>JAEIFS010000002.1:1200000-1673990 GCA_018904165.1 Zaprionus camerounensis | reverse complement strand
TTTTAATTTTGGATGCTTTATATGTTCAGCATTCGAAATAACTCTTTGCACAGTCCGAACGCACGCTTTAACACCAGTTTTTTCTTTATTTTGGCGGCTGAGTCGTGGGAATTAGATGAGTGTCGTAGTATGATTCGCTTGTCAGCTGCTGTTATTACTGATGATGGCCGACCTTTCATGTTTTTCACATATGTATCCTCATTGCTTAAATATTCGGTAATAAGAATAGAGTGCCCGGACTCCCTGTGAGCCTTTATTTGCATTTTGAGACTCGTCCAACGGTTTTCCTTTGCTTATTATTGCTTTATTTTATTGATAATTAGTCCCAATAAATAAATAATAAACTTAAACACTCAATCAAGGCAGCTGACACGCAAAAAGTGACATGAAAGCGAAAATGTGCTAATCGGCTGTCGCAAAAATAATAGTGAATTTTGTATGTTATGTTTGTTTACATTAATTTAAAATGTTATTAATAAAGTTAGTATCCTATCTTCTATTAATTTTCGTGTGAAATTATATATTATTTTAAGGGAAAAAAAATTTATTTGAAAAGCTTTTTTAGTTTTCCTGATATTAAGTTTCTAAGACGAGCAGCATAGAGTGCGCTAATCGGTTGTCGCGCAGTGTACATTATTGTATCTAAATAACATTTCGTTTGAAAAAAATCGCTTGTAGGCCACTGTGCGCATCATTGTGACGTTTAACTCAGAACTGGCCAACAACAAAATACATGTAAATTTAATTTTCAAAATTCAATTAAAAGAAAACTAGAAGCGACCGCCAAATAATGCTTTCACCTAAAATCATGATAAATATAGCCCTATCAGTAAAAAAATTTAAACAAAGTCGGTGACGCATGCAGCTAACCTTTACCTCTATTTTTTATTGAGTAGATAGATTAAATATTCATATTGATATTTTAATTTGTATATCAAATTTATAATATCGAAAATGCAACAACTATAATTTTTATACCTTCGACCATTGAAAATGGTCAAAAAAAGTATACTAACTTTGTGCAAATGTGTGTAACAGGCAGAAGGAGGCGTGGGAGAACTCATTAAGTATATATATTCTTGCTCTGGTTTTCGTTTATGTTTGTACTAATTTTGATAAAATTTATGAGCCAAATCAATAAATTCGGAATACATCAATATGTATTTACTAAATAAAATTATGCCATAAGTCAAGCCACATGTTTTCGAAGCTATAAAAGTTTCGCCGCAAGATAACCATTTTTGCCCATTGTGCTTTAGTCTCTGGGCTCTCTACTCCGAAACACAAAATTGACTTCAGGCTGCCAGTCCGCTGGCCGAAGCATTTGCCTGTTGTCAAACTTCACAAGCAACGCATACATTCATATGCGCGCTTGTGCATACATACATACATTGAAACGATGGCTAGAGCAGAGAAATATGCCCATGCTCATTGTTTCGCTGTCGTTGTGCGACTGAGGTAATGCCGCTGTTCGCTGCTTCTGGATTGTGCACCAGTGTTGCCAACAGCTTGGCTCTGAAAAAGGATAGATGAGCTTAGAAAAAAGGACAGAAAAAGGACAAAAATAAAAAAAATAGGACAAAAAAAGGACAGATTATTTTTCAACCATTTATACGTAAATGTAATATTTTTTCGGTGCTCAACTGTCTAAAAATCATAAAAATAGCTCATATATGAAAACGGGAAAAAATAAAACAATACAAATTTTAAATTTTAGCAAATTTTATAAATTTTTATTTGACAATTCTTTGAGAACCTCGTCAACTATATCATCTCCACAAATATTTGAATCCAGACTTCCATAAGATGCACTGTTTCCTATCATATTGTAAAATTTTACAGGGAGTTTGTAGTCGTGGCAATTTGGTTTTTAACACGGATCTGATCAATTTTGGGATTTACATTGCAATTGCAGTATTTGCAATATGCCTTATCAGGATCTTTCCCATCGCGACAAATCCACTGTTGAAGATCCGGCTGTTTTAGCCATGCGTCTCGAAACTTTTGTTTGTAAACTTCTTTTGGCATTTTTACATCACAAAATGTTCACGAATAGTAACGCGATATATCGATTATACGCCATTTCAACACGGTTGTATTTTTAAATATATACCAATTTGTATGATTTTGTAACAATTTAATCAGAATCAATAAAGGATAGAAAAAGGACAAACCAAAAAAAAAACAGGACAGTTTTCCGGATAGGGGCTGTTTTCAATTTTTTCCGGATGACGCTGTTAAAATCCGGACAGATCTATCCGGAAAAAGGCTAAATTGGCAACACTGTTGTGCACCAAATAGAGCCGATCGCTCACTCGTGAAACACTTCGGGCCCGGGGGTCATATTAAACCGAAGACCACTGGGCAACTAGTTTTCACTGTTTGAGTACTCTATATGTTCGATGCTTAGTGCTGTTCTGTTCTAGCATTCTAATTGCAAAATATTGAGAACAAAACAATATAGGAAACATGCAATTAGATTCCAATTGAACTTGCAAAGTCATAACAGACAAAATACGGAAAGAGTGAGAGCATTGAAGAACGCATTGTTTACTTTTGACTCGCGTCTTTTGATGTGTGCTAAATAAAAGAAAATTTGAAACTTTATTTATAAATAATTAATATTATTTATAACTAATATAATTTGATTGTCTTTCATATTGCATAATAAATATGAAAACAAAATAATGAAAATCTATTTTTTATTGAAATTTAATTAAATAATTTAAACAATTTGTATATAGCGGCTATATACCAGCCTGCATGACTGTAACTTTTCTTTTAGTTTATTAGAATAAAATAAATAATTAATAAATTAATTGAAAACTCGCACCTGCCTCAACCGAGAGTTGAACACACACACGCACGCACTCTCTCACAGTCTTTTAGAGTTGCCGACCGCCACTCTATCCACTCAGCCATTGTCAACCAATTCTGTTACCATACAATGCAAATAAAAAGTTTAATAAAATGCTGTGTCTGACGCGAGATTTGAACTTCGGTATGCTTTCTTAAATTAGGTATGCTTAGGTATATATGTATATATATGTATATACGCAATATATACGTATGTTGTCACAAAATTTGATGACTTAGATCTTATACCAGTAGTTTCTGAGATCCAGGTGTTCATACAGACAGACAGACGAACACACAGACAGACGGACAGACAGACATGGCTCAATCGACTCGGCTGTTGATACTGATTCAGAATATATTAGTTTATGGGGTCGGAGAAGCCTCGTTCTGCCTGTTACGCACATTTCCGTTCCGACAAACACAAACATTTTTTTTTAAATCCATGGCCTAAAAACAGGGAAGAGGGTACACGGCACCAGTGTTCGGCGCTTTTGCCTAGTGCACACACAAGTTACGGTACCTCGGTACCCAGAGCATGAGCCTAGCGCACACACAAGTAACGGTACCTCGGTGCCCAGAGCGCACGCACAGCCTCAGCAGCATAAGGCGCCTGGGTAACGGCATGGCGATAAATTCCAAGCCGTCGCGACAGGCGATGCGAGCAGAGCCATGCAAGCAGCGCGATGCGAGCAGAGCCACACGAGCAGCGAGTCACGAGCAGAGCTGTGCGAGCAGCGAGGTGCGGGCGGGCAAAGCACGATCGGCCGAACACAGGCAAGTAGCCTGCGAGTACACGTGCGTGACATGGACCATGTAAATTAATCAAACCGTTTCTAGGAGTTTGAAAAAAAATATATTTTATTTGTGGAGTACGACTCCGTTTCTTGTGAGTACAAAATTAAGACTAAAGTTACAATATCGTTCTGAGGCCAAAAGTAGCCTTTGAAGATGTCAAAGCTTCTGCTGATCGAGCTAAAGCTTAAAGCTCGTGATGCCGTTTGGACCAAGGAGGATTTGTTTACAAAAAATTTTTTTTGGTTTTTGTTTTGTTTTTTTTTTTTTTTTTTTTTTTATTTTTTTTTTATTTTTTTTTTTTTTTTTTTTTGTGGGGTTGGGGGGTGTGTTGGGGTTTTTTTTTTTTTAATATTATTTATGGGTATTTTTTTTTTTATTTAAATTTATAAAAAAAGGGGAATATGAGAGTTTAGAAAATATATTAAAAAAAGAAAAAAAAATTTTATTTATTTTATATAATAATTAAGGTGAGTTTTTTTTGGTGGTTATTTTAAATTTTTAAAAATAAAAAAAAATAAAAAAAGTTGTTTACAATTTACATAAGGCCGTCAGCCGTCAGAGGCAGTAAGGGGAATTAATGTAACCATAGCTTTGGCTGTGGTACGTGCCGTCCTTACTCCTACTGACGGAAGTGCGGCTATACTCTCCACGTGAGGGCGGCTGGAAGCAGGCCCCTAGTACGGTCATGTCTCTGCTAGGGGTGCTGACTAATTGTAGTCGGGCGAAGATCGTGAATCTATAAATCACCCCAATCCAAGGCGGAACAGCATACGCTAATGGATGCATGGCCAGGGGGTAGCCTGGTCTCTAGTATGCGGACTCTGGATACCTGTCGCCCTCCAGTTTCATTCAGACTTCCCACGGCACGCGGGCTATGTCGTGGGTGACCTTCCCTTCCCGCCTACTCGTGGGACCAAATTTTATGGATCTTAAAAATAAAACAGAAAAGTCTGATGCGACTTTGACAGCATCAATCCAGGGTGAAGCCCTCACGGCCGACCCCAACACCAGCACTGCAGCTATTGGGCTGCTGGCTTCCACCCCCAATACTACGGGTTTCGACTCCTGTATTTCTGGGGACTCGGATAGGCCACGAACTCCCTTGGACACTGAGTTCGCTAGTGCTGCTTTCTCGTCCAACAACTGCTCAGGCATGCAGCAAAACGTCGAGGTGATGTCCTCTGACGCTGAAGCTGACGGTGACCTGATCAGCTTTGCTGACGACGCTTCCGTGGCCTCTCAGAGGTCAGGCCTCACGGAAGCAGGCTCCCAAATCCAGACGCTGCGACTGGACTCGGGGAACGCCTTTGTCAAAATGAAGACCCGCGAGAAGAAGCTATTCAAAGCTGCACTCGCAAAGGGTTCAAGCAGAGCAGAGGCTCTTGCTATCGCCACTGCGCCCCCCGCGGAAACCAAGGCTAAGCGGACGCGTGCTGACGATACTTTCCCCGAACCCCAAGGGTCCTCAAAGAAGCCCAAAAAGACTCATGTGGAGTCCACAAAGCCACTCTTCAGCCAAGTGGCAAGCAGAGTGAAACTGGGCTTCACGTCGGCTGATCCTACTAAACCCCTTTCACCGGAGCAGTTGGCTACGGTGAAAGAAAGCATCCTGAAGGCAATGTCGCTGCCCTCCACATCGGTTGCCGGTCCAGGTTTCGAGGCCTGTATACCTCGAAATGAATGGCTGCTCCTTGTGTGTGAGGATAGCATCACCGCTGAGTGGGTCAGGGGAGCTGTTGGACATATCAGGTCCATCAGCTGCCTTGATGTCAAATTGTTGGAGGAACCTGAGTTCCCAAGAGCTCGCCTCATTAGAGGCTACTTCCCCAACAGTGCTGAACTCCCACCCGCCTCAATTTTGGGTCAATTGGACAACCAAAATTATGAACGCTTCTCAACGAAGCTGTGGCGGGTGGTTCAACACAGCCTTAACGGCAAAACGGCTCACCTCGCGATGATGGTCGACGAGGCGTCGTATAAGGCCCTGACGGATCTTAAGGGTAACGTGAAATACCGGTACACCAGGGTGAAACTTATCCTTAAGAACTCCACCGTCAGGGTCTCTCCCACTCCTGCCCTATCCCCCTCCCCTTCTCCAACCATTCCCCCCCCTATCAGCGCTCCTCCGGCGGCGACAACGGTGGCCCCCACCGGAGTGACAGCAGTGGCTGCCGCTCCGGTGGCGTCTACTAGTGCCGCAGCCGCAGTGGCGCCGATAACTGTGGCACCCAAACCCCCAGTCATTGTGGTGACTGCCCCCAAGCCCACAACGGGCCGCACGAGGCCGGTGGTCGGCAACAGGCGCCCCCTCGTCCCGTCAAGGCCCAGCGCAGTGCGGAAACCGCCTGCAGGGGTACCTCCGACGACCGGGGTCGCTAGGCGACCTCCCCCGAGTAGTTCCTCCAGACTGCCGAAGGGCATCCGGGGTAACGACTCTCGGGGGGGCAAGGCAGGTGGCCTTGTCACCAAAGCCCTAAAGGAGGATGCCGAGCGCCATTAAGGTGCTCCAGGCGAACCTGCACCACGCCAGAGGAGCGTCCGCCACCCTGTGCAGGGTCGTCTGTGAAGACTCAATCAACCTGGCTCTCGTCCAAGAGCCGTGGTTGATCGGTGGCCACATCCGTGGACTATCGTGCGGATCATGTAAGTTATTATATGACCGTATGGGTGGTGCCCCTCGCACCGCTATTGTTGTAAATAACGATGTGAGACACTTCCCCTTACCTAATTTCATCCACAGAGACCTGGTGGCAACGGCTATTGAGGTAGCCACGGCCGATGGTGTCCGGGAGGTAGTGATCGCCTCTGCCTATTTTCCGGGCGACGTGGATGACGTTCCCCCCACAGAGGTGCGGCGGCTAGTGGACTTCTGCCGCTCACACAACAAGCCGCTTGTGATCGGCTGTGATGCAAATGCGCATCACACGATCTGGGGAAGCAGCGACGTCAATAAACGTGGTGAGTCCCTTTTAGAATATCTATTGTGCTGTCAATTAGATGTCGCTAACATAGGGTGTAAGCCTACCTTTATTAACGCCATTAGGGAAGAGGTTCTGGACCTTACCCTAGTCAGCAACTCTATTGCGAGTTCGCTGGCCAACTGGCGGGTCACAGACGAAGCTACTTTGTCGGACCATCAGCACATTAGGTTCGACCTCCCTGGCCAAGTCGAGATCCGCCAGAACTCCTTCTGTCCCAAAAAGACAAACTGGGAACTCTTCAAAGCCTCTGTGGCTTTCAAAGCAGACTCGTTGATCAGCAACCCCAATTCTATCAGTGAGATAGAACTTGCTGCCAACATGCTTCAAGATGTGCTAATCACATCCTTCGAGGACAGCTCTGTTCGGAAGACCCTTAAAGTCAACCGTAAAGTTCCATGGTGGAACGAGGAACTGGCTGCTCAAAGAAGGAAGGTTAGAAGCCTATTCAACAAGGCCAGATCTAACCGTGTCAATTGGGACGTCTATAGGGACGCTCTCACTAATTATAACAAGAACATTAGACGTGCTAAGCGCGATACGTGGCGCAGCTACTGTGGTAGCATTGAATCGTTGCCAGAGGTAGCGAGACTCCACAAAGTATTGGCCAAAGGGTCGTCTAATGGGATAGGGCTTCTTAAAAGAGCAGATGGTTCTTTCACTCAAGATCGCAGGGAAGCACTTGACCTTCTGCTACAAGTCCACTTCCCAGGTTCTGTGGCGAACCCAGATCTATCCAGTCACGATGACGCCACCTTGTCACCGAACTCTCGTGGGTCCAGTCTATCAGGAACCATCTTCGACCCCGAAAAGGTCAAATGGGCTGTAGATTCCTTCGCTCCCTTCAAAGCCCCAGGGGGCGATCAAATCTTTCCAGCCCTCTTACAAAACAGCCTGGATCACATTCTTGATCCGCTGGTCGGCCTTCTTAGGGCTAGTCTCACTTGGGGTTACATACCCATCTCTTGGAGGAGAGTCAATGTGGTATTCATTCCCAAACAGGGGAATCGTCCCCCTGATCAGCCTAAGTCATATCGGCCGATCAGTCTTACCTCCTTTCTGCTAAAGACGGCGGAAAGGCTCGTAGACCTGCACATTCGGTGCTCTCTGCAGAAAACTTATCCTCTGCACCCCACGCAGTTTGCGTATATAGCCGGAAGATCGACGGAGGTCGCTCTCCACAAGCTGGTTGGTAACATCGAAAGAGCCCTCGCATCCAAGAACATTGCTCTGTGCTCCTTTCTTGATATAGAGGGTGCTTTCGATAATACCGGCTACGGGTCTATTTCTGCTGCGCTGGAGCGCAGAAATATCGCCCGCCCCCTAATCCGATGGATTGATGCTATGCTCAAACACCGGACTATTTCCTCTACCTTGGACTCTACGACCGCTTTTATTAGTGCGGTGAAGGGATGTCCCCAGGGAGGGGTCTTATCCCCCTTACTCTGGTCCCTAGTAGTTGATGAACTACTGAGCATCCTTGCAGAACAGGGCGTGGTAGCAATCGGCTACGCTGACGACCTGGCTATCGTAGTGAACGGGAACTTTGCCAACACCGTGACAGAGCTGATGCAATCTGCTCTGAACACGGTTCGTAGATGGTGCGAAGATGTTGGTCTGAGCATCAATCCACAAAAGGCAATTATCGTTCCCTTCACTAAGCGCCATTCCGTTGACATAGGACAATTGCACATTGGCGGCTCTCCCGTGGGACTTTCCAGTGAGGTTAAATATCTAGGGGTAACTCTCGATAAAAGACTGAACTGGAACTCCCATTTAAACAACACCCTATCAAAGGCTACTCATGCCATGTGGGCCTGCAGAAGATTCTTTGGCAGGATCTGGGGTCTCAAATCCTGCACCATTCGGTGGCTATTTGAGATGATGGTAAGACCTATCGTTACCTACGCTGCCATTGTATGGTGGCCAAAGGTTACGCAGGTCACTGCCATCAACAAATGCACTAAACTGCATAGGCTGTTGTGCCTGTCTTTAACGGGTGCACTTCGCACCTGTCCCACAGCAGCAATGGAATCGATATTGAATTTGACTCCTCTGCATATTCAAATACAAGAAGTCGCCGCTAGTAGTCTTCTTAGAATCAAGCTTCAATCTGGGCTTCTAGCTACCGAATCGGGGCACGCTAGACTTATCAAAGACATTCCTGGCTTAGAGATCTGCTCTAGATCAGATTCCATGACCAAGGAACTCTTCTTTGGTGCAAAATTTAGAACCCTCATCCCGGACCGGAGGGACTGGGATGCTGGCAACCCCATCAGTGACCCTCACGGTATACACTGGTATACTGACGGGTCAAAGACTGATCATGGGGTTGGAGCTGGAATACATGGTCCCAACTCCAAAACCTCGATTGCTATGGGCAAGTGGCCCACGGTTTTTCAATCCGAGGTTCATGCCATCGAGTTCTGCTGTCATCTTATTCTTGAGAAGGGGATCAGAGGAGCGAATATCTACATCTTCTCGGATAGCCAAGCTGCTATACTAGCCCTCTCCTCAAAAAGAGTAGGTTCACGTATGGTGGCTGACTGTTGGAACTGCCTTCAGAGGCTTTCCAATAGGAATAAAGTTACCCTTCTATGGGTACCTGGTCACTCTGGTTTCCAGGGCAACGAGCTAGCGGATGAACTAGCGAGGGCGGGGTCATCAGCCCCTCTGCATGGCCCCGAACCCTTCTGTGGCGTGGGGTGGTCTACTATTTCATCCCTTGTGAAAGCATGGGCGGTTAGGTTGACCGAACGCTACTGGTTCTTCCAACCAGGGATGAGGCAGGCTAGAGAGCTTACGAATCCCTCGGTTAAGCGAAGAACAAACTTACTCTCCAGGAGAGATCTCTATCTCCTTGTTGGTTACCTTAGTGGCCACCATTTGGTGAACTACCACCTCACAAAAATGCGTCTGTCCTCTGATGCAGAATGCAGGCTCTGTAAAGAGGACGACGAAACCACTAAACACATCCTGTGTGATTGTCCAGCCTTGGTTTGGATTAGGAGGAAACATCTGCACGTGGAAACCGCAGTTCCCGAGCACATTGTCCGTTCCTCGACAAAAGACCTGTTATGCTTCATCAGGGAAGCGGAACAGCTTTTGTCATGTTAGGGAGAGCATTATGGGTACAAAAGATCGTTCTGGTCGCAGTGCCTCGCCCCTTCTCTGCTGGGAGACTCCCTCTCCAAATAATAATAATAATAATACATAAGGAACGCTGAGTATCTGAGGGTGATAACTTGAATTGTCAAGAGTCCGAAAAGACTATGAAAAGTTGTTTACAATTTACATAAGGAACGCTGAGTATCTGAGGGTGATAACTTGTACACCTATTGTACCCGGCCCAAATCTCGGCAGTTGATAACCTGTCATTCGCCGCTCGAATTCGCTACTTATTATATATACATACATAATAAAAATAATAATAAAAAAAATCTGTGCTAAGGGCACATATTTTACCTTTACCTATTTTTTTATATAATAATACTGTAATAAATAACTTAATATAATATTATATTTTAAATTACATTTTATTTATTTTTCTCAATAATTTAATATTCTTTGTAGGTAAATAATATAATTATTATTTTAATTATTGGTATTTAAAGAAAAAATTAATTAAATATAGAAAATACTATTCTTTGTTTTAATTTATACACACATACATATTTATTTTATTTTTTCAATGCCAAGGCTTACTAAAAGCACACCTGCCAGTTGGTCTCAGAGACAAACACTTAGAAATCACTTAAATAGATCGAATTTTAACTTTATTGAACAGGAGCGATTTACTATAATAATGCCGCATCACAAAGGGAACGAAGACTGAACCTTGAAATAGTTGAAACTGACAGATTAACGGACAGACAACGTCGTCAAATTCGCAGCGCAGGCTCTGATTATAGGGAAAACGAACGGGGACAGGACCATGCTCTACGCTCTTCTCGTCGAAGAATTCCGGCGATTAGAGAGCAAGAGCAAGTTGAGGACACTTCGCGTCGATCGAGCCGCCGACAAGACCCTGTTTATAGGGCAAACGAACAAACACAAGACTGACTAAGGCGCGCTAGCCAGCGCCAGGACTTAGAAAGTCGATTATTAGAGAGAGAGATAGTTAGGAGACAGCGATCTCAAACTAGAGATAATCCTATTAGGAGGATTATTGAACAGGCTTAGGACACAGGGGCAAGGAGAAGTGTTCGTATCAGAGCGAGACAAGCTGCATTCGATGCCAATAGGAGTTTGTCGCAAGGAGTTAGGCAGTATAGGAATAATAGAATAGCTGAGAATAGGAGAAACGCCCCCCTTAACATGGTAGATCTTTCGAGTACCCTACCAGAAGATAGGGAGATTGCGATTAGCACAGGTTTAGATAGCCTTATAGCCATCGTTAATAAAACAATTAAACAGGGCCCCGACCAGGTTTGCATATGATGCAAATTTCCACGTCAAGTGGACAAAATTCACAAACAATTAACGTGAGGTCATAGCGGAAAAGTGTAATGAGGCAGATAGTGTAGATATTTTGTATCTTTCCTCTATGTTTCCACCTCACAACAATAGGTTCACTTTTTGTAAAACATGAAGCCGTAGTAATAAATCTGGTAAAAAACCAAAGGCTTCCATAACAAATGGGTTGGATTTTCCGGAGCTCCCAGAATGTTTAAAAGGCTTCACGCCATTGGAGGAAAGGCTGATTTCTCCCCGCCTGCCTCTTATGATCATTAAGTCTCTTGGGTATGGACGTCAAAGTGCCACTAAAGGAGCTGCGATCAACGTGCCAATTCCAGTTGCAAATGTTGTAACTTTCCTTCCAAGAGCATTTAATGAAGCTGAAGGCCTTCTAAAATTGCTGATGCACTTCGGTATCTGGTTAATACGAAGCTTTATAGGAAGCACCAAGTTACTGTTAATAAACAGTGGTTGTCTTCCTACTCTTCCGAGACAGTGCCATTTGTTGCGTCAACAGAAGATAGGGACATTGTTTTTCAATTGTAAGAAAGAGCTGGTCAAGGAAATCAGCAATATAATTTAGAAGAAGAGGTAGAGCTTAATCCAGGTGATTGATATTCCGAGAATTGCTATAGCTCGAGGAGAGGGTCAACGATCACTGGACATGGTAGCAGATTATGATTCAGAGGAGCTGGCTTTTCCCACAATATTTGCAGGCATTAAAAGGAAATGTTAGTAAAGGTTTACAACCATTGTTAGGTCAAGGCTTAGGAATTTCGATAGAAGAGGTTGTAAAAAGTTAGAAATTATTAGCATTAAAAATAGCACATAAATTTGTGTAAGCACTCCGCCACTCCAGGCATTTCGGCTGCTGATGTGCGTAATGAGGAAACAATCAATAGATTAATACTTCATGACGATGGCAAAAGGGCATTCGCACGTCTCCTGCTCATTGGGAGGACGAGAAAAAGAAAGTGATGGCTATGATTAGGCAGGTAGGGCTTCCAACTTATTTTAAACCCTTTTCCGCAGCGGAAACTATGTGGCCAGAGCTTTGAGTCTTGCTTTGTAAAAATGTAGACAAGCTAAAAGTATCTGAAGAAGAAGCGTTAAACTTGGGTTTTAATGAGAAAGCTAGTCTCATTAGAGCAGACATGTGCTAGATACTTTGATTTTCGATATAGACAGGTCTTAAAACTGATGAAAAAGGAAGGCGATGTTTTTGGTTGTCACAAGGTCATCAAATTTGTAAACGCGATATTCCATAGACGAAAATGCTCAAAATTTACCCGAGCATCGTAAAAATTTCGAAAAAATGCAATGTCTCCTCGACTTCCCATTTGATCGTGAAAGCGTAGATAACCTTAACGATTTACAAAAATTTTTGTCCCACGATCAACTTAACCTTAGTAATGAGGGCTATATTGATGCTATAAGATCAAGCATAAAGAAACCAAAAGTGTTTATGAAGCGATATTTATCAGGGATCAAGCTTAACGCTTACAATAAGAACCTCTTTTTGTTGCAGCGAGCAAATATGGCAGACGATTTATTTTCGCAATTGATGAAAACACAATAATTAAAAAACAGTTCGACATGTTTGGGAACTGAGAAATACAGTTAGTTCGTCTTATATTTTGTACTCAGAACAAATGAATAATTGTTATACCAAACCTTGATCAATTTAACGTTAAACATAAATATTATTGAGAATTCATCAACTATATTTAACATACACTCGCAGATGTATAATACGTCTAGATAAGACCAAACACGTAGTAAAACAAGGGCAAAATAAGGGCCGCCTTTGCTGCCGATATTCCGGTCACACCAACAATCAGCTTGAAGACGCCGTAGTAGAAACTGAGCTGCAGCGCGACATGGAGTCCAAGCAGAATCTTGTCCTTGCGACGTGCTTTCTCCAGATTCTTGGGCGATTCCTTACTAAGATATTGGCGCACACCTCGGATTGTATTGGCGAAGTACTCATCCCACGTTAGTTCTCCAATGTCAATGATGAACTTCTTCTTGTCCACGTGATCCAAAGACTTGGAGAGGGCCAGTAGACGTTTGCTGTCGAAATGCCATTCCGTGAATATGAAACGTTCCAAGGTGTTCAGCGAATTCCAGACATTCTTGTGCAACCGGATCAAGATGGGCCTGCCACCAGAGAGCTTGGTAACCAAGTCAAGGAAAAAGCCAGGAATGGATATTCAGTTTATTTATTCGCTATCGTAACTATCTTGGTGGTCAGACGTGTTTAGCGTTTGCTCCCTGTGTTTTTATAATTCTTGCGATTTTATTTGCCTAAGTGGTGTAAGGATGTTTTCTCAGGCTGGGGTACATATCTCAGTCTCGCCAGGGTCTTTACAGAAAATTTATATAAAACTAGGACTATCATGACTTTAGTAAGAGAGGAGCTACTAGTTGGTCATACCCTACTGGGGTATTACAGGGTATAGGGGACACACGTGGTCTAGGTTACGCATGTGTACTCGCTGGAAAGGTGGATCTCCACATGGGTTCTACCATCACGTGGTCCGTTTGTGACTCACGTGCACGTGTCGCGTGTCGCGCGTGCCTGGCTGGCTGCTCGTTGTGAGGAACGCACGCGGTCGCGGGTACTTTCGCTTGCACTCCCCTAAGTCGCCCGTCGGTGTATTCCACCATCCGCAACTAGGTAAAGTGTACGCTCACGCACCTCGCTCGCCACCTATCGCCCACTCACGCCGCCTCTCACGGTCGGTCGTTGGTCGTGCAGAACGCCCGTGACCGCAGGTGCTCTCGCCTGTACCCCACGAGCCGCTCAGTGGTGTATTCCACCACGCCGCAGACTCATTAGAGTGCACGCTCACACACACCACTTGCCAACTGGCGTCTCACTCACGACTCACGATCGGCCGCTGGTCGTGCTAAGATGTCCGTGACCGCAGGTACTGTCGCCTGTACTCCCACAAGTCGCTCGGCGGTGTATTCCACCACGCCGCAACTGGTTAAAGCACACGCTCACGCACCCACTTGCCAACTGGCGTTTCGCTCACGACACAAATCACGAGTTTCCGTTGGCCGTGCGGAAGCGCCCGTGACTGCAGGTAGCTTCGCCTGCACTCCCACAAGTCGCTCGATGGTGTATTCCACCACACCGCAACTCGTTAGAGCACACGCTCACACACCCGCTCGTCAACTGACGTTCACTCACGACACGAACTGTGCGTGTGTACGCCCAGAATCGCTTACTGGCCAGCGGAGCACCGGCATACCAGAAAGCACGACTCTGCAAGTACACACTCACACGTGGCACACACGTACACGACACTTTTCACGATGCTCGAGAGGGGGAGAAAAATGTATCACTGGGTCTGTTTAATGATCACTGCGGGTTTGTTTCATTTAAATATGTAATAACATGCTTTTATTCATTGTTTTCCTAGCGCTAGTTACTTATACTAGTTAGGCCCTGCCTTCCTGCCTACTTCGCACCATCTACGTTAGCTATTACTGTTATTTTCGGTATTTAATATTTCTCCAGCTCACCTGGACTCTCCTGCTACAGGGTTCATCCCTTCTCAATTGATGTCCTTGGGCGGGCACTTTTCACTTTTTAACTTTTTAAGTTGCACTTATTACTTCCCCGTGGGAGAGAGCTCTGCTTCCGGCTTAATTGGCTGCTCGCGATCAACTGCCCTTGGCCTAGTTTTCGCAGCTTCCATTTTTCTGCCGCGAACATGTCGTCGCTGCTGCGTACATGTCGCTGCTGCTTGCCTGTCGCCGCTGCTTGCATGTCGCCGCTGCCTTCGGCCGATCGTGCCCGGCTGCTGTGACTTTGTTCGCACTTCGGTGCCTGCACGGCGCCGCCTTGTGCTGTCTGTGTACGAGCTCTGGGTGCCTGAGCACCGTTACTTGTGCAGCTGCCTGACCAAATGCGCGAGCTCTGGGTACCGAGGCACCGTTACTAGTGCAAGTGTTCGACTGTGCGTTAGCTCTGGGTCCCGGGGCACCGTTACTTGTGTGTGCACAAGCTCTGGGTACCGAGGCACCGTTACTAGGCATGGGTGCCGAGTGTGGCGGATTTACCCTAAGTTATGTGCCCTTTTTCTATGTTCTGCCTACGCCCCTGCTTTTGCCTATGCTTCTGCTCATGTCTCCAAGAAATACTATAGGGTTAATTGGGCTTAGAGGTACCTTAAGTATCTATTTATTTAATATTAGAAATAATGTAATAGTGTGACGTCGCTTCATGTGTCGTCACAGTTTAAATTAAGGAAATACATATATATGGAAATAACATTATGTGGCGTCGCTCCATGCGGCGTCACAGTGGTGTAATTACTAGTGCGGTATTTAATTAGTGCTAACCTTGTACGTACAACCGTAGAAGTAACACACTAATACTTTTATTAGTCAATTCTTAAACTAATATTCCTAATTTTTCACTTGCGCGTCTTTGGCGTCAAGTTTTTGTTTCTGTTTTAATTAACATTCCCACGCTCTCCTGCTCTCCCGGTCACGAAATTATATTTCTCTCTGAGTAAGTTATGTAGTGCTATTGTTGTAAACCTCACAGCTGTTGTTGTTTTGTTTACTTCGTTGTGCTCGCTAGTTTTGCAGTTTTATTGTCGTACTTGCTTGCCTGTTTCGGGGCTGTAACTGTTTCTTGCTCTCTTAAGCAATTTATTTCATTACTCTGTTTTCTATTTGCTCTTCGTTGTCTCTTACATTTTAAAGGCATATATTCTCACAATCATGGTGTCGTGCTCAGCAGCAATATGCTTATGTTCTTCTGATCCTAAAGCGGATTACATTGGTTGCTGGCTCTGTGATAATTTTTGTCACTTAAAATGCTGTGGCCTAACTGTGCGGGTTAGGGACGCCGTCCACACCAATACTGGTCTCAGATGGTCGTGTGAAACGTGTCGTGTGGCTGAATTCGATGTACGGAAAATCCATAATAAAACCAAACTTGGGTTTTATAAGATACGCACAGCTTTCTCTAATCTCCAATCTGAATTTTTGGAGATGGAGTCCAAATTTAACGCCTTTACGGTTCCTAGCAAACCACCGTCTCCTTTAAGTGTTCCTTTAGATTCGGTCTCTACGAATTTAAAGCTCACCAACCTTCCTTCTTCTCAGGCTTCTTCGCCCGATCTTTTAAGCCTACTCTCCCTTATACCGTCTTGCTCTTCTAACTGCACAAAAAAAAAGACTAGCAGCAAAGTTACCGCACCCAAACCTCTTGCTCCTCCTCTTGTGCCTACTCCCATTACGAGCAATGACAACAACATAAAGGGAAATGTTCCAGCAATAATGCCTGCTACTAAGGCACGGAGTATAAAACCTCTGATTGCGATTAAACCCAAAAAATCGGTGTTTATCTCTCGTTTGGCGCCGGACACTACCATAGAAGATGTACAATCGTACATCCTAGCAAGGCTGCCTTTAAATAACTGTACAGTTGAAAAATTCAATTTCAAATTTAAGCGCGACATTTCTTCTTTCAAAATTAGTCTCCCAGCAGAACAGTTTAAAGACGTTTGCGATACTTCCTTTTTGCGTTTACTCCTAACTCCTTTAGGAGTTTACTCCAAAACAAAAAATCCGAACTTTCGTTCATCTTCCCACGCTGGCCGTAACTTCGCCAAAAAACTGAACTTTTCATTTCATCATGCCTCTGAAAATGTCAGGGGTCCTACAAAAAAACTTTCTTCTTTAATTCTATCCTATCAAAATGTTAGAGGTCTCTGTAGTAAAATCTCTAGTCTTTATCTTCATAGTCTGGTCTTTTCTTCTTTTCCCAAAACCTGACTAAAACCAGAGATTCTAAGCTCTGAAGTCTTTCCAGATAGGTATACAACATACAGGCTTGATCGACCTGACCGACGGGGTGGTGGAGTACTGATTGCAGTAGACTCCAACATTGAGTCGGACCTTTTACAACCAGAGTTTCAATTTAACAAGATCCTTATCATCCTACTTTCGAAGTGAATTTCGACTTGGGTATTAGTATTGTGGATAAAAGTGAAAGGCCGCGTAATCGCGTGCGCTGCTTTAAGAAAGCAGACTTTAAAAATCTGAATTCTTTAATTTCTCATTGTGATTGGTCTGATTTTTATGCATCAGTTGCAACTAATATCTTTTAAAACACCCTAAACTCTGTTTTTGATATCTGTGTTCCGTTATTCTATCCGTTATGCTCAAGCAAACCCCCTTGGTTTACAAAAGAGCTGTCTCGCTTAAAAAACTTAAATAGTAGCTTATTCAAGAAATATAAGCAAAGAAACACACCGCTTGTCTTTTCCCGCTACCTAACTGCTCGGGCAAATTTTACCGTGCTTAACGCGAAATGTTATAAAAACTATTTGACCAGATGTAGGTTTCAATTTTTCAGAATCCTAAAAAAGTTTTATAGTTTTGTTAACATGAAGCGTACGTCTTTTCTTCTAAACTTCCGTTTGATAACGCTGAATCGGACACAGATCAGGCCATGGCCGATATGTTTGCTAAGCATTAATTCTTATCCATATAGTGTACCGAGTTCAAATGGCATCTTCACACCGTTACTGAATGAAAGTTCACTTTTTAAGGATCTTAGCTTGGTTAAACCAGTCTCTTCGCCAGGTCCCGATGGTATCCCCGCCTGTGTACTTAGAAATTGTGTCAATTCCTTATGTAAGCCATTGCTCAAATTATTTTCGCTGTCCTTAGACACCGCCTCCTTTCCTTCCATATGGAAGGAATCATTTATTATCCCTTGACTCAAAAAGGGCAGCAAGTCTGATGCAAGTAATTATAGAGGTATCTCTAAATTATCGGCTATACCACTACTCACCTCACTTGCAACATTTTAGCAGATCCGTTATATCCCCTTTTCAACACGGATTCGTAAAACGTCGTTCTACCACGACAAATTAGCTTGAGCTGACATCCTTTGTGGTAAAAGGATTTCAGAAAAATGTTCAAACCGATGTCATTTATACTGATTTCAGTAAGGCATTTGACTCAGTCAACCATTCTCTTCTTGCACATAAACTGAATCTTCTCGGTTTCTCATCAAAACTTCTTAGTTGGATTGTGAGCTATTTAGGTGTCCTACAAGCGATTTATTTCGAACGAAAATTGCGACGGAGACAAAAATGAGAAATTATATGCCGTTGTGGGACACTGTACCGTAACAAAATGTTGCAGGCAGTTTGGCGCCTTACTCAAAAACGCAACAACAAAATACATGTAAATTAAATTATTTTTAAAATTCAATTAAAAAATACTAGAAGAGTCCGAGACATACTTCACCTAAATGTATCATAAATATAGCCCTACCTGTAAAAAAAATGGATGCTGAGGGCACATATTTAACCTTAACCAAAAAATATAATATTGTATTATATTATACATCACAATATTATTATTTTATTATACAATAAAATATAATTGAATACAAAATACAGATAAAATGAAAGTAACTTGCGATAAAATTTTGTGTTGCAGCAACTTAATATTTTCAAATTAATCACGAACCGATATCGATATTTATTAGAAAACGTTCACACTCAAAAGAGTCATTGATGCAAACATACGCACATACACAATGTATTTTGCCGAAAACGCGTAGGGCATGCAGTGCCGCGCGTAATTGTTTTTACAAAAACAATGTTCCTATTCACTTGCATTCACATACACACGCGGATAAAATATTAAAAAAATAAAGAAATTATTTAATTAAACATAAATTAGATATAAACTATGCACTTAAGGTGTACTACTTAATTTCTCATTCTTCTTTCTACTTTTTCACTTAAAACAATTAAATTTAACGTTTTTAATATTTATATGGCAAGCGGCAATCGAGAATCGACGACGAAAAAAAACTCACCGAACACGCCAAACGTAAGCTGCAAACTGATTTTTAGCATGTCAGCCCTGTCCACTTTTTGTTTAACCCTCAAATGCCCAATTTTTCTATTGCAGTGAAAAAATTATTTTAGACTAATTTTGGGTCAAAACGAACGAATATGAAATTAGTTTTTTGATTACGCTAATGGTTTACCTGTTACAGGTGAAAATACCTTACCCGCCAAAAGGCGGGGTTGGGCATTTACGTGTATTTTCCCCAAATGAAGACTTAAACAACTTTTATTGTGTTTAGTTTTTATTGTTGCATATGAAAATTTAAAAAGCAGTTTTTTGAAGATGAATTGCATAGATGAATATTACATTTTGTTCAAAAAGACTGTGTTTCAGATTTGCAGTTGGCCAACTTGCATGTTTTTTTGCCAGACCGATCTAAAAATTTGCACCAATGGCCAATCTGATCGTAACGAACATTTGCATTTGGAAAGTATGTTTTTACTTTCGATGGAGCCGGAGCCGGTGATGTTGAGTGAGATAATGGCCGTCCCAGTCCACGGCTAGCCGGAATCGAAAGCAGACATAAAGTCTCCGCCACCTCAATTCGAAAATCTGGCAAAAAACTTCGTGCGTGTCCCTCATGCAACCGATGATATAAAATATATGCGTTTACCATTGACATATCCAATAGATGGAAAAATAAACGGTTGGTCCACTTTCGTGTTTTCATTCGAATACGATACCGGCCGATAAGGCCATCCATTAGGTCAACTCCTCCCATATGACGGTTGTACTCCTTTATAATCAATCTAAATAAAGAAGCGATAACGAACGCAATGGTTAACAATAAATTTACAGCTGAATGCCCAACCCCGCCAAAAGGCGGGATTTGTTCCAAGTCGATATTTCTTAACTTATATTGTTTTTTTTATTTGATTTTTAAACTAACCGATTGATAATAATGCGTTCTACTCACCAATATTTTTTTTTTCTTGTACGACACAAAATAAACTTTTTGTTTAATCTTCAAAATACTGTTTTTGCAAAATGAATTATATACGACCGACACCTGCAACTTTTCACTATTATTAGTACTGTTGTAATTTTGTCTCCACCCTGGTATATTTTCGAATTTCCTATTATAATATAGTGCTTGCTCAGTCTGGCATTGTTCGTATGCCTGTTCGATGGTATTGGGGCTTTTTAGTCTGATGAGTGTTTTTAATGGGTCCCTTAGGCCGCTCATAAAAGCGTTCAGACATACTTCATTGTACAAAACTTTCTTTGCTTCTACTACCGTTGTTGTTTGCCCACTATTTTTCAGAATGGAAAATAGCTGACTTTTAATTTTTGAGATACCGAAGAATAGTTGACCTAAAGACATATTGTTAGAGAATGCTTGGAGTTCACTTAACAGACAAGCTTCACTTTTCTTGCTTGCATATAAGCGACTGAGGTTATTTTTAATATCATCCCAAACTAGTGCTGTATTGGCTAGCTCTAGAGCCTCGTTTGCTCTGTCTATTATTTTATTCCTTATTGCTCTAAGAGTGAGTAGTCCGTAAGGCGTTTGATCTGCATCCTTTATGAACGTAAGGATTTCTTCGACGCTAGTTATAAATCTGTCCAGTTGTCTAGGAGTACCGTCAAAAGTCGGAAGGTGGCTAACGAATGTCATAATATCTTTTGCTTTAAATATGATTGGTGGAAGTGTTAACAGTCGGGGTGACCATGGAGGTGGCAGAATCATTGGTTGACTCCATTGTGGGAGGCTGTGTAGGAAATGAAGGGGAACTTTCTTCGATTGAGGGGATTAATATTGATCGGGAGTTAGATCGTGTGACCCTTGTAGTGGCAATATGGGCTCCTAATACAGAGTGGGTAGTTTCAGTGTTCAAGTTAGTTGGCGTTTTTTTAGGCATTGGAAATAATGATAACAGATAAGAGAAAGATAAATTGCTTAATGATAATTCCTTCTTTTAAGCTCAGAGTTAATCTTAATTTTAGTAATGGCAACTATTTTTTAATTATATATATATTTTTTATATTTTTAATATTTTTTTTGTTATTATTAATTTTTAGTTGTGTGCGATGATTTGCGTTGTGTTGAATTAGTTTCTGGAATATAGGAGGTATAAGGCAGATGTGCGCTATTTATTTTGTAAAAAAAAAGGTTTACGTATAGTAAGTTTACGTATAAGCAAAGATGTGGGTGTTACAAAGTACCAAGCTTTAGTGTATTGAATTGTATTTGCTTTTATCTTAGTTTGGAATAGTTGGAAGTATGAAACCGTTTTAATGATTGTCAGTCTTTGAAATCGGGAATGTTGAATGATATTTGTTTTTGTATTTGTCTGGTTTTTTTTTTATATTTCTATCTGATTTCTGGCTTACGAAGAGTCGCAGAAGTGGTGATCAGCGATTGATTCCACATAGAAATACAGGAGCAAATTGATGTTGTATTTGTGTGTTTGAGTTTATTATCCATGTCATGCAATTAATATCATGCTCGGCCGGACGAATTTTCGTGGCTGGGATTATCAGCATTTGATTTCACAAGAGCATTTTTATAAGTATTACGAGATGACGAAGGTAGCATTGCTATATTTGTGTTATTTGTATTTGATTTTCATTCAGTTTTTGTTCAACTTCCAATCATGGTTACACATTTTTATTTGATTTTATTTTTGTTTTTTTTTTAGGTCAATACACATTTTTTAATATTTTCTCACGCTTAATAAATTGACACCCACTTGTTTTTATTCACAATTACTTACGTGTATATTATAATATACACTGGTATATTATACACTTGTTTCCCGGCTGCGCCAGTTACCTCTCGGGAGCTTGAGAGTACTTTGGAAGGGTGAAGGCTCGAAAGAAAACACGTCCAATCTGTTCAGCTTTTCAATGTCAAGTGACTGACTACATTTTTAATTACTAAGTTAACAGAGGAATCATACATAAGAGCTACATGTTGCAGTTCGGCAGCGCCGAGTTTTGTGGCGTAGCGGCAAATGCGTTGTGGCTGCGGCTGGGTTGTACGGTATTTTTGTCCGGACATATCCAGTTTGTGGCGATTTGACGGCCGGTGTTGTTTTTGGCGTAGCGGCACTTTTATGCGTTGTGGTTGCACCTGGTTTGTACGGTATTTTGTCCGGACATATCCAGTTCGTGGCGATTTGAGGGCCGGTGTTGTTTTTGGCGTAGCGACACTTTTAAACGTTGTGGTTGCACCTGGGTTGTACGGTATTTTGTACAGACAAAAATCGTGGCGATTTTGATAGCTGATGTTGTTTTTGGCATAGCGGAGGTTTTGGCGGCGGCAAGAACATTCTCGAAGGCTGTGGTAGATATGTATGTATGTCTTGTGATAGGGTCGGGGTAGATAGGGTAACTCACGCGACAGTGGG
Source organism: Zaprionus camerounensis (assembly GCA_018904165.1). Classification (NCBI taxonomy): domain Eukaryota; kingdom Metazoa; phylum Arthropoda; class Insecta; order Diptera; family Drosophilidae; genus Zaprionus; species Zaprionus camerounensis. The sequence continues at coordinate 1,651,645 of JAEIFS010000002.1, read as the reverse complement.
ATACCCTTCGACATATATTCCGGTGTAGTTTAATTTGTTAAATTCATACACATCTACATATGTACATACTGTAAAATTATTCCCAACAGATGGCGCTCGCGCTTCGCGCTCTCCTGCCTCCCTTGTTAGCTGACACGAGCAATCGGTTTCATGCTCATGCTTTCTTGAATATCTACTGTGTTTATTGTGCGATCGGAGTGCAATTTAGAGAATAAGTAGATATTTTATTCAGCTTAGTAATTGTTCAAGTCAGAAAGTTGTATCTTTTATACAGCGCTTATAAATTAAGTTCAAAAATTAAATTAGTGATTTGCGGGGGCGGTGGACGTGGCACCCCACATTTGAAATAAACTTGATCTGCGCCTGGTACACAGAAACCTTCATGCCAAATTTGGTGTCTCTAGCTCTTATAATAGCTGAGATCTGTGTGTTCATCTGGTCATCCATACATCCGGACAGACAGACAGACATGGCTCAATCGACTCGGCTAGTGATCCTAAGCAAGAATATATATACTTTGTCGGGTCTCCCACGCCTCCTTCTGCCTGTTACATACATTTGCACAAAGTTAGTATACCCTTTTTTGACCATTTTCAATGGTCGAAGGGTATAAAAAGACGGGTGAAGCATCCTACGCGGACATGCTTCGTAAGCTCAAAGCGGACCCGAGCCTGTCGGAATTTGGCAGTAATGTCAAGAAAATTAGGAGGACGCAACAGGGTGAGTTGCTGCTTGAAGTAGAGGGTAACGCATCTGCAAGCGTACCCGAATACAGAGGAGCCATTGAAGAATCCCTCCGTGAAATGGCTGCGGTTCGCACGGGTTCGCAGAGAATGGCGTTAACCTGCAGCGGGATGGATGAGGCGACGACAGCAATGGAGCTCCACAATTGTCTGGCCTCTCAATTCGAAGGTATCCAGGTGAAGCTGGAGGATGTGCGTGGGCTGCGCAAAATGCGTGACGGAACTCAAGTTAAGATGCTATAAGTGCCTGGGTTTCGGTCACAGGGCTAACATCTGCAAGGAACCTGATCGCTTGGAATGCTGTCTACGGTGCGGCGAACGAGGGCACATAGCGAAGGGCTGCGACAAACCGCCAAGATGCCTGATCTGCAACAACGATGTGGACAGAAACCACCCGACAGGTAGCTTCGCATGCCCTACCTATAAAGCAAGCGACGACCAAATTAACATCATCCAGCTCAACGTTAACCATTGCGCAGCTGCACAGAGCCTTCTGGCCCAGACAGCGCTAGAGCACAATGTTGACGTTATGCTCCTAAGTGAACCGTACTTCCCTGGTGTGGGAAACTCAGGAGTGCTCCTGGACGGCACAGGTAAGGCCGCAGTCAAATGCTGCAGTAACCTCTACATAGAGGATCGCGAAAGAGTGCCAATGCGTGGCATTGCGTATGCAAAAGTGAAGGGCGTCGACTTGTATAGCTGTTATGCTTCACCAAGCGACAGCCCGGACCTTTTCGAGGAACTGCTGGATAAGCTAGTACAGCACGCAAGAGGACGCAAGCCTGTGGTCATTGCAGGTGACTTCAACGCCTGGGCAATAGAATGGGGAAGCCTGATATCCAACAACAGAGGACGAGCCGTAATCGATGCAATGAACCTGGTGCTGTTAAATGATGGAGTCAACCCGACGTTTAACAACGACAGAGGTACATCATTCATCGATATCACCTTTGTCAACAAAAGCCTAGCCCCACCGCTAAATGGAAGGTTCATGAAGACGTAACGCTGTGCGTTCATGCCCTCATTACGTTCAGCGCCCGCGCGTCGTACACATCGGCAGTCAAGAAGTACCCTAGGGCAAGCATGGGACACCAGGAAGCTGGACAAGGGCATGTTGTCTTACAAGATCGAGCGTATGAAATCCACAAATGGACAGGCAGAGATCATGGTGACGGCGCTTATGAAAATGCTGGTATCGGCGTGCGATGCCGAGGAAAAAGAAAGGCAATCGTAAGCCTCCTGTCTATTGGTGGAATGCCTCCCTCAACCTGCTTAGATCGGAATGCTTCAGGGCAAGGACACAGGCATATCTGCTGCAAAAGCAAATGCTTTTAAAGAACTGCTTGCAAGTGTTGACGAAGACCCCTGGGGTATCGCCTATAAAATTATTAGTAACAAACTGAAAGCCACTGAAGAAGGTACTCCACAGGACCCAGTCCTACTAGCAAATATTGTGAAGGAGCTATTCCCAAAACAGGATACACTATGGCAACCCGCCCAAGAAATCCCTGTCCTGGAATTCCCGTGTGTCACAGTGGGCGAAGTCATCGAAGCGGCAAAAAGGATAAAGCCCAACAAAGCCCCTGGTCTTGATGGTATCCCTGGAGCCGTAGTTATGGCAGCTGCAACGTCGAAACGTGAAATATTCAGGAAACCTTCCAACAGTGCCTGCTGGATGGCGTCTTTCCATCTCAATGGAAAAACATGAAATTGGTACTGTTGCCGAAAGGAAAGGGATCCACAAACGCTGCAGGCAGCTTCCGCCCATTATGCTTGCTGGACATCGTGGGAAAGCTCTTTGAACGCATCCTGCACACTCGCATCGAGATGATTACCGAGAGTCCCGGTGGCCTACAAAGACACCAGTATGGCTTCCGAAAAGGGAAAAGCACGCTCGACGGTCTCACTGCCGTAAGAGATCTGGCCAAGACCGCTCTCGACGGTGACAGATGGTTACGAGGCAGCAAGGAGTACTGCGCCATCATCACGCTAGACGTTAAAAATGCCTTCAATACGGCGAGATGGCCAAACATCCTCGGGGCCATGCGCACCATGGGTATACCTACATACCTCAGGATTGTTATTGGCAGCTATTTCAGGGACCGTATACTATGGTACGACACTGAAGCCGGGCCAAGAAAACACTACGTCTCTGCAGGTGTCCCACAAGGGTCGGTACTTGGACCAGTCCTGTGAAACATAATGTATGACGGGTAACTGTCCATCAACAAGCCCAGTGGGGTGGAGCTTCACTGCTTTGCCGACGACGTGGCGGTAACAGTTGTTGCCAAAACAATATCGGAGCTTCAGGACAAGAGCAATGCGGCGATTAGGTCAACCATTAACTGGCTGGAGAAAGCCGGTCTAGAAATCGCTGCGCACAAGTCCGAAGTTGTGCTGTTAAGTAGCAGATAACGACGCACAAATAAAGTCAGCCGGATCACTGAAGTACCTGGGAGTTCTATTTGACCATAGCCTGTCGTTTAAGGAACATGCGAGATACGCCAGCAGGAAGGCTGCGATGTCAGCAGCAGCAGTGGCAAGACTAATGCCAAACATAGGAGGGCCCAGGATGCCGGCCAGGAGACTGCTGGTGGCGGTCGCGAAAGCATCGCTTTTATACGCAACCCCTATCTGGAGGAGTGTCACGAATAAAGTGACCTACTTAGATTGCGCTCGTGCAGTATCACGGACCCTGGCCCTTAGACTGATCAGAGGATTCAGAACAATATCCGAAGATGCAGCTCATGTACTTGCGGGAATCCCTCCGATTGACCTAGAGATAGAGGCCCTATACCTAGCTCGAGAAGGTGTCTCCCGGATAGAGATAAGCGACTGGCTCCAAGGAGTGTGGCAGACTAGGTGGCAAGAGTCCCAACAAGGGAGATGGACCTACCAGCTGATTCCAGATCTATCGGAATGGGCAGGTTGTGAACACAAAGTGGTGGACTACCACTTGACCCAATTCCTCACCGACCATGGATGCTTTCGGGGGTATCTCTTCAGGTTCCGCCATGTGGACTCAGCACGGTGCCTATTCTGCACAGACTCAGCCGAAACAGCGGAACATATCCTACTGCACTGTTTCAGGTTTTATACGGAGAGAGAGAGCTGCTGGAGTCTCTCACTGGAACTCCGCTCAGCCCGTGAAGCTTAATGAGCACCATGTTGACTGACAAAACCGCGTGGGAGAGGGCACATGGCATCATCATCGGCATGATGAAACGTGTTCGCAAGGATGAGATGGCCACCAGACCCGATGGATGAAGAGCACTCCTGTGAGGTGGCGGGGCAAGAATACCACCTCAGCGGGCTCGGCTTGTCGTAAAAGGCGACTATAGAGTGAAGGAGAGACACGCTGCATGGCAACGCTAAAGGAGAGGGATTGCGATCTGGCACCACATCCTGCTGACCGAAGTAATACCTTGACTGGAAGTCCCGGTGAGCGTGACAAGGACTGGAGAGCGTACGGAGTTTTTTGTTTAGTACGTAGGCATAACTCTACTTGGAGGGTTATGAATCGTGCATGCCATCTACATATGGTAGATTGTATCTTTAGAAGATTTTATTTTCCTGCCGTATTTGTAATAAAAAAAAAAAAAAAAAACAGACATACACCCCCACGCACATCACCCGTGTGGTGGCGGGTTCTAGAATACCACCTCAGTAAGTCACTGCTGGTCGTACGAGGCGACTAAAGGGACACACGGGGATGGCCTCTCTCCGATAGGTGCCAGAGAGGTGGAAGTACCTCTAGTAGTGGCCGGGTCGATTCCTCTAGGAGAAAGGCAAGCACCTCGCAACCGCCGATCAAATGAACAGGTATCCCCTGGACAGCCCGCGAACACCTGTTCAAGGACTGACAAATGCGAGAAGGCGTCTTCAGTCTTCTGCGGGCAGACTGTAACAACCGCATGTGTGATTACATTATAAATCAAAATGGTTAGTCCTCTAAGGAACACTTTTACGGTGCAGGGAGTCGGAACCCCAGTGCCGGCGACAGGGAGGGGTGAGTAAGCGGGCTCCCCGTCGTCGATACCCAGCGACCGCAATGCCTCGGTGGTGGGCAACTTGGCCAACGTTGCAGATAATATCGCAAGAAACAATAATAACAACTGTCGGGAGCAGAACCCGAACTATATGCTTATTTTATATTTAAATGTAAATGCTTCGCGCCACTGTTTGTTTTGAGTACAACTCTGTTATAGTTGCTCTAGCATTGATCATTACATTCTTTTACATCTACTGGTCATGTACACACGCGTCTATAAGCTTGCTCTTAATTCGACTATTAAAAGTGCAACAAGTGAACAATAAACTAAAATAAACAATTGAACAAGCAAGATCTTTTTGTTGGCAATTAGTGCAAAGGTGGACATTTCGGTTTTCCTCTAAACAACAACAACAACGTGAACAGGGAAAGAAGCGTGGATGAACTCCCCTCCACTATAAATAAGAATGGAGAAGATGAAAGTGCCTTCTTCAGGAAGAGCACGAAAATGGATAGATCGCCTGTGGAATCAATAGCACAGCCGGCAGTCCCCAAAAGGCCAACCCCAATGGTCGAAAAGGAGACAGAAGCGCCAGCAGAGATGAACGCCAAAGGTGTCCGACATATCAACCAGGGTATGAAGGATACCTTTGGTAAGATGAAAGCATTGTGTAGCAGTGCAAAAGAGAAAGTAAAAGTGCTATCTGAAGGACATAAGGTCTCTCAGGGCGCCAGACACCCCGAAAAGACCTATGGAGAGTCTGACGGCCCACTCCCTCAAAGAAGAGTCGTCACCTGGAGCCTTCTGGGGCAAACAGGACGACTAAAAGGGTCAGTCCGATTGCAGCTAAAACGCCACCTAAGGCACATAAATCTGAACAGACCAAACCGGTGAGAGGGAACACTCGGGAAAAGCCAGCAGAACAGGCGAGCAGGCCCAAGGTTCCCAAAACAACTAAAGAAGGGAGCCCAAAGAAGCAACCGAAGAAGGAAGGGTGGACCAAGGTAACCCATAAGGTGCCGAAGCCCAAGAAGGTCGTCGGTAGGCCCGATGCTATCATCGTGTCAACAAAAGGCGCAGACATTCTCCGCACCATAAAGGGAAATGATGTACTCAAGGACCTTGGAGAGAATGTCACACGCATTCGAAGAACGCAAGGTGGTGACTTGCTCCTCCAGCTGAGGAAAAAGCCCAGTGCGGTGCCGCAGAGCTACGATTTAGCTGTGCAGCAAGTCCTAGGCGATAAGGCAACAGCAAGAACACTCACAAAGGGAGTGTTCTTGGAGGTTAGGGACATAGACGAGGTCACCACTAAGGATGACATCATAGAGGCCGCCCAGCAGCAGATAGGAGAAGGTAGAAAGCTGGACGGGATAGTGAAGAGCCTGCGAAAGTCTTTTGGGGAGACGCAAACAGCTCTTCTCAAGGTGCCAGTAGAAGTAGCCAATAGGGCCATAGAAAGGGGACACCTTAGGATAGGATGGGTTAGGTGCAGAGTTAGGTTGAAACAAATTAACACTCTACAATGTTTTAAGTACTGGCACTACGGACAAATGTCTCGCACATGTACCAGCACTGAAAACAGAGTGGACTGCTGCAAAAAATGCGGGCAAAAGGGGCACAAAATTAAAATGTGCAGGGCTGCGGTTTGCTGTGCGGTCTGCAAAGACCAAAAGCGGCGAGACGTAGATCATATTGTGCGCAGCAAACACTGCCTAGCTTTCCAGGACGCAGTCAAAAAGACTCATAATTAAGGTCCTGCAGGTAAACCTAAATCATTATGAGGCAGCTCAAGATCTCTTGACGCAAACCTGCTTTGAAGAGGGCATAGACGTTGTTCTAATTAGTGAACAATACAAAAACCTAGCTACAGCAAACTAGGTTAGTGACAAAACTGGTAAAGCGGCGATCTGGGCTTGTGGAAGCAATCCAATTGACGATAAGCCGCTGACCACTGAAGTGCATTTCGCTAGGGCAAAAATAGCCGGTGTACATTTCTATAGCTGCTACCTACCACCGAGCTTACAAATGCACGACTACGATAGGGCCTTAGATAACATAGGGAACCATGTTAGAAGTAGTCATCGAAACATCGTAGACGGGGACTTTAATGCCTGGGCTGCCGAATGGGGCAGTCGCTTCACAAATATAAGAAAGCCTTCTCCTTATTAGGCGCTGTGCTGCTTAACACGGGCAATAAAAGCACCTTTGAGCAAAATGGCAGGACGTCAATCGTTGACATATCCTTTACCAGCTCCAACATAAGTAGAACGATCTCTTGGTAAGTAAGTGATATCTTCACTCATAGTGACCATACAGCCATATTAATGAGGGTAGATAGACACCGCAGCAGAAGCACCCAGGAAGGAGTAATCAATGGTTGGAAAGAAGACAAGCTAGATGAGGGCGTCCTTAGATACCTCATCACAGAGCAGCAAAACGTTATCCTGCATGGTAATACCTCAGACGCGAAGGCAACATCACTTTCCAACCTATTGACATCTGCCTGTGACGCCTCCATGGCGAGGAAATGCAAAGGTGGCCCAAGATGGAAGCCAGCCTTTTGGTGGAGCCACGAGATTGCGGACTCTAGACGTAAATGCATACGAGCTAGAAGAACCCTATGTCGATGTAGAAATGAGGAGGAACGGGAAATCCTCAGATCGCACTTCAAGGACGCCAAAAGGGAACTAAAGAAAGCGATAAAGCTAAGTAAAGCATCGCACTTTAACACCCTGCGTGATGGTATGAACACCAACCCTTGGGGTGGGGCATATAAGGCAGTAATGAGCAAGATAAGAGGGCATCGAGCAAACGCTCCGGCCTGTCCTCAACTCTTGCGCATAGTTGGGACCCTCTTCCCAACACAGGGGGACCACTATAATGAACCTGCTGAAGCAGATGTTTGGACTAACGGGGTAGGTACATAGATTCCAACAAGAAGTAGAGGTAGGAGAGGTATTAGAGATAGCTAGTACCTTCGCAAACAACAAGGCGCCGGGACTAGATGCAGTACCCAACAAGGTGCTGAAGATAGCGGTAGACGCGAACCCCACCTTATTCGCAGAAGTATACACAGAGTAGCTAGTGTTTTTCTTTTGCTCCCCGAAATTCATTAGATATCTTTGAATAACCGGTGTTCAATGTAACATAAGCTTACTAATACTTCTTATAGTGTTTTCTCCTATTCTTTTGCTACAGTAACCTGTTCACTAGCGAGTGCTTTCTATTAAATTAGTCACAACATTTTTTGTTTGGTAATTTGGTAATTGGTTTGCTATTGGCTTTTTTGTTTATATCAACTATTTTTAGTTTTGTTGTTGTATTGCTTGGTAGCTTAGTCTATTTTTGGATTCCGTCGCGAGCGCGCTCAACCTAGCATTTTTTGTTGGTTGTGTGATAATGTCGTACATGCCAAATGTGCCAACGTCAATGGTACAACTGCTGATGCTTTAGCTAAGCGCATTGGATTACACTATTGCTGTGAGGAGTGTCGTGAAGTGCAGAGTGAAATGAGATCTTTCATGCGGCAGACACGGAGGGGCTTTATGGAACTGTTTAGTGGTTTTCGTACGCTATCTCAACAGTTCTCTAAGCTGGACTCGGAATTTAATGGCCTTCAGCTGTTGAGTGAGTCCCCGAAGCGCAAAAATCTACGCGCAAAGAAGAAACCCTGTCTGCTGTTAATCTGCCTTCGAACGCCTCCGCTCAGCATAGCACTCCGTTGACACAGCCGTTGAAACCGATCACCACATCTGTGGTAACGAGGTCGGCGGCTCAGAAGAATTCGGTTCCCGAATCTGTCAACAACGAGTCTCTGCAGCCAATAACGCCAAATATGCCCTCGTTATCACCTACCATAGTCTCGATACCTGTGTCTGCTTTACCCAGGGCTACAACCACTGATTATTTATCAGTGGTGCCCAAGCCTTTCGTAGGGATTCTCCGAGGAAGCAAATCTTTGTTTCCAGGCTTGCCCCTGATCTCACATCTGATGATGTCATGGCTTATATTCAAGCTAAAATACAAGCCGCTGAGATAAAGGTAGAAAACTCTAAGTTCTCTTATGAACGGGACGTATCATCCTTTAAACTTTGTGTCCCCAATGAATGCTTTAACCTTATATGCACGGCTGATTTTTGGCCAGCTCATATTATGGTTAAAGAATTCGAGACAAAGAAGAAAAAGAATCGGCAGCCGATTAGACTTACTTTGCCAAACCAGACCACTGCGCCTAATAAGACGACGACAAAAAACTAAGTTCGCGTCTTTCTTTCTCTTATCAAAATGTAACCTCTCTTTTTCTTGTCTACCAAAACGTTAGAGGCGTTAACACTAAGCTTTCTAAGATTCTGTATCCTTTGATTACCACTTACTAATATTTTCTGAAACTTGGTTGAAACCTGAAGTTGAAAGTTGCTCGATTTTCCCAGACACCTACACCTGTTTCAGATGTGATCGTTTATCACGAACAGGAGGTGGTGTTTTAGTAGCTGTAAAGTCAGACCTTCCTTCTGAATTAGTTTCAATTGACCATAGTAGACTTTTAGAATTCGTATGTGCAAAAGTAACACTGCATCAAATCCCCCCTCATCTGATATTTCCGTCTACTTGGACCACCTTTCATCTACCCAAACGGTTGCATCCAAACTATCTGATAGATATTATCTACTAGCTTTTGGTGATTTTAACTTACCAGAAGTTGGTTGGTCATCTCAATCCGGTATTCTGGCGCCCTCTATTTATAATTCTTTTTTAAATGGCCTATCAGAACTATCTTTATTTCAAATTAATAATATTCCTAATTGTAGCGGTAGAATGCTTGATTTAGTTTTCTCTTCTGATACACTACTAAACACTATCTCCAGAACTGATCCCTTAGTACATCCTGAAGATCCCTACCATCCTACGTTTGACCTTGTTCTAGCTCTGCCTACTCCAATTCAAAATGCATCTGTTCCTTGTAAAGTAAAATCAAGCTGTTTCCGTAAGACCGATTTTGGAAAACTTAATCATTTAATTTCAGAACATGATTGGTCATTTTTTTATTCATGTTCTGACCTAAATACTTGTATCTCATTTTTTTATTCCTCCATGAATTAATTTTTCGACCAATGTGTTCCTCTTGCTTTCCCAGTAAAGTCAAACAGGCCACCTTGGTTCTCTCGTGAACTTATGAGGTTAAAAAATTTGAAATCTCGGTATTTTAAAAAATTTAAACTAACTCGTAAACCTTTTGACTTCTCAAGATATATTGCTGTTAGAGCAAACTTTATTGTTCTAAATGAAAATTGTTACAACGAGTATTTGAGTCGTTGTCGTTTGCAGTTCGCTCAGAACCCTAAGCAGTTTTACAACTTCGTCAATCTGAAACGTAGATCCAGTAGATTCCCATCCTCTTTTTCGGAGAAAATAAAGCAAGCACTGATCAGGCCGCAGCCGATTTGTTTTCAGACTTTTTTCAATCTACCTACTCAACTAATATAGTTCTTCCATACATCCATACCCTTACCCTATTAATAATTTTAACACTCTTTTTTGTCCTATTGTTAACAAAACTTTTTTACTTAGTGATCTGAAATCTTTTAAACCTGTTTTCTCTCCTGGCCCTGATGGAGTTCCAGGATGTGTTCTAAGATTTTGTGCTGACTCACTTCTAAAACCAATTTTTAAGCTGCTTGACTTGTCACTGTCTAACAGTTATTTTCCACCTATTTGGAAAAACTCTTTTTCCATTCCTGTTCACAAAAGTGGATCTAACCATGATGTGAAGAACTATGTTATAGGTGTATATCCAAATTGTCTGCAATACCTAAGATTTTTGAAAAAAATCTTACGGCTCAGTTAACCTTTATGAGGAAATCAATAATTTCGCCCCATCAACATGGGTTTGTAAAGGCAAGATCTACTGGTTCTAATCTTCTAGAATTTTCTTCCCGCATTACATTAGGATTTCGGAAGAAAATGCAAACCGATGTCGTCTATACTGACTTCAGTAAAGCATTCGATTCCGTAAATCATAATCTCTTGATTCATAAGTTAAATTTAATCGGTTTTCCACAAAAGCTTATTTTGTGGATATCTGATTATTTAACAAACAGGTCTCAACGAGTTCTTTTTAAATACTGTCTATCAAAGCCAATCATAGTAACTTCTGGTGTTCCTAAGGGCACTCTAATTTCCTTATGTAACATATGCTGATGACGTGAAACTCTGTTTGACATATAGTGATCCTACACGTAAATTCCTCCAAACAGATCTTGATTTGCTCTTTGCTTGGTGTAGGCATAATCTGCTGCATCTTAACTGTTTGAAGTGCAAAGTTATGTCATTTTACATAGGTAGCTATCACGTCTTCAACTATACATTTGATTTAAACTCGCTTTCAAGAATAACTGAGGTAAACGATCTAGGTATTCTCTTTGATCATAGATTGAAATTTGATCGTCACATTGCACAAATTGTTAATAAGGCATTTCGAGTACTTGGTTTCATAAAAAGATGGGCCAAAGAATTTAGTGATCCTTATACGACAAAATTACTTTACACTTCTCTTGTTCGTCCAATTCTTGAATATGGTTGTTGCGTGTGGTCGCCGCAATATCAGATTCACCAAGATAGAATTGAGTCTATTCAAAAGCAATTTTTACTATTCACTTTGCGTAGTTTCAACTGGGTACCAGGTGTAGACTTACCACCTTATTCTAGTAGACTCCTTCTTATTAACCTACCTTCTCTTACTAATCGTCGTATCATGTTAGGTGTCACGTTTCTTTTTAAACTAATCAAGTACGACATTGATTCCCCTATTCTGCTTAACCAAATCAATTTCTGTATTCCTTCTAGAGTAACTCGTAATTTTTTGCCACTTTCCTTGGACTTTTGTCATAACAATTATAGCTTGCATGATCCCTTTCGAGTTCTCTGTGCTGATTACAATAGACTGTTTAGAGCTTTCAATTCAGAGTCCTTCCTTAATTCGGTCAAACTATCCATTCTTAACTACTTAACACTTAACAACAATTAACACTAATCCACCGATCTGATTGGGTTTTACTGGGTTTTCCCCAATCCCTTTGCAACAAATGTTGGATCAGTTTCTTTTTATTATCCCAGTTTAAATTTTAAATTTTAATTTTTAAATTTAAATAAAATAAATTATTATTATCATCATTTAAAAATTATTATTAATATAACATTCTTAATTCTTAATTTTTATTGTTAAATCCTTTCTCAGTCGACTGCCATTAGTCGACATTAAATAAATAATTAAATAAAAATTACATAAAAGGAACGTTATCAGGACTGACCCTTCCATTGCCGCTTTACCGTGTATAAAAGGAACGTTATCGACCCTTCCATTGCCGCTTTGCCGTGTATAAAAGGAACGTTATCGACCCTTCCATTGCCGCTTTGCCGTGTATAAAAGGAACGTTATCGACCCTTCTATTGCCGCTTTGCCGTGTATAAAAGGAACGTTATCGACCCTTCCATTGCCACTTTGCCTTGGCGGGTAGTTTTTTTTTGGGGGGTTTTTTTTTTGTTTTGTTTTTTGGGTGGCACCGAAAACACAAACACTCGTTTTTAGAATTCACGTCAGCTTTATTTCACTTGCTGGTTTCAACTTAGATCATTAGCTTAATTCGAGATGACAATTCAATTTTGTTTCTTAGAGATGGTACTTATAAAAATATTTCGATCACTTAAAAATAAATACTAACATTAGTAAGGAAAAAGTACTTTAAACTATTCGACCTGAACACCGTGTATAAAAGGAAAGTTATCGACCCTTCCATTGCCGCTTTGCCGTGTATAAAAGGAACGTTATCGACCCTTCTATTGCCGCTTTGCCGTGTATAAAAGGAACGTTATCGACCCTTCCATTGCCACTTTGCCTTGTGTCGGGGTAGGGCGCTGTCGCTTTGTTGAGGCAGGTCTCTTTGCTGGTTGGTTTTTTGGGTGGCACCGAAAACACAAACACTCGTTTTTAGAATTCACGTCAGCTTTATTTCACTTGCTGGTTTCAACTTAGATCATTAGCTTAATTCGAGATGACAATTCAATTTTGTTTCTTAGAGATGGTATTTATAAAAATATTTCGATCACTTAAAAATAAATACTAACATTAGTAAGGAAAAAGTACTCTAAACTATTCGACCTGAACACCGTGTATAAAAGGAACGTTATCGACCCTTCCATTGCCGCTTTGCCGTGTATAAAAGGATCGACCCGTCTATTGCCGCTTTGCCGTGTATAAAAGGATCGACCCGTCTATTGCCGCCTTGCCGTGTATAAAAGGATCGACCCTTCTATTGCCGCTTTGCCGTTCATAAAAGGGACGTTATCGACCCTTAGAATGCCGCTTTGCCGTTTGTAGTGTACATCCCTGGTCTTTCGTTAAGATATCGATATTAGTTTGTTAAATCTCTAAGGACTAGCCCAGCCCTCTGTCAACAAACTATCGAACAGTTAACATCGATCAAAGAAAAGTTGAGATTTGCCATACCTAAGCCCTTGGTCTATCTCTTTTTCTCGAATGACGCCAAGCCAACGTGACTAGTGTTGGGAAAACCTCGATGTTTGCGTACCTCGATGATTTCGATGGTTTTGCCTAAAAACCTCGATAATATCGATACACCGAATTATATTTGTTAACTGATAAGCCGCAAAGCTTAAAAAGAAAATAAAACACATCCTTTGTTTTCTACAACCGAAAATGGCCGAAGGTCGGATACAATAAAGTTAGCCACGTGCTTATCTAAAGCCTCTTTTCGAGAGGAAGTGTTGTCGTATTTGGAAGGTGTAAGAAATACGTCAATCTACCAATCTGCTTGGAAACATCCACAAGTTTTGTGTTTGGGTCAACTCGTTTTAAATGATCTGACAAGTTTGTAGTATTGCCACTTGTCTTATAAATGTTTCCACATATAATGCATTTGGCTTCTCTCACCGACATCTTTTTCAAGAATTCCCACACTTTGGATCTCCCAAATTTTAATTTTTTACTTGAGCTTGTAAGGTAGCGTTCTAGGGCTGAGGTGGGCTCAGTCACGCCAGGGCTACCGTTACAAGGAATTTGTATTGGTGCTGAGACCCTGGACGAGGGGGTGGTAAATATTTGGGAGCCGAGAGGGGAAAGACAAGGTTTTTCAAGCGGCGGGGCCGACTTGCAGGTGAGCTATAGAGCGGGGTGGTCCGTCAGCAGCCAGTAACAGGGAAAATGCCGCATACCTAGTGTTCTCTTTACAGTTTGAGAGTCTCGGGGCCGGGATGTTGACCGTCAGCTCTGAGACTTTCGCCCTGCGACTGTACTAGAAGCTTCACTGTATGCGATGGGTGTTGACCGTCGTCGCACCAGTGAAACTTCCGTACAGTGAGAACACACAGACGTGCGTTACTCCCCTGCACCGATATCGCTGACTTTTCGCACCTACACGCCTCTACACACACCTACATACGCACCTGTACACACATGCACCTACTCACACATATACGCACCCTAAAAGAGACACGAATACTTAAAATAAACATGTAAACAAACCTACAGTCCATACTATAATATTATCCACGGTTGGTGACTCAAAAATGGCACCCTGTATGCGAGCGCCGCCAGTTTGAGTGGTTTTTGCCTCTCACAGCTGGGACTCTCGCACCAAGTACCGTGGCCTTTTCACTCAGAACAAACAACACTGAACTTAAAGGTTTTTGTTTTTATCTTTATTTCCTTTTTTTTCTTTTCGCTTTTTTTCACTTAATATTTCTTACACTAATTTTATTGCTAATGCCCTATGTTCCTACCTAACACCGCACACTGTTTCACCTAATTTCCTTAGGTCTACGTTGCCCTGCTTTTGTGCCATGGTGTGGCTCGCTCACCCGTGATGTCTCCTTCTTGCCTTGTTGAAATCCCGTCTTTTGTTGTCCTTTTGTTGTTGTTTTCTCCTGTTGGCTTCCTGGGTATCGCAGATCGTCCTTGTCCTTGTCACACCTAGTTGTCTTCTTCTTTTTGTTCGGCACTTCTGGTCCTTGCACTGGCACTTGCACACTTAATCTCGCTTTCCGGGTCACTGCTCGATTACCCTTGACGAGCCCCCGTCGCTGTGGCTGAGATTCACTCACTTCGTGCTGTCCTAACTGTATATCCTCTCTTGCATATGTCTTTGTGCGGGAGAGCGTGCGTTACAGTTTGTGCAAACGTTCTTTCTTGCCGGCGGCTGAGCGGGTCGTTTAAGAGCGCTCGCAGCTCTTTGAGCGCGCTCGTGGGCGTCTGTGTGCGTGTGCGTGCGCTCGTGTGTGAGCGTTAGTGTGCGTGCGCGTGCTCTCTCTCTCTCCAGCTGCTTTTGTGTGAGCCGCTCTCTGGCTGTGCTCATGCGCGGGTGTCTGTGTGTTGAGAGCGCCGCTTTTGAGTGCGCTTGCGCTCTCCAGCTGTTGAGCGAGCCACTCAAGTGGGTGCTCATATGCGGGGGCGCCGCTCTTTGCGCGTACTCACTGCTCTCTCCCTACTGCGTGCCCTATTGCCAATTGGCCTATGCTTGCTAAGCTAAATACCTTCATGGTAATACTTATAACTACTAATACCTTCGTGGTAATACTAATACTAATATTCTCCTAGTTGGATCTTATAAACTAAATGGTCTAACTTATAACTAGATAACTATTAAATTCTACGATTCCCTTCATTGGGTGGCTTCATTGCCCCTAACAATAAAACTAATGCTAACTAACTAAACTAACTAAATCTGTGGGACTCACAGTTTGAGTCCTCACAAGCTGCATGGAGATTTATCGCCCTCTTCCAATACAATACTTTCGAAAGCTAGACATGAAAAAGTACGTACATATGTACGTAGAATTCGCAAACTATACTTACTGGCTTTTTGTGCACTTGCTAAAAATTTGTCCATGTTGAAACCAGAATTGCGCCTGCAGCGTGAATGTTTGAAGCTGAAAGTAACGGAACCTAATCGGCCTTTTTGCTTATGCATAGATTCGCTCTTGAAAGAACAAATTAACGTAACGTGATAAGTGTTGGACACTATCGAAAACATCGACATATAAACATCGATGTACATCGAAGGCAACACTGCATCGATAACATCGATAGTCGTCCGATGTTTTCGCAGCACTATCAGTCGCACAACGACAGCGAAACGATGAGCATGGGCATATTTCTTTGCGCTGACTGACTCAGTCTCTAGGCTCTCGACGCCGAAACACAAAATTGACTTCAGGCTGCCAGTGAGCTGGCTGAAGCATTTCGCTGTTGACAAACTTCACAAGCAACGCATACATTCATATGCGAGTTTGTGCATACATAGCACACATACATCGAAACGATGGCTAGCGCAAAGAAATATGCCCATGCTCATCGTTTCGCTGTCGTTGTGTCACTGAGTTGATGCCGCTGTTCGCTGTTTCTGGATTGCTCACCAAAGAGAGCCGATCGCTCTCTTGTGCAACGCTTCGGGCCGGGGGGTCATAATAATCCGAAGACCACTGGGCAAGTACTTTTCGCTGTTTGAGTACTCTATATGTTCATTGCTTAGTGGATCTATGCAATTATGCTCATTTTTGCGTCAGCTATACGAATGCAATGTATAGAATCACTAAGCATCGAACATATAGAGTACTCAAACAGCGGAATCTACTCATCTAACGCAATGCGGAGACTGGGACCCCTGAAGACGAAGTGTTTCACGAGTGAGCGATGGGCTCTCTTCGTTAGAAGCGCACATCGGCAGCAAGTCAGTCGCACAACGACAGCGGAACGATGAGCATGGGTGTGATTCTTTGCGCTGTGCGATCGTTTCATTGTGTGCGTATACGCATGCACAAGCTAGCATATGAATGTATGCATTGCTTGTGAAGTTTGACAACGGGCAAATGCTTCGGCCGCGCTGGCAGCCTGAAGTCAATTTTCTGCGTCGGCGTCGAGAGCCAAGAGACTGAAGTACAGTGGGCAAAAATGGTTATCTTTGTGCGAAAATTGTATAACATTCGAAAACATGTGGCTTGTTTAATGAGGATAAATTTATATTGTAAATATATATTTATGTATTCCGAATTTTTTAGTTTTGATTCATAAATTTTGTCAAAATAAGTTAAAACGTAAACAAAAAATATTATACGTAGCTGTTGCACAATTTTTTTTCATATTATAAATTTGATATACAAAATATAATATAATTATGAATATTTAATCTATCTACTTAATGAACTATAAATATATATTGTAACGACCGAAGTCCAAATAACCTCCCCTGCACACCCTGTCTAAGTTATAGCCGGCTAAGCTCAGGGAAAATGGGCGGGGTTTTGTGTGCAGGTTCGGTTATCGACGTCACGAGAAAACATCGACAGGTAGTAGGACTATTAAAAGGGGGAATGGCAAGAAAAGGGAAGGCCAAAATAAGCGGACGGACTACCCCTAATAAACGATCTAGTCGGAGAGCTAGATATACTGCTCTCCTTCTTCACCCACCAGCCATGAACCACCGATATCGGAATACCGATATTACCCATATTGCTGTTATGTTATCGCCCCTAGTGCCTCAAAAAAAAAAGAAATTTACTCCATTTTAAGTTTCTTTAATACACATACAGATATGGCGCATGCAGCTTCATGCTGCATGATAATTCTCTAAACAAAATCTAGCCTTACTTCCCTAATATTTTATCCTTTTTGATTAATCTCCTTTTTTTTCTTTAATTTTGTGTATAATTTCACACAAGTTATTTCCTTACTTTCTTTAATTTGGTCTCACTGGTTTTCGTTTGTATAAGAGTGAGTATGTTTCTTAACGATAGGCAGGCGATAGTTTGAGAGTATTTAATCGGCTTATTTTGTTAAAGTTATCGACTCACCCGCGATCCGTTGGGGCCCCGACGAAACAGCTGAGGAAAAATAATAATGATAACAATAACAACACCAAGAATAATCTAACTCAAAAAAATCTATCGTCCTTTCACTCAACCCTGCTTTATTTACGTTTTATCACTTTCGTTTATCTTTATCTTCGTTACAAGGTTTATGTCTGTGTGTTTACGAATGAATAAAAAAAAAGAAATTGCAATCAAAAAGGATGAAAGTAATTGAAATGAAAGCGAAATGAAAACTATAATATAACAATTCTGAACTAATTAGTTACAAGAAAAGAATGAATAAATGAATGAAGAGTTAGTTGTTTGCGCAACTTGTGTGTATGCGTACTTGTAAGTACGAAAGTGTGCGTCTATAACATTTGTGAATGTTAAACGTGTGAGTACGTGTTTGACAGTGTTCTTGAGTTTGTTAATGTTGGGTGTATGCTATAAAAATAACGTTCGTTGACAATTGCTGTGTCCTTCCAGCCGTCCCCGGATAAGTGAAATGTCCCTGCTCGCAACAGTTCCAGATTTATCCCTGATAGCACTAGCTAGGTTTGGGGAACCATATAGGGCTAAGAGGGGGGGAGGAAACGCACGTCAGGTGGCTGTCTAGACTGATTTCTATGAACTCACCAAGAAAAACAGCAAACAAAACGCTCTGCAACCGTGCGATCACGTGACACCAGTAGCCAGACCGATGGGCTACGTGATCGACGGTTCATTAGCAACCAAAAGCCAACCAGATAGGTATTGTGCTCCAGCACCACTCGTCTGCAGCAGAAACAAGGAAGCGAAGGGCGGCGTGTGGCACAGTATGGCGGGGGGGGGGCATGCACTGCAGCCTCCAAAGAAAAAAAGGCGCGAAAGCACTAGTGCTCCTCTGGCCACACGCGGATCACTAAAAGGCAAAAGCGAGGTTAGAAGCTGCCAAACATTGATTTGGAAAGCTTGTACTCACATTTGGTCTCGAACACCCACAAACAGTATAGCGCTGCACGCTGAGATGCTTTTCAACAATAACCTTCTAATTTTTCCTTTTAAACTTTTTATTTTTATGGGAATTTCTTTCCCGCTTGAAAATTTTCACGACGCGTGCTTTTTAGATTTCAATTCGTGAAGAGAAAAGTACCGAGTACGATAGGTGGCCCAGGCAATCGATATCTCCCCACTCCACTTCCCAACACTGATCGTTCGGTTCTGGGGGGGGGTTTGGGGATTTGGAGTTGCCAGACCGGTCGATTATCGGTACGACTCTGGGTGTGGTGAAAAACTTAGTTCGAATTCAAATTTAAATTTGAATTTCTGACATTGGTACTCAATTGCTCACCAAATAAAAATATAACGCAATATAAAATATTATACACGGGCCTCACAACATGTTTTCGAATGTTATACAATTTTCGCCCCAAGATAACCATTTTTGCCCACTGTGCTTCAGTCTCTTGGCTCTCGACGCCGACGCAGAAAATTGACTTCAGGCTGCCAGCGCGGCCGAAGCATTTGCCCGTTGTCAAACTTCACAAGCAACGCATACATTCATATGCTAGCTTGTGCATGCGTATACGCACACAATGAAACGATCGCACAGCGCAAAGAATCACACCCATGCTCATCGTTCCGCTGTCGTTGTGCGACTGACTTGCTGCCGATGTGCGCTTCTAACGAAGAGAGCCCATCGCTCACTCGTGAAACACTTCGTCTTCAGGGGTCCCAGTCTCCGCATTGCGTTAGATGAGTAGATTCCGCTGTTTGAGTACTCTATATGTTCGATGCTTAGTGATAGAATGTATGTATGTTAATTCAATTTCAATTTTATTCAATTAAAATATATGGAGCTGCATGTCAACGCCTGTTATATCGGAAAATAACTTATAGCTATTAATAGCACGGCGCGCAGTATTGCCAACATTAGTGCTACCGAATCCGCCTTGCTTTAGTTGATCAACCTTGAGCGATAATTTTCGCCAAAACATTTCCTGAATGCATTTTTTACGCTCTAAGGCCAAAATTTTGTCGACTTCATCCACGATTCTCCACTTTTTTACGACAATTTTGTAGCCTGTATTAAGTATGAATTCAAAAAATCGAATGCAACAATGTGGACTTAATCCATATTTTACATTTTCTAAGACAGGAACAAACTTAAGACACTTAAAGTTTCTGTTTCCAAGAAAATCTTTAGGTGGGGCATTCCAAATAGGACAAGCTTGGGACGATTTGGTATTCGTTAAGGCGTTAAGCACTTTGCCATCAATAACAGTTAAGTAAAGACTAAACTTTGAGGATTACTTTTCTTGGTATTACATTTTTGATTTGCTCTTGTATATGCAAATTCTCTCTCATAATAACAACCTTTGTTACCTTTAGGAACTGAAGTTTTAAGGGTCGACAAAATCATATACTCTGCGGAGTATGATTATTCCATAGTATATTATTGGATGAATCAATGGGGCGGAGCGCTGAATCTTCATTATATGACTGGCTGTCAGTGAATGCCTGATTATAATTTGCTTGTCCCGTACTACCATCAAAGTCATAGCTTAAAACTAATTCGGCTGACAAGAAGTCTGTTGCTGATTATGCATTGCCGCTGCAATACCCTCTCTTTGACAAGCCACTATTCTAGCTATGGTATAATCCAAAAGGTCTTGTAGAGCAACATTTGCTACGGTGTCAGTAATTTTAATTATTAGCTTGTCGGCAAACCTTTTTTTTCCGCAACTTCTTTATAAAAAGGAAAACTGTCTGTTTAGAAAAAGGAGATGGGCAATAAGCGTTGAAACTATCACTTCTTACTTGGCTTTGTTCGTAAACAAGAGCAAAGCCAATTCTGATTGGATGTACTCATCCAATCAACTATTTATGTTGGAGTGGGACGCACATACTTGGATTTAAATATGCATACATGTATGTATACGCGTCCCACTCTAACATACATTATTTTATAAAGGCTTATGATCGCCGCTATGTTCGAGCATTATAATTGCGAAATATTGTAAGCAAAACAAAACATTGCAACATTCAATAGGAATCATATTAACCTTGCAAGATCATCACA
Organism: Zaprionus camerounensis; assembly: GCA_018904165.1. Classification (NCBI taxonomy): domain Eukaryota; kingdom Metazoa; phylum Arthropoda; class Insecta; order Diptera; family Drosophilidae; genus Zaprionus; species Zaprionus camerounensis. The sequence continues at coordinate 1,630,985 of JAEIFS010000002.1, read as the reverse complement.
AACAAAAACAGAAAAGAGAGATGGAATGCAACAACGCATTGTTTACTTTTGGCATGAGTGTGACTTTTTAGCTGCTTTTTCACAGTGTTTGAAAAGCTGCAGTCGATAAACAGAAGTCGCAATATTTTTGCTTTTCACTGCTTCTGCTGCGAGCGATATCAGAAAGTGAACAATTGCTTCTGCTTCTGCTTCTGAAAAATCAGAAGTCGCAGTCAAAGAATAAGTAAAAATCACGCAGCGACGAATATCAAAAATCAGCATCAGTCGCCGTTTTTCGTTTTTTCGCTTTCTGCTTTACTGTTGCTTTTGATCGTAGACGTAAGTCGCTGCTGCAGCTACCGACGACTTTCGGAAGTCGTCAGCAGTCGCAGCAGCATAAGTCGGCGCTGTCGACTGTTTGCTGCTTTAGATTTTCGTTGCTATTGCTGCTGACCAACAGTCGCAGCAGCGCACTATGGTCCAGAATTCGTTTTTTTTGTCATTAAGTCAAAATTTGTATGTCAATATATCGTCCTTTATCAATTATTTTCTAAAAGAAAATTGATCAAATAAATAAAAAACAAAAACAAAATTGACCGAAAGCTTTACTAAAGCTTTTAATGAGCTTTTAGGGGTGCAGTGTTAAACAGCTGATTGAGAGAAGGCAATTACCGTCAAATTATTTGCTTACTTTTGCACGTGGTTCGATTGTTAATACGCATCCATAAATTATAGTAAAATATGGAAAATAAAAGCCAAGGTATGTTGTTTTTAACGTATGTATGTAGTTAATATATGTGTAGTTGTACTGTTCTTGTGTTGTGTAAGATTCAATTTATGTGTATTTTAATAGAAAATTCTAACGTGTCCCCTGTGCTTCGTGGAGTATAACTAATTTTCTGACAATTTCTGACAAAAGTTAAAAACGTCAGTTTGTACCTTTAACTATTGTCTTTGACGGTAAAGTAATATCTTTTGCCCATTTTTGCTCGTTTTCTAAGAATTTGATTTTATATAGGCAAGTTCGAGTTGAAACATAGCGACCTCCTGGACATTTGGAGGCGTAACAATCGGCAAATAAGTTATGTTTCAGATTACGTTTATTCCGCAATCAACAACAATAATCTGGAATCAAAAAATAAAGAAGAGATTGACAAAAAAATAGTCCATTTTGAATTATTCATTAAAAGAAAACTGCCCGAGTGTAACAGACAACTAGACCGATTTATTTCCAAACATACTAAATGGATGGCGTCTAAGATAACAATTCTTGCTAGTGATTTTGAAAACTCCAAGGCACCACAGCAAATGGGACGCCGAAACTTATCCTACCAAAATGCAGGAGCAAGATTAAAAAGGAAACTGGCATCCAATCTGGCAAGTGAAAGTGATAACGACACAAATCTTTTGATTCATGCAGCAACTGTTTCTGCTAGAAAAGAATGCAAAAGGGACGTTGCCTTTGTTCTTAAAGAAACTTTAAAAACACCAGAATTTCCAAGCGAATCGAGGATGCAAAGGCAAAAACCAACTCCTCTTTCACCAGATGAAGCTCTAGCTTATCTCCTGGAAAACACGCTGACAAAACAGCAATATATAAACACCAGGCTTTTAAATAAAAGCCATAACAGCGACATATATCCGCCGTATAATGAATTGATCGAAGCAAAATTACAGTGCCGACCAGAGGGTATAGAAGTAATAAGTCTTTTGGAAATACAGTCTAATTTTAAATAGGATCCATCAGACAAAATATTGGATTCACATTCTGATTCTGATTCAAGTTCAGATTCGGAAATTTAAATTGAAGAACTATAAGAAGAAGAGGGCGATTATTCATAAAACAATATATGTACACAAATACACATTTATTATATTTAAAAAACAATAAAATTTCGTTGACTCCTGAGTCATACTACAGTAGTTAATATGGGAGGCCAGAGAGGGCGTGGTCGCACGGACTCCAAATTTTGTGTGCAAACTATATGTGTATTAACAACAAAATATACAAAGTTTCAAGTCTGTAGCTTAATTTTTAGACTTTATGCCAACAAAATCGAATTCTGGACCACAGTGCCGCGTAAGTCGGTGCTTTCGACTGTTTGCTGCTTTTGATTTTTGCTGCCGAGCAGCATAAGGCGACAGACGCATGAGGCGATAAATTCATTCAGTAGCCGCGACTTGTTTAATTACGAATGACTAAATTTTTTGGAAATTACTTATAGCGTACTTCTTGTACTTTTTTATTTTTTTTACTTTCTTTTTGTATAATGCTTATGAAATAATAAATCATTCGTAATTAAATACAAGTCGCGGCTACTGAATGAATTTATCGCCTCATGCGTCTGTCGGCTTATGCTGCTCGGCAGCAAAAATCAAAAGCAGCAAACAGTCGAAAGCACCAACTTACGCTGCTGCGACTGTTGATAAACAGCAATAGCAACGAAAATCAAAAGCAGCAAACAGTCGACAGCGCCGACTTATGCCGCTGCGACTGCTGACGACTTCCGAAAGTCGTCGGTAGCTGCAGCAGCGACTTACGTCTACGATCAAAAGCAACAGCAAAGCAGAAAGCGAAAAAACGAAAAACGGCGACTGATGCTGATATTTGATTTTCGTCGCTGCGTGATTTTTACTTATGCTTTGACTGCGACTTCTGATTTGTCAGAAGCAGAAGCAAAATCATGTGAAATGAAACTTACGGCAGTTTTTTAAACGCTGCTTTTTCTTATAATTCTTATAATGCTTTAAAATTATTCCTGACAGATGGCGCTCGCCCGCCTCCCTTGTTAGCTCAAACAAGCACTTGGTTTTATGCTTATACTTTCTTAAATTACTTCTGTGTTTATTGTCCGATTGGATCGTAATTTGGTGAATACGTAGATATTTTAATCTGCTTAGTGTATGCCAAATTATTAGGTTGTATCTTTCATATGCCGCTTACAAATCGACTTTAAACTTTAAATTGTTGATTTTCGGGGGCGGGGGGCGTGGCACCTAACATTTGAATTAAACATGATCAGCTTATAGTATACAGGAATCTTCCTGCCAAATTTGGTAACTCCAGCTTAAATAATAGCTGAGAACTGTGCGTTCACACAGACAGACGGACAGACATGGCTCAATCCACTCGGCTGGTGATCCTGTTCAAGAATATATATATATACTCTATGGGGTCTCCGACGCCTTCTTTTGCCTATTACATACATTTGCACAAAGTTAGTATACCCTTTTTTGACCATTTTCAATGGTCGAAGGGTATAAAAAACTTTCATGTTGGTATATCCCCTTTGAGCATTGTTTTATCAGTTTTCCGAATAGATTTATATGAGTAATGATTTTTTACTTCAAAACTGTATTTAAACTAATAAAAAACATAAATTAAATACGTGACTCTACTTGCATAAATGCAGTAATAAATTATTAAAAAATTCTACATTTTGGAAGTTTTTCAACAGTTTTTTAGGTTAGATTGAAATTTGCACGTGAGTGGCTGGTTTTAACTTTGGATTCGGATTGTGAGGGTCCAAAAACCTATAGATAATTTAACTTGAAACGCTGAAAGTTAAGTCAAATCTAGTGAAATATATTTAAAATGGGACGAATACAAAAGCAATTTATACGGCATTTTTTTAAGTTTGTTGGTGAAGAAAAAGAATAACTTAAGATGCAGTGTATCATTTGCAACACAACCCTTAAAGAAAACTTTATTTAAAATCTGGAAAGTCATTAAAGGTTCAACATTTACCATTTAAGACTTTGACAAATCAAATTTTCAAAGGGCTTGATATTAACACAATTTCGTCAAGAAATATAAATGAATATATAATATTTCAGAAGAATATGATGCCTTAATGATACGTTTCGAGCAGAGTTAAAAGGCAAATTAATATGCCTTAAAATTGATTCAGCCACCAGGCTCAATCGGAGCATTCTGGGAGTCAATGCCCAGTTTTACGCCCAGAAAAAAATCAAAATATTAACTCTCGGCTTGGTAGAAATATTTAAAAAATTTACAGCAGTGAATTTATGCGACGAAATCGAAGAGATAACAGATAACGGCAAAAATATGGTAAAAGCTGTAAAGTGTTTAAACGACAATGATGACATCATAGAGGAAATGGCATTAAGCCTCATAATGTGCAATCCATTAAATGTGCTGCTCACACTTTACAGCTCGCATTCAAAGATTTTTTCAAGGAGTCCAATTCACAATCATTAATAGAAAAAGCTCGTAGCTTAGTCAAATCTTGAGAACTCCTACTAACAGGTAAAAATTGGATTTAGGGAAATTTTTCAATCAAATTGTAAAATTATTTTTTCCTAGGAATTTACTTAAAAGGCCAGAAAAAGATACGCAAACTCGTTGGTGCTCTACTATTAGAACGCTTAGCAGGTTACAAGACCTGAAATAATTTTGCGAGGACCATATGTTTGAAAAAATTTTACTTTGGATGAGTGGAAATATGTGAAGAAAAAAGTTAAAGTTCTGGACCCAATTTTTATAGCAACAAAGAAGTTGAAAAACAACTTTTTTTAAATGATTTCTACAAGCTATGGCTGGAAATGAAGCTTACAGTTCGCTCAACTGACGTCGATAAAAGCGAGCTTCTATCACAGTGTCTACAAAGGCGAGAAGAGCAACTGTTAGAAAACGACTCTGTAAATGCTTCCATTTATTTAGATCTAAAGCTGCGTAGGCTTTTGCTTAGAGAGCCCATTAAATTAATGATGGCAAAGAGTTATTTAAAAAGAACTATTCGTCAGAAATATAGTCTTAAAGACGGTGTAAGTAAAGAATTTCAACATCACTATTGTCAGTAAAAATTGAGTTGAATTTTGTTATTATAGCCCAAAAAACAGAGGCTTCCACGAAAACAATCGAGTCTAACTTCATTAGAACCTCAAAGTGCAAGCACTTTTTCTTTACTTAGCGTTTTTTTTAATCAAACGAAGTGGAGTCCAATGGCGATGAGAGCGAGGATGTAGACTTGCAATTTACGAAATTATGAAGTACAACCCCATGCCATTGGATATTAAAATATGTGTTATGTCTCTCTGGGAAGAGAGCACATTTATAATTCCGCACCTTTTGGGTTGGATTGGTTCTGTCGGACCTAAGGTCCAATCTGTCTGCAGATATGCTAAAAAAATTAATGTTTCTTAAAATGAATAAACAGTAATTAAAAAAATAGAAAAAAGCCACAGTCGCGCTGCACGCGACAGTGGGATGCCCTTCGACCTACGTTCCTATGTATGTCCACATATCCATATGCACGTGATTTTAAATTATTCTCGATAGATGGCGCTCGCGCTTCGCGCTCGCCTGCCTCCCTTGTTAGTAGACACAAGCACTTGGTTTTATGCTCATACTTTCTTAAATAACTTTTGTGTTTATTGTCCGATCGGATTGCAATTTAGAGAATAAGTAGATATAACTATCAGCTTAGTACATGTTAAAGTCAGAAAGTTTTATCTTTAATACAACGCTTACAAATTGAGTTCAAAAATAAAATTATTGATTTGCGGGGGCGGTGGGCGTGGCACCCAGTATTTAAAATAAACTTCATCTGCGCCTGGTACAGAAACCTTCATGCCAAATTTGGTGTCTCTAGCTCATATAATAGATGAGATCTGTGTGTTCATCTGGTCATCCGGACATCCGGACAGACAGACAGGCATGGCTCAATCGACTCGGCTAGTGATCCTGAGCAAGAATATATATACTTTATGGGGTCTCCCACGCCTCCTTCTGTCTGTTACATACATTTGCAAAAAGTTAGGGTAAAGGTTAAATAGCTGCATGCGTCACCGATTTTGTTTAAATTTTTTTTACTGATAGGGCTATATTTATCATGATTTTAGGTGAAAGAATTATTTGGCGGTCGCTTCTAGTTTTTTTTTAATTGAATTTAGAAAATAATTAAATTTTTGTATTTTGTTGTTGCATTTTTGTGCAAGGCGCCAGTCTGCCTGGAACATTTTGTGACGGCACACTGTCCCACAAACCGATTCATTTGCAATGAAAACTGAGCAAGCAAGAAAATTCAAAGTGTTTAGGAAAACAGCGCGCTGCAGGCAAAACATTTTTGAAAAAATAAAATCGCGCGCGCGATTTTATTTTTTCAAAAATTTTTTGCCTGCGGCGCCATGTTGTTATACACAAAAAAAACTTCGCTTGCCGAACACATATGATATTCTGAAAGCATATTGAGCTATTAAACATCTTCGTTGGCGCCAGTCTGCCAACCAACGAATTATAGTTGCAGGCACCGAAACTCTCAACCAATATGCAACTCATAAAATAATACATTATTGTGTCTAAATAACATTTCGTTTGAAAAAAATCGCTTGTAGGCCACTGTGCGCATCATTGTGACGTTTTACTCAGAACTGGCCAACAACAAAATACATGTAAATTTAATTATTTTCAAAAATCAATTAAAAAAAAACTAGAAGCGACCGCCAAATAATTCTTTCGCCTAAAATCATGATAAATATAGCCCTATCAGTAAAAAAATTTTAACAAAATCGGTGACGCATGCAGCTATTTAACCTTTACCAAAGTTAGTATACCCTTTTTTGACCATTTTCAATGGTCGAAGGGTATAATTATTATCCATGATATGCGGGATTCTGAGCAAAGACTTTTATCACTAAGTATTGAACATATACATAGATTACTCCAACAGCGGAAAGTACTCGCCAGATGCTTTCCGTTTATTATGACCCCAGGACCCGAAGGGTTTCACGAGTGAGCGATCGGCTCTCTTTGTTAGCAACCCAGAAGCAGCGAACAGCGGCATCCACTCAATCGCACAACAACAGCGAAACGATGAGCACAGGCATAATTCATTGCGGTGTGCTTCGTTTCAATGTGTGCGTATATGTATGTATGCACAAGCTCGCATATAAATGTATGTGTTGCTTGTCACGTTTGACAACAGACAATTGCTCGGGACAGCTCGCTGGCAGCCTGAAGTCAATTTTTTGTTTCGGCGTCGGGAACCAAGAGATAGAGCCACAGTGGGCAAAAAAGTTATCAGTAAAGGTTAAATATGTGCCCTCAGCAGTGATTATTTTAAAAATTTGTACAGGTAGGTCTATATTTATATGAATTTAGGTGAAAGAATTTCTCTTCTAGTTTTGTTTCATTGAATTTTGAAAATAATTAAATTTGCATGTATTTTGTTGTCCGACAACCAATTAATTGCGAAAAAATTGCGACGAACACAAAACCGTTACAACGGTTAATTTGCCGGTTGCTTGACGCAAATGCAGAACTTCGGCGCGACCCGCAAAAAAACGAAATAGAATGTCATTTGATGTGTAATTTTCAACGCGGAAACATGGCTTATTGCAATAGCTGCAAACTTTCAAATGCGGAATTTTCAACGCTGATTCAGTGCGATAGTGAATTAATTGACTTTTTACGTCAACACAACGTGAGCCAAGGAAAGCTTTGTTAAGAGTGCGGAAAAGCCTGCAGAATTAAATACAGATCGCGTAGTGCTATTAGTTTTATTTGTCAGGCTTACGCAATTTCTAACGCAAAAAAACTAAAAAGTAGCGCTGTGTGTTCTCAGAGACCGTGCGAAAAAATACTTTTTTTCAAGGTCACCGTTTTTCCATTTCGGAAATTTGCAGCTCCGTCTTGTTGGACACGAATGGTCAAAAACGCGCAGTCCAATTTTTTATGGATTCGGTTGGTCACGTCCATCTGTAATTGACTTCCGCAGCTTCATGCACGAAGTTTATATTGACTGGGCAGTACGAAACAGTCCTCGTACCATCAGTGGCCCTGTAGAAATCGACGAGACAAAAGTCGGACGCAGGAAATACAACTGTGGCCGCATAGTGGAAGGTAAGTGGCTATTTGGCGCAATAGAAAGAGAGACCAAAGACTTTTTGATTGTGCCAGTAGAGTGTAGAAATAAGGACACATGGCTGTCTCTTATTAAGGACAGAATAGCCGACAGATCTTCCATTATGTCAGATTGTTGGAAAGCCTATTCATGTCTTAAGGACGAAGGCTTTCAACACCAGACCGTAAACCACTCCACAATCTTTGTCGATTCTTCAACCGCAGCTCATACCTAATCAATCGAGCGGCTAGGGCGTGATGTTAAAGATGGCATACCACGCTTTGGACGGAAGAAGGCCCATTTTATAGGGTATTTGGCAAAACTTCAATTCCCTTCTCACCGTCTTTAAAGCAATTGGGGAGTTGTATGACCCCAAAAGGGAAGTAGTGGAAATTATTGATGCCACCTTCAGTAAGGTAAGTAAGTCGCGCGATTTTTTTTTTTTAAATTTTTAGTCTACGGTGCATTGTATTTCATGTCGGCAATTAATACATTTCTCCTAATTGTAGGATTCGTCCGATTCGGACTTCAACAGCTTCAACAGCTTGACAAAATCGGCCCTTTTCAGGGCCACCACAAATTTATAAAGATGAAATGTTTTTCAATATATATATACATATAAGAAGAACTCTATGCAGTACTAAGTCCAAACACAACACAAAGAGACAAGCTTGGTTTATTGAATCAGTTTCCACGTCGGCACCACTAGAATTCCCAACGAGTTCTAGCAGTCTGGAGATGAAACTGCCTTCGATCACCAAGTTAGTTAGCGATGAATGTTGATGATCGAAGTTGGCTACTTCGTGAAACAATTGTACATTCAAGCCCGCTCCTTGTCTTTTGACAAGTGTTCTTGTTGTGTTTGGCAAAAATACCGGCTAGATAAGCTATGATGCAGAAATCGAACCGATATTGACCTTGAGTCAGCTAAAAATGTTTTTAACAAATACAGGTCGCAAGCCACGCCATTAGAAATTCAAGATATTTTGTGAGAAGACATTTTTGCTATATGTAAATACGTATCCTTGGTATCCTATGTCGCCGACGGTTCATAAAATCTTAGTACACGGTTGGCAAATTATGAACTCATCTTTGGTCCCAGTTGGATGTTTAGGAGAAAATGCTTCGGAAGCAAGGAACAAGTACTATAAAAGCGCTAGGAAATCACATGCCCGAAAAAATAGCCGATTAAACAATATGGCTCATGTTTTTTATAGAGCTATGGATTCCTCTGATCCATACATTTCAAGCTTAGGTTTAAATGAAAGGCAAACAAAAATTTAAAAAATACCTCTGCCGGCAGATGTATTACATTTTCTACAATTACCATCGCCGACAAACTTTGAACCTTTAGATGTACAAAGAAAAGATTCTGATTCTGATGAGGATTTTGATGAAGGTGCAGAAATAGAGCTAGAAGTTGAAGAAGAATGAACATATTTGTAAATAAAATTTTAAATTAAAAAATTATTTTTCTTGTGGGTGCACGGATCGGGTATGGTGATGCAAAATACTGAAGCACATCAGAACTAGTTTACTTTTATACAGTATTTTACAATTACAATAAACAAATTTAAAAATATTAAAGAAAAAAATTCCGAAATTCTATAATAATTCTTTACATATGGGTGCCAAATTTGAATGCTCTAACTTTAAAATTTGACTTTATGCAAAAATTTCGGGCTTTTTGCTCATAGTGCAATGCCTAGCTGACCTAGATAGTTTTCAATCATTGTGCCGTGCAAATCTATGAATTCTGAATAGTTCTATGTTAAAAGCAAGCGTATGACATTCTACCGAACCAGTCCTAAGTTTGTATCCGTATACATTCTGTGATTGTGCCTTAGAAAGAATTGCCTTAGTTGACGATCTTGGTGTCCGTTTGGATCGAAAACTTAAGTTTTCGGAACAGATGTTATTTCTACAATGGTCAATAAGGCTATGAGAATGCTTGGCTTTATTAAGAGATGGTCTAAGGAGTTTGACGATCCTTACTTGTTCGTTCAATTATGAAGTACGGATCATTCGTTTGGTGTCCTCAGTACTCGATTCACAGGGACCGCATGGAATCCGTGGAAAATAATTTTTGATTTTCGCCTTGCGAGATCTTTACTGGAATGTAGATTTAAAATTTTCTCCTTTACGAAAAGACTTAGATTGCTTAGTTTACTGTACTCAGATAACCGTAAAATTAAGTTTGGTATAGTTTTTGTGAATAATCGAATCCAAGGGGAGTGTTGACCTGGTTAACCGGTTAAACTTCTCTGTCCCTTGTAGAACTACCCGTAATTACTTACCACTAACTCTTTCTAATTGTAGATCTAATTATGACCTACATGAGCCATTCAGGGTATTATGTTCTGATTTTAACAAGTACTCTTTCATATTAACAAATAAAAACTCTGTAGCACCCTTAAGATTTTAACTTTTTTCCTACCTTTGTAGAACTTAAATTTTCCTTGAAAAGCCCCGCAGCAACTTAATGCCAAGCTCCAGTGTACATCACCTCTAGTGGCTCTTTAGACGCTCGAACAGCGTTGTCACTAAATTTACGCAGCGTGGCATCGAGATCACCTGCAGAGAAGTAAGCTCCAGACGGAAGCTCATCGAATAAATTCATGCCAATAACATAGAATCATTTACCTATGTATGTTGGTAGACAACAAACTAGAATATATTAAATTCCTAAACTTTGCGACCTCGTCCGACTGGATACGCCGAGAACTGGCTAATATTGGATTAGAGGAGTCTAAATAGTCGTTCACAAAAGCTGCCGCTATCGTCTTTCTTTAAAGCTATCTAGCTATCTTGGTGGTCAGACGTGTTTAGCCTTTGCTCCCTGTGTTTTTATAATTCTTGCGATTTTATATTAGTGCTAACCTTGTAAGTCATTTCTTAAACTAATATTCTTAATTTTTCACTTGCGCGTCTTTGGCGTCAAGTTTTTGGTTCTGTTTTGATTAACATTCCTACGCTCTCCTGCTCTCCCGGTCACGAAATTATATTTCTCTCTGCGTAAGTTATGTAGTGCTGTTGTTGTAAACGTCATAGCTGTTGTTGTTTTGTTTACTTCGTTGTGCTCGCTAGTTTTGCAGTTTTATTGTCGTACTTGCTTTCGGCGCTGTAACTGTTTCTTGCTCTCTTAAGAAATTTATTTCATTACTCTGTTTTCTATTTGCTCTTCGTTGTCTCCTACATTTTAAAGGCATATTAATTCTCACAATCGCCAAAAAATTCAAAGTCTTCAAAAAACTGAACTTTTCATTTCTTCATGCTTCCGAAAATGTAACGGGTCCTACAAAAAACTATTCTTCCTTAATTCTTTCCTATTAAAATGTAAGAGGCCTCTGTAGTAAAATCTCTAGTCTTTATCTTCATAGTCTGGCCTTTTATTCTTTTCCCGAAACCTGACTAAAACCAGAGAATTTAAGCTCTGAAGTTTTTTCAGATAGGTATACAACATACAGGCTTGATCGACCTGACCGACGGGGTGGTGGAGTACTGATTGCAGTAGACTCCAACATTGAGTCGGACCTTTACAACCGGAGTTTCAATTTAACATAGAACTAATTTGTGTAAAACTACACTTTCCCGGTTTTTCTTGTATATAACCTGCTCCTATATACCGCCGTCATCGGAATTATCAGTCTGCTCGCAACACTTGTCTGCAATTAAGGGCAATACAAGGGGACATAGATATGTAGTAACGACTTGCTTAGTCGACTACACTTCTCTGTCCCTGGTAGAATCACCCGTTATTATCTTCCTCTAAAACTTTCCAATTGTACCTTGAATTATGCCCTGCATGAGCCTTTCAGGGTATTATGTTCGAACTATAATAAACTATATTACATTGTTGCTAACAACAATAATTCTGTATCTTGCTTAAAAGTATAAATCCTTACCCACCTTTCTAGTAACTAGTTGTAGGTCTCGTCTCTCTCGCTTTATGTTCAAGACTGACATTTATTCTTCTTGTTCTTATTCTCCTTTTACAGTGTATGTTAATGTTAACAGATATGTTTATATGTTTCTTATGGCTAATATTTACAGAGTGTTTATATATGTATAATGTTTACAGAGTATGTTATTTAACAGATATGGTTATTGCAGTGTGCTAGGGTGCTCTGCTGCTACAATTCGGCCTTCCTGACCGGAGAGCTCCTGATCTCTTATTATTTAATGTCTGTTTTTTAATTTGATTCTTCTTGTCTAACCATGGTCGTATATTTGCGACGGCCCAAATCCCTTTGTACGGAAGTCTTGACTGCTGAAAGTTTTCAACATCCTCCAATACGTATCTATCACTTTGTAGTATTTTTGTTATTCTATAAGGACCTTTGAATTTTGGGATTAGTTTTTTTGATATACCCGTATGTGAATCGAAGCTTTTAATCATAACTAGATCTTCTTTTTTATACTTGTGTGGTGTCGATCTTTTTGTGTCTACTGCATTCTTATTGTATTCCTGTACTTTCTTGATTTCTTTATCTGCTTCTTGCCTAATTTCGTTCAAATCTCTCGATATCTGATTGCTACCTAATTCTTGTAAGTTTTCTCTTAATTTATCTGGAACTTTGCCTTTTTGCGGTACTCCAAACATTACTTTGCTTGGATGATCGTTAATTGACCTTTGTACTGTGTTATTTAATGAGTACTCAACTGTTTCTAATACTGTATCCCAATGTTTTCCTTTGTCAGGTTCTATTAATTTTGCAATCATTGGGCCTATAATTCTATTGACTCTTTCAACTTGGCCATTGGCTTGTGGCGATCCTGTTGCTATTTTAACATGTTTCACTCCTTCTTCTTCTAAAAATTCTTCAAACTCTTTTGATGTGAAACATGTCCCTCAGTCTGATATTAAACATTTAGGTCTACTATAAGCTCGGAAATAATCTTTAAGTGCTACTACTGCTTCTCTTGATTTTGTTGTCTTGGCTGGGTATAGCCTTACAAATTTTGTAAATACGTCTATTATAACTAGTGCATGTTTATTAGCCCTACTATTATCGATTGGACCGTAATGATCTATATGTATTACGTCAAAAGGAATGCTTTCTTTTGGAATGTTATGTAAGAATCCTTCGGTTTTACCGCTCTGTGCTGAGTAAGCTATGCATTTGAGACAATTGCTTATGTGCTGTTTCGCCTTTGCTTTTATATTTGGAAACCAGTAACTTTTTGAAATGGTATCTATCATTTTGTCTATTCCAATGTGTCCTAGTTCGTTGTGGTACTTATACAGGACGTGATCTTCCATTTCTTGGGGTATATAAAATAAAAGGGATTCGCTATCTTTTTTCTATAAATAACGCCGTTTCTCATTTCGTAATGTTTGTCTTCAACGTTTTGTATTTTTTCGCGTATCTTTATTATGTTTTTATCTTTGTTTTGGCAAATAATTAAACTTTCCTCAAAAGAATTTGAGTCGATCGTTAATATGTGTGTGTTTCTGCTCAGCGCGTCAACATGTTGCATACGCTTTCCTGAACGATGCTCTAGTGTATAATCATAGTTTTGTAACTCAAGTGCCCAGCGAGCTATTCTTGGGGATAAATCTCTTTTACTCAATGCCATGGTAACAGCGCTGCAATCTGTGACTATTTTGAATTGAATGCCTTGCAAGTAAATTCTGAACCGTTGTAAAGAGTATATGATTGCTAGAGTTTCGAGCTCGAAGCTGTGGTATCTAGTTTCGACATCAGTTGTTCGTTTCGAAAAATAAAACACTGGATGAAGCTTGTCATCGCTCTTTCTTTGCATGAGAATTGCCCCGAAGCCTAGTGCGCTAGCATCGCAATGTAATTCTTTTCTAATGAGGTCATATAACGGTTTTGCTTTTGTTGAAAAGTCTTTTATGAAGCGCCTAAAGTATGAGCACAGACCTATAAAGCTTTGCACGTCGTGTGCCTTTTGTGGTGTAGGAAAATTTTTTACCGCCTGTAGACCTTTGGTATCTGGCTTAATTCCTTTTCCCGAAACCAAGTATCCCAAATATTTGACTTCGGTGTAGAAAAATTCGCATTTATCTAGCCTTAACTCTAGTTTGTTTGCCACCAATCGATTTAACACTTCCTTTAATATTTCATAATGGCTCTCACTATCTTTTGTTGCTATCAAAATATCGTCCATGTAGACTAAAACTTTACTTTCTCTGATTAGATCGTTCAATATTCTATATATGAATCGTTGGAATACCGCCGGCGCATTACGTAAACCAAACGGCATTCTCTGCCATTCAAATTGTCCCATTGGGGTCGTGAATGACGTATATTTGATCGAGTCTTCGTGCATGAAAACATGGAAATACCCGTTTTTTAGATCTAGCTTTGTGAAAAATTGTTTTCCTGAAAGTTTATCAATAAGGTCGTCAATTAATGGTGTCGGGTAGTTATCTCTAAGCATGCTTTTATTCAGTGTACGGTAGTCTACGCATATTCTTAGTTCACCTGTCTTTTTCTTTACTAAGACTATTGGAGATGCATACTCCGATTCACTTTCACAGATTATACCCTTTTCTAAATATTCATCTAACAGTTCTTGTACCTGCGCCTTTTCAGTATAAGACAGTCGCCTTGGAGGATAATGAAAAGGTTTTACGTTATCAAAATTTAATTTCATTTCGTATTTTACAAATGGTATTTCTGGTTTTTTTGCTTTGCTATAATATTTGTTAAATGTGTTGATAAGTCTTTCTTTCAGATTTGGGTTACATTGTGCACCAGTATTTAGGCTATACGGATCATTTGGTTCAGGGTATTCTATTGCTAATATATCCGCTGCAATGTTCATATTATATTTTCCGCTTTCATGTTGTATACAATCATTTGTTACATCGGCATAATTGCGATTTCTTAAACTATCTTTTTGCATCTCATTTGTTTTAATGTACTTTCGTGTACTATCGTTTTTAGTATTACTATCTATCATTTGTTTATTTATCGAGCTTTTGTTTAATATACTACCATTCTTTTTACGATCTGTTTGTGAGTTTTCGTTTATTATGCTATCGTTCTCTGAACTATCATAAAGTCTCTACCTAACACTGCATCATAACTCATCGATTCATCAGCCACAATTAGCAATTCAAAATGATATTCATTTTTATTCATTATTACAAAACTTGGTATTTTTCCAATAATATTTAAACGACTATTATTTAGTCCGAAGTAATTTAAATTTAACATTTCATTTGACTTAAGATTTGTAGTTTCAAAATTTTTTTGTATGTGTCCCAAGCTGGACTGTTTTACAAAACTTATTGGGCTTCCAGAATCGATTAGGCATTCTAAATATAAAAATTGATCAATTATCTTCTTAAAATAAATATTAAAATCTCTTACGTATTCATTTTTTTGGACATTCTTCTTTTCCGAGCACTGTGCAATCTTGTGATCCGAGCTTCCACATCCGTAGCATGATCCATATTCGCGCTTTGGTTTGCGGCATTCGGCTGCAATGTGAAGCATCTGATTGTAGCTGGCTCGGCTGCGAACGTAGTGCTATTATTTTGACGTCTTTCCTTTCGCTCCAAATCCTTTAGCGATACCTTTGAAAATGCATGCAGCAGCTGCGTTGATGTTGTGAAGCTTTGTAGCTATGCTTGATTGCGTAGTTGATCATTAGGAATTCCTTCGATAATATTGTCTATCAATTCTTCATCGTCTATCTGCACATTTTTTGCCAACTGCATTTTTTCTTTAAAATATGCTGCAAAGTCTTCTTTGGCTTGCCATTTACGCCCGAGGAATTTGCGACGAGTTGATATTTTACTCTCTTTTGTGAGGAACATTTCGCACAGCTGACTCAATAACTCTGCAACGGGGATTGTCAACAAATTTGTATTTGAGTGTAGCCATACTTGAGCTTGGTCTTTCAATTTCGACATTATGAGCACACGCACATTATCGTCACTAAGTTTGTACATGCTGGCAATCGTCTTTAACTGTGACACCCAAATATTTATTGGCACTTTGATTGGGTAGTTGCCGTCAAAATCGGTTATCATCTCTTTTGCAATTGTCAGTGTGATATTGTTTTTGCCAGAGATGTGAGTATCGTGAGCTACAGCTGTTGGCGTTGCCACTTCGTGTTGGCGACTGGTCCCATTGTCCTCTTGTGGCAGGGTCACACTACGCCCAGTTTGAGCTTTTAACGCGTCATTTTCCAATTGGAGTAACTGCAATTGACGACGAAGCGTTTCCAATTGCGCTGTCATGTTATTTTCCACATTGGCCTGCATGATCATGTTCTCCTCGTGTGTCTCTTCTATGTCATTTTCTGCGTCACTAGCGTTTTCGGCGTCGGTATGAGGCATGTCGTTGCCTGTCTGCATCAGTGTAGTGTCCCTTGCTTCGATGTTGCTAATTGGTTGCTCTTCAATTAAGTCTTCATCTAATCTCGGGCATGATCCGCGAACCTCTGGCGGCACTTCGTTGATACGTGCGGCCAACGCCGCTTTATTGCCCGTTCTTGGCATGTCCAGCTTGTCCAGCCAATTTCGCAATTGCATTGCGGTGTAGTCCTCCACTGCGATCGGCTCCATTTTACTTGTGTAATTTATGTTTTTTCTAATAGGCGAGGGATTAGAAAAAAATGATCAACACATATGTATGTATAACGAATGTGTGAAAATTTTTTCCGTTATTCCGTTATCCGTTTTCCGTTATCCCACTTCTGAAGTTGTAGGTCTCGTCTCTCTCGCTTTATGTTCAAGACTGACATTTATTCTTCTTGTTCTTATTCTCCTTTTACAGTGTATGTTAATGTTAACAGATATGTTTATATGTTTCTTATGGCTAATATTTACAGAGTGTTTATATATGTATAATGTTTACAGAGTATGTTATTTAACAGATATGGTTATTGCAGTGTGCTAGGGTGCTCTGCTGCTACATAGTTAAATATATACTTATCTGCTTTCTAGTAACAGTAGTACTTTTTAACTAACTGCATGTTAGAACATTCTAATCGCTATTTTGATTAGGCTTTGCTTACTAACACTAACTCTCCTGATCTGATTGGGTTTTTCTGGGTTTTCCCCAATCCTCTGCAACAAATGTTGGATCTACTATTTCATTTTTTTATCCCAGTGTCAATTCAATTCAATTAATTTCTTTTTTCTTTCTTTTTTCACAGTTAAGATTTTACTTTTAACTTACAATTATTAATTATAACTATTAATTGTTTTTTTTATTTTTAAACAGTCGACTGACCTTAGTCCGACTATAAACAGAGTCAACACAATGCCACTGATACCAACAATTTGGCCACACAAGAAACGGCAGTGTTCAGTATGGTATTTTGTGTTTGTCGAACAAGGAATGTGCGTAATAGACAGAAGGCTACTCCGACCCTATTAAGTGTATGTACCCTGAATTAGCATCAGCTGCCGTGTCAATTGACCCATGTCTATCTGTCACATCTGTCTGCATGAGATAAAGTTTCTCAGAAACTATATCAGTAAATAAGTAAAATCTAATTTTTAAGCTGCATTGGAAATTAAACTTAACTACCATTGTTGTTTGACGCCCATGACATACACTTTATTGTGAACATTTTCATTAAGACAGAAAATATCAAAGATATTAAACATTTCCCTTAGCATCTACTTGTAAGGTAGCGTTCTAGGGCTGAGGTGGGCTCAGTCACGCCAGGGCTACCGTTACAAGTTATTTGTAGTGGTGCTGAGACCCTGGACGAGGGGGTGGTAAATGTTTGGGTCGGGAAGGCTTTTCAAGCGGCGAGGCCGACTTGAAGGTGAGGCGCAGAGTGGTGTGGTCTGTCAGCAACCAGTAACAGGGAAAGTGCCGCGTGCCTAGTGTTCTCTTTACAGTTTGAGAGTCTCAGGGCCGGGATGTTGACCGTCAGCTCTGAGACTTTCGCCCTGCGACTGTACTGGAAGCTTCACTGTATGCGATGGGTGTTGACCGTCATCGCACCAGTGAAACTTCAGCACAGTGAGAACACACAGACATGCGTTACTCTCCTGCACCGGTATCGCTGCCTTTTCGCACCTTTGCACGTTTCTACACACACTTACACACACCTACATACTGCCTATATACACATGCACATACTCACACATATACGGACACCTATATACACACCCCAACGAAGCACTGATACTTAAAATAAACATATAAAAACAAGCCCACAGTCTATACTTTGGCTATCCACGGTTGGCGACTCAAAAATGTCACCCTGTATGCGAGCGCCTCCAGCTTGAGTGGTTTTTGCCTCTCACAGCTGGGGCTCTCGCACCAAGTACCGTGGCCCTTTTTTCACTCAAAACAACGTTAACACTGCACTTTTGGTTTTGTTTTCATTTTTTTTATTTCCTTTGTTTTTTCCTTGTTCACTTATATTAGATACACTGTTTATTATTTCTAACTCCCTAGATCCCTGCCTAGCACCGCATTCTGTTTTTCCTAAATTCCCTTAGGATTCGCGTTTCCCTGCCTGGTGCCACGGTGTGGCTCGCTCACCTTGCTTTTCTTTTCCGCCCGGTGTTTTGTCTTCTCGTGGGTGTTTCTCCTGGCTGTTCCCTTCCTGTCGTAGATGGTCCTGTCGCAACTTGTTCACTTCGTCTTCCCGACTTGGCACTTTTATTTCCTATCGTTGGCACTCGCACGTCTTGTCGCTTTTTGCACTTTCTTCCTTGTCTTTTTGCACGTCTTGTCCCTTTCAGGGTCACTGCTCGACTCTCTTTTTCTTATCTCCTTTGCCGGCGCTCATCTGCATTTTGCCGGTTTCGCTCAAAAACCCTGTTGCTTCTGTCGCCCTTCGTTTTGAGTGCTTGAGCGCTTGCACTGTCATTTGAGTGACGTGCGCGTGCGCTCATGTGTGGGCGTCGGTGTGCTTGCGCATGCTCTCTCTCTCCAGCTGTTTGTGAGCGCCGCTCTTTGAGTGTGTTCATGCGCGGGCGCCTGTGTGCGGTTGCGCTCTCCAGCCGTTTTGCGAGCGCCGCTCTTTGAGTGCGCTCATGCGCGGGCGTCTGTGTGCGTTTGCGCTCTCCAGCCGTTGAGCGAGCCGCTCAAGAGTGCGCTCATGCGCGGGCGTCTGTGTGCGTTTGCGCTCTCCGGCCGTTTGTGCGCGCCGCTCTTTGAGTGCGCGCCTGTGTGTGTGCGCCTGTGTTTGTTTGCACTCTCCGAGGGCGAGCCTATACCCTGTGTTCCTATTGGTGGGGTATATCTGCTTCTTAAGGAACTGTCGTCTGGCTTATAACTAAATAACTGTTTTTTTTTTTTCTCTGGCTTCTATTTCATTTGGCTCCATTGCCCTAGCCATTAATAAACAATAACTAACTTATAACTAAGTAACTACTATGGCTATAACTCCGTTTGGTGGCTCCATTGCCCTAAAGCCTAATTTGACAGCGTTGGTAAGTTTTTGTGGGACTCAGTTCTGAGTCCTCACACCCCCCCCTTACTATGCCAGTGGAAGACCACTGACACACGTCCTCCTGTGCCCATCATAACCCGGAAGGTTGCTCCGTCCTCATGGAGCGCGAACCGGATTCGGCGGCGGACCCCTAAAGCTTGCCGTGATCGGATCCGCTCCAATAAAGTTTCAGGCAGCCGTCGTCCTGGTGTTGCTACTCGCCAGTCTGACGGAGCTTTCCGCCACCCTTCCTGGTGTGTGAACAATGCACGGTTCATCTCTGTCACACTGCCCGGTGCTCCTAGCATGTCCTCTATCTCCTCCAGTGGTAGGTGTAGGGCCATCTCCCAGTCCTCCAGCTCGTCCGCGGGTTGCAGGGTTGCGAGTAGATCGGATGCTGCGGCCTCTAGCTCCTCGGGAGGTGGCTCCACCCACCGTAATGCTCGGCCGGGCCGGGTCGTGGATATGCCCGCGTTATCGGACAACAGCTGGAGCCGCGAGATTTGTGGTGGCGTGTGCGTGGTTGAGGACACGCACGGGTCCATGATTCCCTCCAGCTCGGGAAATAAGATGGTGCTGATGTCGTCTTCGTCGACTACGTCCTCTGGTTGGCTCACCGTGTCCTCGTCTTCGGAGTCGTGTGCCATGATGACATCAGGCTGTTCCCCTTGCAGTGGGAGCTCGTTGAGCCTCAGCTCGTTGAGCCATTCTTCTACTTGCTGCTGCCGTTGGTGTAGGGGTAATCGACCTGCGTTCTCCATTTCCTGTGGGGGTATAAGCACAGTAAAGTTGGGTAATTTTCCTGCTATCCCTCTATGCCCTACGACACGGTGCGTGCGGCTAACAATTTGTGTAGTATTTTTTTTTCTCTTTTTTTTTTTAAGTTAAATAGTGGCTAGGGCTTATTTTAAGATTTCTCCTCGTCGTCCTCGGCTGGCTGGAATGGTTTGAGGTCGGCGATATTGGCTGTGCGTCGTTCTTGGGTTCCTTGCCGCTGCAGACGGGCTATGTTATGCGAGAGGAATCGCACCAGTTTGTACGGACCCTCGTATTTTGGAGCTAGTTTCGCTGCGAATCCCTCAGCTGCTTTGGATAACACATGCTGCCGTAATAGCACCGAGTCTCCCGGGGAAGGTCTCCAGTCCCTCCGGCGAAGGTTGTAGTGGCGGCTCTGCTCGGCTGAAGCCCGTTGCGCATTTTCTCTTGCCAACTGGTAAAGCTGCTGCAGTTGCTTTGCTCGGCCTACCGGGTCCTGGTCTTCTTTGCCAGTACCTGGCGTCACTTCCTCATAGAGGCCTCTGGGTAGACGAGGCTCGCGACCCTGTGTCAGGAACGCCGGACTGAACCCAGTAGTGTCGGAGACACTACTGTTAATTGCCAGGGAGATCTCTGGTAACAGGACATCCCACGTATGCTGCGGCCCCTCGATGAATTGTGCAATCATCGTCTTCACCGTCCGATTCGCGCGCAACGGAGCAACGGAGGTTCTGTTGGGGACTGTAAGGTGCTGTATGCTCCAACTCCATCCCTAGTCGCTTGCAAAAACCCTTGAACGCGCGGCTAGTAAACTGGGTCCCATTATCGCACACGAATGTGTGCGGAACTCCGAAACGGCTGAGGATCCTCTCGCGGAATGCTTTCTCCAAGTGTGTGGTCGTAGCCTTTCGTAGTGGTATCAATTCCACCCACTTAGAGAATAGGTCGAAGAACACAAGGAGCATCGTGTTGCCTTGTTTGGATCTTGGCAGCGGGCCCACGAAATCCGCGCAGAGGGTGTCAAACGGTTGCTGAGCCCTTCGTGTTAACATCCTTCCCGTAGGTTTAAGTTGTTCTGTCTTATACTTCTGGCAGGTGGTACATCGTTTCACGTATCGTGCGACGTCGCGAAACATCCCTGGCCAGTAATACCGCTGTGCTACCCTCGTCGTGGTTTTGCGGATCCCCAAGTGTCCGGCGGTTGGGGCATCGTGGCACTCCTGCAGCACTCTGCGTCGTGACTCGCTTCCTACGCACAACTTCCAGGGTACGTAATCCTCGCCGTCCTGTCTCAGCCCTACGTGACGGTACAGTTGCTCGTTCTGGATAGTATAATCCGGGTATTTCTCCGGGTTCTCTTGTACCTCCTGTCTTCGCCTTTTTAGCCACCGGCACCCGGGTGACTCCTCCGCTACGTGACACAGAGCCTCCGCTGGCTGCCTGGAGAGTGCGTCTGCCACGATGTTCTGGTTTCCCTTCCGGTAATGGACGTCGAACTGGTATTGTTGGAGCTCCAGTGCCCAACGAGCGATCCTCCCAGTTGGGTTTTCGATCGTATTTAGCCATTTTAAAGCTAAGTGATCTGTCACCACATCGAAACGATACCCCTCCAGGTAACATCGCAGCTTACGGATGGCCCAGATAATGGCCAGGCACTCCTTCTCTGTGGCGGAGTAATTTTCTTCTGCTTTGATGAGTCGTCGGCTCACGTAGGCTATAACCCGCTCTCCTTCGTCCGTGTCTTGGGTTAGGACTCCTCCGATCCCGTAGTCGCTCGCGTCCGTCTGTAATGCAAACTTTTTTGTGAAGTCGGGGCACGCCAGGACAGGTGCTTCCGTTAGCAAAGCTTTTAGCTGTTCAAACGCCTCCTGCTGTTCGCTCGTCCACTCCCATCGTCGACCCTTTCGTAGTAACTGCGACATTGGCAGCACTACCGTTGCAAAATTTGGGACGAAACGGCGATACCAGGACGCTATCCCTAGGCAGCGTCGTAACTCCTTGGTGCTTGTAGGGGGTTTCAAGTTCCTGACGGCGACCACTTTGTCCGGATCCGTGTGTATCCCTTGCTCGCTGACCACATGGCCGAGGTATACGATCTTCCTTTTAAAGAAATGACACTTCTTCTTGTTCAGTTTGAGGTTAGCCTTCCTTAACCTACGAAATACCTCGCGTAGGTTACGGACGTGTTCTTCCAGCGACGTTCCGATGACAATGATGTCATCTAGGTAAGCGAAGGCGTGTGGCTCCATCTCAGGTCCTATAAAACTATCCAGAGCGCGTTGGAACGTCGCTGGCGCCGAATGTAAACCAAAAGGCATTACTTTCCATTGGAACAGTCCTCGCCCCGGTACAGTGAACGCCGTGCACTCGCGACTCTGTTTTGCCATCGGGATCTGCCAGTAGCCGCTCTTGAGGTCTAGGGTGCTGATGAACTTAGCGTTCCTCAGTCTCTCTAGGATCGAGTTAATCCGCGGAAGCGGGTACGCATCGGGTGTGGAGCGCGCGTTAAGCTGGCGGAAGTCGACGCACATCCGGGTCTGCCCCGTCTTCTTCCCCACCAGCACGATTGGGGCACTGTGCGGGCTCTTCGATGGTTCGATACGCCCCTCTCTCAGCAATTCATCGACCTGCTCGTTAATGATCTTGAGCATGGCCGGGTTCTTTGGGTAGTAGCGCTGTTTTATAGGCCGGTCGTCCTTCAGCACGATCACGTGCTCGGTGATCGGTGAGACCCCGGACAATCCCTCAAACAGGGCTAACTCGTCTTCCAGGAACTTGGTAATCCACGGTGCGATAGGGGGTAGGTTTAGCTGCTCCCCTCCCCCTGTTGTGGCTGACATCATCCCAACCGTAGCGAGTCCAGTCACGGGGAGGGACTCTCCGAGCTTGGGTGTCGCTTTTCCCTGCCGGAAGGGGTTTTTTTTGATCGCTTCTTCCACCTTCGGGCCCAAAAACCTGGCCATGTTGTCCTCGTAGTCTTCCGCGGGGGTTCCGGGTCGTGTTATCGTTGTTTTCCGGGGTGAAGTGGTAATCGCGCGTGTGCCGATTGTGCTGCGTACTGCTGCTGTTGGGGTATCCTTGCTGGGAGACACAGTCGCGCGTTTGCCGACTGTGCTGCGTACTGCTGCTGTTGGGGTATCCTTGCTGGGAGACACAGTCGCGCGTTTGCCGACTGTGCTGCGTACTGCTGCTGTTGGGGTATCCTTGCTGGGAGACACAGTCGCGCGTTTGCCGACTGTGCTGCGTACTGCTGCTGTTGGGGTATCCTTGCTGGGAGACACAGTCGCGCGTTTGCCGACTGTGCTGCGTACTGCTGCTGTTGGGGTATCCTTGCTGGGAGACACAGTCGCGCGTTTGCCGACTGTGCTGTGTACTGCTGTCGTCTCTTTGTGATCCAGGGTGGTTGCGAACTCTCTGGATGGAACGTGGCTCGCCACTCGTGTGCCTAGGTGTAAGGACACTCCCCACAGATAAGGACTGCATTGATAGCCCCCAGGAAGTCCAATCCGAGCAGCACGTCGTCCAGCACGACGGGCAACTCCAACATTTGGACTTGTGTACAGGAGGATCCGATCTGTACATCCACCCAGAGAGCTTGCGTGAGCTCCTTCCGGCTTCCGTCCGCTAGCGCAACCACGGTTTTTACGCTACACCGGTTGCTGTCGTTTCCAAGT
This sequence comes from Zaprionus camerounensis, assembly GCA_018904165.1. Lineage (NCBI taxonomy): Eukaryota > Metazoa > Arthropoda > Insecta > Diptera > Drosophilidae > Zaprionus > Zaprionus camerounensis. Next base: position 1,607,326 of record JAEIFS010000002.1, on the reverse strand, counting down.
TTCTGGGCTAACTGTGAGCCAATGAAGCTTCTCGTTGCCCCAGTGTCCACGGTAGCTGCCACTACGTAACCCTCGATGATGACGTGGGCTGTGATGCGGCCGCCGTGGAGTTGTATAACCCCCGCTACTGCCGGGCATTGGTTCCCATCGCCCCCGCTGCGTCTGACAGAGAGGGCGGTTGTCCGTTTCCCGACGGCTGGGTCCGGCAACACTCCACCGTGCGTACTCCTTGTCTTCCGCAGCTCCAACAGAAAAGCATCCGTGGACCGCGGCACTCTCTGGCGAAGTGACCGGTCATTCCGCAGCTCCGGCAGGCGTCACGCACGTTGATCCTTGGCTGTTCTAGTGAGGTTCCTGGGCATGGCTGGCTATCGTTGTTCCGGTTGGGTGGCTGTGCTTCCTTAGGTGAGACCCACATGGTTGCTCGGGTGTCTGGGTTTCTTGGCCTCGGGGTGGGTGGTTGGCGTTGTTCCTGGTACCAGTTCCACTGGTTCCTCTCCTTTTCTCGCTCTCGCGTCACTTCATAGTTTATAGTGAGGGCGGTTAGTTCTCGCAGCGTTCGAAAGTCGTTCCGCCTTACGAACAATTGGTATTCTGGTAACAGATTTTCGTAAACCCGTTCTAACTCCTGGGCCTCCGAATATCCCGCTCGACGCATCATAAGCCTGATATCCACCATATACTCCTTGTAGGGCTCCCCCGACTTCTGGTACCTGAGCCGGATCTCGTCTTCAAGCCTCTGAAAATACCGTGGCGGCAGGAAGAAATCCAGGAATTCCCGCCGGAATACCGTCCATGTTTCCCCCTGTAACCCGCTCGTCCGGAACCAATCCTCGGCGGACCCTAGAAGCAGTTCGGGTATGGCCTGCGGCATGTCCCTCGTGTCGATTCGGTAGCTGGTAGCTCTCTCCTCCAGGAGCTCGATGAACCGTAGTGGGTCCGAGGTTCCATCAAATGTTATCCCCCAGCGTCGCATGCGGTCTGCGGTGTGAGCAAAAGCCGCGCCATCTTGCCTCTCAAATCCGGTGGGGTATCCTGGCCGCTCGTTGTTGGATGTATGCTGTGGGCATGTTGTTTGTTGCTGGCTGGTGACGTAGCTCCGAGGTGCACTAGGCGGGGGCACTGTGAGCGTCTGAGTTACCATCGTGAGCTTGACTTCGGGGGCAGATACGATATTCGGCTTTACTCGACCTTCCTCTCCTGTGGTTGGGGGTACGGTAGGACTCTGTAACTGGTCGAACACTGGGAGTCTTCTGTCTGGACTTGCGGCTGCCCCGAACTTAGCCTCGAGAGCTAGTAAACGGGCGATGATATCGGAGGTGTGGTCCTTTCGGTTGATGAACGTTGATAACCGGGCTCGCAACTCCTCCACTGTGCCCTCGCGTTCGAAACCAAATTCGTCTGCCATCGCTTCCAGCTCTGCCTTTCGGCGAAAAGCGACCCATCGAAGTCCCACCATGGCTTGTTGTTGATCCTTGTTGTGGTTCCTTGCTGGTTACTCCTTGTGGTTGATACTTGCTGTTGATCCTTGCTGCTGATCCTTGCTGTTGATCCTTGCTGTTGATCCTTGCTGTTGATCCTTGCTGTTGATCCTTGCTGTTGATCCTTGCTGCTGATCCTTGCTGCTGATCCTTGCTGTTGATCCTTGCTGTTGATCCTTGCTGCTGATCCTTGCTGTTGATCCTTGTTTGTTGATCCTTGCTGTTGATCCTTGCCCTGATCCTTGCTTTAACGATTCACTTCACTTATTAATAGAGCTCAACTTTTGACGATTGAGCTGTGCTTGCCTCGAAGGCCGGGAGCTGACTGATCCCTTCTGTCGCTGGCAGTCGTCCTTATATACCCAACTGGGTAACGGTACACGGCTTCGACTCTCTGCGGCAGCGCAGTCGACGCACGCGGCTCTGCTCACCTCACCGATGGCGACTCGGCAGTTTCCCGCACCCCTCGGTCGTTAGGGCGACAGTCTAACGGTGCTCTTGCTTGTCTCTGTCTCCGTACTCGTCTCGTTCTTTGCCCCTCTTGCCCAGCTACGTCTTGCAACCTTGCAAATCGGGGCCCTGTCGTCCTGGTCTGGTCCTGTCTGTCTCCTTGCATCGACGTAATCCTATCCTTGCTAAAACTAACTCGTGCTTAAATCCTATCCTTGCTAAAACTAACTCGTGCTTAAATCCTAAACCTTGCTAAAACTAATTCCTCCGTCCTTCTCGTCCGTCCCTGTTCTGTGTCCTCGTCTATGTCCCTGTCTCTGTACTGGTTTTCTGCCTCGCTCTTTCTGAGGTAGCTACTCTGCCTTTTGTCACGATCCTCGGCCTTCTTGGCACATAAAATATAAGTGTGTGTGTCGGCATGCACGTACTTGCGACTCTGCCGCCACACTACCCTAGACTGTCCTCTCGGACCCATACGTGGTTCTTTAAGCCACGGAGATGGAATCCCCTCCTAAGAGCCTCAGGGTCCCTGCTCGGGCGCCACCTGTAAGGTAGCGTTCTAGGGCTGAGGTGGGCTCAGTCACGCCAGGGCTACCGTTACAAGTTATTTGTAGTGGTGCTGAGACCCTGGACGAGGGGGTGGTAAATGTTTGGGTCGGGAAGGCTTTTCAAGCGGCGAGGCCGACTTGAAGGTGAGGCGCAGAGTGGTGTGGTCTGTCAGCAACCAGTAACAGGGAAAGTGCCGCGTGCCTAGTGTTCTCTTTACAGTTTGAGAGTCTCAGGGCCGGGATGTTGACCGTCAGCTCTGAGACTTTCGCCCTGCGACTGTACTGGAAGCTTTACTGTATGCGATGGGTGTTGACCGTCACCGCACCAGTGAAACTTCAGCACAGTGAGAACACACAGACATGCGTTACTCTCCTGCACCGGTATCGCTGCCTTTTCGCACCTGCACGTTTCTACACACACTTACACACACCTACATACTGCCTATATACACATGCACATACTCACACATATACGGACACCTATATACACACCCCAACGAAGCACTGATACTTAAAATAAACATATAAAAACAAGCCCACAGTCTATACTTTGGCTATCTACGGTTGGCGACTCAAAAATGTCACCCTGTATGCGAGCGCCTCCAGCTTGAGTGGTTTTTTGCCTCTCACAGCTGGGGCTCTCGCACCAAGTACCGTGGCCCTTTTTTCACTCAAAACAACGTTAACACTGCACTTTTGGTTTTGTTTTCATTTTTTTTATTTCCTTTGTTTTTTCCTTGTTCACTTATATTAGATACACTGTTTATTATTTCTAACTCCCTAGATCCCTGCCTAGCACCGCATTCTGTTTTTCCTAAATTCCCTTAGGATTCGCGTTTCCCTGCCTGGTGCCACGGTGTGGCTCGCTCACCTTGCTTTTCTTTTCCGCCCGGTGTTTTGTCTTCTCGTGGGTGTTTCTCCTGGCTGTTCCCTTCCTTGGTGTCGTAGATGGTCCTGTCGCAACTTGTTAACTTCTTCTTCCCGACTTGGCACTTTTATTTCCTCTCGTTGGCACTCGCACGTCTTGTCGCTTTTTTGCACTTTCTTGTCTTTTTGCACGTCTTGTCCCTTTCAGGGTCACTGCTCGACTCTCTTTTTCTTATCTCCTTTGCCGGCGCTCATCTGCATTTTGCCGGTTTCGCTCAAAAACCCTGTTGCTTCTGTCGCCCTTCGTTTTGAGTGCTTGAGCGCTTGCACTGTCATTTGAGTGACGTGCGCGTGCGCTCATGTGTGGGCGTCGGTGTGCTTGCGCATGCTCTCTCTCTCCAGCTGTTTGTGAGCGCCACTCTTTGAGTGTGTTCATGCGCGGGCGCCTGTGTGCGGTTGCGCTCTCCAGCCGTTTTGCGAGCGCCGCTCTTTGAGTGCGCTCATGCGCGGGCGTCTGTGTGCGTTTGCGCTCTCCAGCCGTTGAGCGAGCCGCTCAAGTGTGCGCTCATGTGTGGGTGTCGGCGTGCGTGCGTATGTTCTCTCTCTCTCCGGTTGTTTGTGAGCGCCGCTCTTTGAGTGCGCTCATGCGCGGGCGTCTGTGTTCGTTTGCGCTCTCCAGCCGTTTGTGAGCGCCGCTCTTTGAGTGCGCGCCTGTGTGTGTGCGCCTGTGTTTGTTTGCACTCTCCGAGGGCGAGCCTATACCCTGTGTTCCTATTGGTGGGGTATATCTGCTTCTTAAGGAACTGTCGTCTGGCTTATAACTAAATAACTGTTTTTTTTTTTTCTCTGGCTTCTATTTCATTTGGCTCCATTGCCCTAGCCATTAATAAACAATAACTAACTTATAACTAAGTAACTACTATGGCTATAACTCCGTTTGGTGGCTCCATTGCCCTAAAGCCTAATTTGACAGCGTTGGTAAGTTTTTGTGGGACTCAGTTCTGAGTCCTCACATACTAGAACAAATCCAAATCCAGTATAAGACACTTTGGTAATTATTAAATATGTTCAGCGATTTTTTGACAAAATACATACATACAACAAAATACATGCAAATTTAATTATTTTCAAAATTCAATTAAAAAAAATTAAAAGAGTCCGAAACTTCTGTCATTCACCTAAATTCATCATAAATAAACCCCGATAATCGCGCGCGCGAGTTTATTTTTTCAAAAAATTTGTGCCTACAGCGCTCTGTTCTTCTAAACACTTTGAATTTTCTTGCTTGCTCAGTTTTCATTTCAAATTAATCGGTTTGTGGGGCACTGTACCATCACAAAATGTTGCAGGCAGACTGGCGCCGTACACAAAAACGCAACAACAAAATACATGCAAAATTTAATTATTTTCTAAATTCAATTAAAAAAAAAACTAGAAGAGTCCGAGACTTCTGTCATTCACCTAAATTCATAATATAGCATAAATATAGCCCTACCTGTAAAAAAAATTGCTGCTGAGGGCACATATTTAATAATTACCGACACTTTGTATGTTATTATTTATTTGAAATCATAATGCAGTTTAGCCAAGCGAACAAAAATGCAGAATTGACAGAATCAGATCTAGCTGTATTTGCCTTGCAAAATAGATGTTAAAGGTTTTTTTTTTAAATTGAATTTTAAAATGTAATAAAACCGCATATCGGTGACTAGGGCACGTTATCTGAAAACACCATAACTCGAAACGAGCGGCACGTGACAGTGGGATACCCTTAGACCTATGTTTTAACGAACAAGGTATTTAACTGTACGATACCACTCCTTAATAGAAATAACGTGACGTAAGCTTTCACATGCATATGCCGTAGGGTCTTCAGAATGCCGTTCTTCTTCAGCACTCTTAATCGTTAGCGGAACGTTTTCTGACGCGTGAGCGAGGCATGTCTACTCTGCACAATGATCGAAAATCTCTTTATCCAAATTCATAAAATTGCGTAGTTCAGTCTACTTGCAATACCAACACGATTTGGAGAGCTATTCTATTCTGCATACATTAATACTAATGCACACTTTGCACTTTTCTGTACGCTTCTCCTATTTGTGCAGACATCTACTTTCCCCGCACTTTTAAACGCGACCAGACAACGTTCGGTGGAAACTATAACGGTTGTCTGCCGTGCTTCAAACGAATAGAGAAGGCGCCTGCATGGCGAGTTACAGGTAGAAACACAAAATTGCTAAAAATGTCGTTATTATACCCTTCGACCATTGAATATGGTCAAAAAGGGTGTACTAACTTTGTGCAAATGTATGTAACAGGCAGAAGGAAGCGTGACAGGATCACTAGCCAAGTCAATAGATCCATGTCTGTCCGGATTACAAGATGATCACACAGATCTCAGCTATTATAAAAGCTGGCGACACCAAATTTGGCATGAAGATTTCTGTGTACTATGCGCAGATCAAGTTTATTTGAAATGTTGGATGCCACGCCCACCGCCCCCGCAAATCACTAATTTAAAAATATATAACTTTCTAACCTTAACATATACTAAGCTGATAGTTATATCTACTTATTCTCAGAAGTTTTTCAAGAAAGTATGAGCATAACTCTAAGTGCTTGTGTCAGCTAACACGGGAGGCAGGCGAGCGCGAAGCGCGAGCGCCATCTGTCGAGAATAATTTGACAGTACGTTCATATGAATATGTGTACAAATTAAACTACACCGAAACATACATAAGTCGAAGGGTATCCCACTGTCGCGTGCCGCTCGACTGTTGCTCTCGTTTAATATATATTTTTATACCCTTCGATCATTGAAAATGGTCAAAAAAGGGTATACTAACTTTGTGCAAATGTATGTAACAGGCAGAAGGAGGCGTGGGAGACCCCATAAAGTATATATATTCTTGCTCAGGATCACTAGCCGAGTCGATTGAGCCATGTCTGTCTGTCTGTCCGTCTGTCTGTTTGAACGCACAGATCTCAGCTATTATAAAAGCTAGAGTTACCAAATTTGGCAGGAAGACTCCTGTGTACTATAAGCTGATCAAGTTTATTTCAAATGTTAGGTGCCACGCCCACCGCCCCCGTAAATCCATAATTTAATTTTTGAACTTTATTTGTAAGCACTATATAAAAGATACAACTTTCTGAGTTTAACATATACTAAGCTCATTAAAATATCTACGTATTCTCGAAATTGCAATCCGATCGGACAATAAACACAGAAGTTATTTAAGAAAGTATGAGCATAAAACCAAGTGCTTGTATCAGCTAACAAGGGAGGCGGGCGAGCGGAAAGCGCGAGCGCCATCTGTCGGCAATAATTTAAAAGCATAACGCATTTGTATATGCGTATGAATTTAACAAATTAAACTACACCGGAACATAGGTCGATGGGTATCCCACTGTCGCGTTCAGCGCGACTGTGGTTTTTTTCTGTTTTTCTATTTTATGTTATCGCCAGGTGGTCGTTGTGTGTGTATTCATCGCATAGGCTCCAATTAATTCTAATTCAGGAGGACAACGTCGAGTGTAGACATTGCATCCATTACTGCCCGACCTTTGCTGTTGGTATTTGGGCACCCCCACATATAGTAGGATAATGTATAAAAATTAGACAGATCGGACCATTATATCATATAGCTGTCATATGATCGATCGGTTGTGATAACAAAAATAATAGACCAAAGAACATTAAGTGGTAGATTTTTGGTTTGAAACTTTAAGAAAGGGGTGTGGTTAATTCTCAATACGCCCAAATGAAGTATGTTATTCGGTAACAAAATAATAAATGAAAAAACAAAAATTAAGGAGTTGATAACACAGCCCCACAAAAAATAAAAAGTTGCATGATTTGGGTAAGCGGCATATGCAGTTATGTGTATTTTGCGTCGCTGAATTCGAATCCGAAGAATCAGAATTTCGCCATCACGTCTGGACTTCGACATAACCTTACAAAACTGAAAAACCTTAAAGATGTAGAATCCTGATCTGAGCATGCGATATATGTGATAACATGTATTTTGTCCTTCTAAGTCCGAATCCGAAGTCGAAATTTACGTAGCACATCTGAGTTTCGACTTAACCTCAAAAAACTCGACAAATTTTTGAAGCACCAAAAAATAATGGAGGGTCATGATCGGGTCATGCGATATATGTTTCTATATGTTTTTTGGCCTTCCAAACTTGAATCCGAAGTCAAAACCAGCCTATCACGTCTGAAATTAAACCTAACCTAAAAAATTTTTGAAAAACTTCCAAAATTTTGAACTTTTTTTAATATTGGATTAGAGTGTATTCAAATTTAATATAAAAAAAGCTTTCCCATTGGTAAATCCCTTTTTGACCATTATTTTATCAATATTTGGAATATATTCATATGACTACCGATTTTTTGCTTCAAACTGTATTTTTACTAGTAAAAAACATAAATTAAATACGTGATTCTACATATTTGCACAAATGCAGTAATAAATTATCAAAAAAATTAAAAATGTTGGAAGTTTTTCAAAATTTTTTTAGGTTAGGTTGAATTTCAGACGTGATTGGTTGGTTTTGACATTGGATTCGGACTTGGAAGGTCTAAAAACATATAGAAACATATATCGCATAACCCGATCATGACCCCCCATTATTTTTTGGGGCTTCAAAAATTTTTCGAGTTTTTTGAGGTTAAGTCGAAACTCAGATGTGATACTTAATTTTTGACTGCGGATTCGGATTTAGAAGGACAAAATACATTTTAAAACATATATCGCATGCTCAGATCAGGATTCTATATCTTTTGGAGGATATTTCAAGGTTTTTCAGTTTTGTGAGGTTATGTCGAAATCCAGACGTGGTGGCAATATTCTGACCTCGGATTCGAATTCAGCGACGCAAAATACATATAACTGCATATGCCGCTTACCCAGATCATGCAACTTTTTATTTTTTGTGGGGCTGTGTAATTATATATTATTATTATTTGGAGAGGGAGTCTCCCAGCAGAGAAGGGGCGAGGCACTGCGACCAGAACGATCTTTTGTACCTAGAATGCTCTCCCTAACATGACAAAAGCTGTTCCGCTTCCCTGATGAAGCATAACAGGTCCTTTGTCGAGGAACGGACAATGTGCTCGGGAACTGCGGTTTCCACGTGCAGATGTTTCCTCCTAATCCAAACCAAGGCTGGACAATCACACAGGATGTGTTTAGTGGTTTCGTCGTCCTCTTTACAGAGCCTGCATTCTGCATCAGAGGACAGACGCATTTTTGTGAGGTGGTAGTTCACCAAATGGTGGCCACTAAGGTAACCAACAAGGAGATAGAGATCTCTCCTAGAGAGTAAGTTTGTTCTTCGCTTAACCGAGGGATTCGTAAGCTCTCTAGCCTGCCTCATCCCTGGTTGGAAGAACCAGTAGCGTTCGGTCAACCTAACCGCCCATGCTTTCACAAGGGATGAAATAGTTGACCACCCCACGCCACAGGGTTCGGGGCCATGCAGAGGGGCTGATGACCCCGCCCTCGCTAGTTCATCCGCTAGCTCGTTGCCCTGGAAACCAGAGTGACCAGGTACCCATAGAAGGGTAACTTTATTCCTATTGGAAAGCCTCTGAAGGCAGTTCCAACAGTCAGCCACCATACGTGCACCTACGCTTTTTGAGGAGAGGGCTAGTATGGCAGCTTGGCTATCCGAGAAGATGTAGATATTCGCTCCTCTGATCCCCTTCTCAAGGATAAGACGACAGCAGAACTCGATGGCATGAACCTCGGATTGAAAAACCGTGGGCCACTTGCCCATAGCAATCGAGGTTTTGGAGTTGGGACCATGTATTCCAGCTCCAACCCCCTGATCAGTCTTTGACCCGTCGGTATACCAGTGTATACCGTGAGGGTCACTGATGGGTTGCCAGCATCCCAGTCCCTCCGGTCCGGGATGAGGGTTCTAAATTTTGCACCAAAGAAGAGTTCCTTGGTCATAGAATCTGATCTAGAGCAGATCTCTAAGCCAGGAATGTCTTTGATAAGTCTAGCGTGCCCCGATTCGGTAGCTAGAAGCCCAGATTGAAGCTTGATTCTAAGAAGACTACTAGCGGCGACTTCTTGTATTTGAATATGCAGAGGAGTCAAATTCAATATCGATTCCATTGCTGCTGTGGGACAGGTGCGAAGTGCACCCGTTAAAGACAGGCACAACAGCCTATGCAGTTTAGTGCATTTGTTGATGGCAGTGACCTGCGTAACCTTTGGCCACCATACAATGGCAGCGTAGGTAACGATAGGTCTTACCATCATCTCAAATAGCCACCGAATGGTGCAGGATTTGAGACCCCAGATCCTGCCAAAGAATCTTCTGCAGGCCCACATGGCATGAGTAGCCTTTGATAGGGTGTTGTTTAAATGGGAGTTCCAGTTCAGTCTTTTATCGAGAGTTACCCCTAGATATTTAACCTCGCTGGAAAGTCCCACGGGAGAGCCGTTAAATTTAATTGAATGAATGTGTGCCATCCAAAAGATCATATGCTGATTTTAATATTACAGACTTTTTTGAGCAAGGGAGTAAAAAATGGAAATAAGCTCAGAAGCAATCTATTTATTAAGTCCGTTTTTGTAGCAATGTGTGAAATCTTCCGAGTGTTCTGTCTTCTTAACATTTTAATGTCCTTATTTTTTGATTCTGCAGCTTCTTCAGATAACTCCCCGATTGACAGAAGTGCATAATTTTTAATATCTTTCAAAAGCTAACACAAGCACTTTGTGAGGGCCCAAAAAGAGCCCCCACATTTTTGTATATATATTTATATTTTTAGTATGTATGTAATTTTAGAATTAATTTTACTTCATTTCTTTTAGAATAAGTAGCTGTAAGTAAGCTGTAACATCAGTATTACACTTATCCCAATGAAGGGAACTTTTTCAGTTTAACCAAAACGCTGTGTTTAAGTTACGGGTTAGTCGAAACTACCGCAAAGAATATTGCTAATAAACACAGAATATAAACAAAGAATATTTATAATATAATAACAAACACCGAACCTTCCGCGCAGCAGCACGAGAGACGCCGACGCCAAGGAAAACCACCACCAAAAAGCAGAACGCAGTCGAGAGAGCAGCAGAACGCAGTCGAGAGAGCAACAGAACGCAGCCGAGAGAGCGCAACAGAGCAGCAGCAGAGAGGAGCGTAACAGAACACCAGCAGAGGGAGAGCGGCAGAGCACCAGCAGAGAGGAGCGCAACAGAACACCTGCAAGGAGAGGGCACTGCAACCGCAGCAGAGCAGCAGCCGAACGAGCGCGACAGCCATAGCCGAACATCGAGAGAGCACTGCAGCTGCAGCCGAACCCAAACCAAAACGCATGCGAGACAGGACAGCCGCGGAGAGGGGAGGAAGCTACGATGCACTTGCGTCGCCGCAAAGTGTGTGGTCGGCTTAAGCTCTGCGACTGCGCTGCCCAAAATCTAACGCCGGCATTTGGAGGCTGAGTGAAATTTTGGAGCGAGGACGATGATTAATTCAGTGGTGACGTTAGAAACTGACGGGCGCAAAAGTCGCGACAAGAAGAAAAGTAGTGACGCTGAAAAACTGACGGGCGAAGTAAAAGTCGCGACAAAGGAAAAGTGGCCGGTTTTTTGGACAAATCCTACAAGGAGGACAGAAGAGGATCCGGAGGAAATCACAAAGGAGGACGCGTGGAATAAGGTGAGCGAGCCACTTGTTGGCCGACTTATTAGGCAGGGCCCGTTAAAGGGCAAGACAGTGGAACGGTGCGTAGGTAGGGAAAGGGCAGGTAGAAGAAGTGGAAAAGAATAAAGAAAAATATAAAAGGAAAGAGTTTGTGTTGCATGTATTGGGGCAAGGGTGGACGTGACTGCCGGGAGCGGGCGTGTTAGTACCTGTGTGTGAGTGTGCGCGTGCAGTGGCGAGGACGTGAGACTGCGTGGTCCAACTGTTCCAGAGTTCCGCTGGTGCGCTAGAAGGTCAATACCCAGCGCATACAGTGGAACTCCGGGAACAGCCGCAAGTCGGTGATCTCGGTAGTCCGTGGTCGATACCCGGCTCCGAGATCAACCGAGAAGCGGAGGCGGCCACTAGCCGCACGTCGGTATCTCCTGCACGTTATCGTCGACACAGAGAACGCACGTCATACGTCAGAACCCAGCCGGCCACGCCGTCTGGTAGAACACCATTTGTTCGTCTTGGTGGTGACCCCCATATCAGAAGGCCACTTTCCTCCTTTCGTCTCGGGTCTCAGCAAATTACATATATCCTGTAAAGGGGCTCTGGCGCGACTGAGCTTCCCTCAGCCCGAGACACTACCTTACAGGTGGTGCCCGAGCAGGGACCTGAGACAGAAAAAAAACAAAACTGATGACAATAGGAAAAGATAAGTGGCCTAAAGAACCACTAGGCCGACTGAGGAACCGGGGGAGGGGCCATAAGGGCAGAGCACGTGGCAGAAGTCCAGGCACATGTTACGCATAAACAATAGGAAAGTAGTGTTGGGTAATCCTAGTTCAATTTGAGGAATAAGTTCGTGTAAATCAATGAACTAAGTCGTTCATTTAGTTCAATCATTCATTTTTTAAACTTGCTTCAAAAAAAAAAAAAATGTTATGAATTTATTTTATACAATGCTGTCATTGAAAATTAATATTATTTATTCAATTTATGTCAAAAACAATTATACATAATAATAATAAGAAATAATAAAGAGTTTACATATTATATTGAACTAAGTGAACTATATTGAACTAAGTGAACTAAATTGAACTAACGAACTATATTGAACTATAAAGACAGACCTAGTTCGTTCGTTCAGTTTGGTGAATAGTTCAATTTAGTTCGTTTGTTCACGAACGACACAACACTATAGGAAAGGAAAACAGTTGATGAAAGTGAATGCACAGCAAGAGAAAGAGAAGATGGATCAGGAGCCCGAGGCTTAGACGAAACATAACTTATTGCCTTTAATAGTTACCTTGTGCGTATACCCCCATCCAGACACACGAACACACACACAGACAGACACCCGAGCAAGGAATACACAGGGAGTATGGAGCCAGAGTTAAGAGCAAGGGAAACAGAGACAGGGACAAAAGTAGAACAGGGCACAGACGAGACAAAAGACAGAAGGAATAGGCATAAGCAAGGCGGAGAGCAGAGTTTAGGTTTAGCAAGGAAATAGTTAAGCAACGCAGAGGCAAGAGTTAGGATTAAGCAAGGATAGGATTAAGTAGTGGCAAGGGTAATGACGGACGACAGGGACACGAAGGACAGACAGGGGCAACGCCAGGAACGAGGAAAACAGTATACTTTTAGACACGAGGCCCCGTAGGGAGACGCCTAGTACCACACTTCTCGCCTCGTACAACTCGACGAGAGTAAGACCTGCCGGGTCGCCATCGGGGGGTGAGCGAGCCGAAGTCTACCGCGAGACACGATCGGGCCACCCGAAGCCCGGCGAATTGGGTATATAAGGCCGTCTGCCGGCTAACAAGAGGCAGTCAGTGACCAGCCTCCGCAGCGAACACATCAAAACAAGCCTTAAAGTGAAATCGAAAAAACATCCTTAATATCCCTTAAAATAAACAAAGTGAACGCAGTGAACAAACAAGCCGCGAAAATATCCCAGAAACAAAAACCCAGTGAACAAAAAAAACAATAAGAAAGGAATCCTTCGAAAACATCCTTGAGTGTAGTTTAACAACGAACAAACCTGTAAACTGAATAAGGATCAACGTGGTTAACATGGTGGGCGTCCGCTGGATATCCTTCCGACGGAAGAACGAACTCGAGGCTCTGGCCGACGAGTTTAACCTCTACCGGGAAGGCACCGTGGAAGAATTGCGGACCCGCATGGTAGCCTTCGTACATCGGAAGGACCACACATCCGCCATCCTGGGACGACTGACCGCACTGGAAACACAGTTTGGAAATGCCGTCAGCCCAGACAGGAGGTTGCCGACCGACAGGATGAACGGGAGCTCGCCGATAAGGGAGACCGGCATCGAGGGCCGCTCGAAACTAAGCAGACCTCTGGAGGAACTAAAACCAACGTTGCCGAACCTGACCATTCCCGTACCCATGACCGCAGCACCACGAGCCAGTGAGCGGCAAGGACAAGAATGTCCCGTAGAACGCGACAGGACCCAGAGCGCCACCCTAGCACACACAGCGGACCGCATGCGCAGATGGGGAATCATCTTCGACGGCAGATCGGATCCCCTACGATTTGTCGAGCGACTGGAGGAACGAGCCACAACCTATAAGATTGACACTAGGGACATCCCGCCAGCGCTTCCCGAGTTGCTGACAGGGACCGCGGAAGACTGGTTTCGGACAAGCGGACTCCAAGGGGTAACTTGGAAAACATTTCGTAAGGAATTCCTTGACTTCTTCCTGCCGCCGCGTTACTTCCAAAGATTGGAATACGAAATCAGACTGCGTTATCAGAAAGCGGGGGAACCATATAAAACTTATATGGTTGACATCCGCCTCATGATGCGCAGAGCCGAATACACAGCGGCCCAGGAGCTGGAGAGGGTATATGAGAACCTACAGCCCGAATATCAGCTCTTCGTGAGGCGCAACGATTTCCAGTCTTTGCGAGAGTTAACGACCCTTGTCATAAACTACGAGGTGACAAGAGGGCGGGAGCAACAACGACCACCATGGAGCACGTACCAGGAGCAGAGACGACTGACAAGAGGGACGGGGAGCGAGTGGAACGGCGAATACCGCGGAGCAGCATCAGGGAACGGAGCGGCACCCGCGACTTCGGGGAAACAGTCACCCATCAATGTACGAGAGGCTTGCCGTAACTGCGGCGTAGCAGGACACTTCGCCCGGGAATGTCAGGGGCAGCGAATCCTTTTCTGCTGGACCTGTGGAAAAAGGGGAGTACCCACGGTGCACTGTTGCCATACTCAGTCTTTGGGAAACGGGCAACCGCCCTCACTGAAACCAGATGCAGTGGGGGCAGCGATCTCAAACATCAGGAAGTAGCAGGCGTGCTACGAATCTTTGGCGGACGCATCTCGGCCCGAATTATCATCGAGGGATACGTGATGTGGGCCACCATCGACACGGGGGCGACGAGGAGCTTTATCGGAGAGTGGCTGGCACAGAAGTTCGGGAACCCAGTGAATCACTGCCAAGTGAAGACCGTGGTAGCGCTGGCAGACGGCACACGCAAGGAACTCACGCGGGCGACATGGGCGGACGTACAACTGGGAGCATCTTGCACGCAGGTGCAGATGTTAATACTACCAGTTGTACTGGACGACGTGTTGCTTGGGCTGGATTTCCTTGGGGCCATTGGCGCGACTCTGGTCTGTGGAGGAGCGATCCTCCACCTGGGAACCCAAACTACCGGGGCAGACATCCCCAAGGACATGGAGCATCGTGATGCAGCCGGCAACCGCGCGGCTGGCATCCACCACAAGGACAAGGACATGGAGCATAGTGATGCAGCCGGCAACCGCGCGGCTGGCATCCACCATAAGGACAAGGACGTGGATCATAGTGATCCAGCCGGCAACCGCGCGGCTGGCATTCACCACAAGGACAAGGACATGGAGCATCGTGATGCAGCCTGCAACCTCGCGGCTGGCATCAATCACAAGGAACATCGTGATGCAACCGGCAACCGTTCGGCTGACATCAACTACAAGGACCTGCTGGGGGCAAAGGATGACGAAGCAGTGCGGAGTAACCCGTTCCGTAAGAAGGATAAGGCAGAAGACAGGACGGGGTAACGACATTATTCCGCGCGACATATCTCCGCCGATCTTAAAACGACATATCTCCGCGCGGATTTATGTCGTTTGAAACGTCATATCTCCGCGCGGAATAATGTCGCTACAAAACGACATAGTTCCGCGCGGAGATATGTCGTTTTGAAAGCGACATAATTCCGCCAATAAGAAATCGACGGAGATATGTCTCCGCCAACCTATTAGCGATATACATGCCATGTATGTACAAATATATTTATGTGAATACGTATGTTTGAATGTATGTACATATATTATTCGAAAATAAATGTGCAAGTATGTACAGCTATCGAAGAGAGATTTTGAAAGAAGAAAACGCTTAATTAATTTTTCGTACAAAGGTTTTTTTATTTAATTATAAATAAATGCATTTTTGATAGCCTCTTGTAATATTTGTTGACAGGTTGGGCATTTGTTTATATTCATTTTCATTTTGTTCGTTGTGTGCAACAATTTGATCCCAACAGGTGCAACATATGTTCACATGGTTACATGGGCGCAACAAAACCGATTTGGGGCTTTCTAAACAGACTATGCACGGATTTTGTTGAACAAATGATGAATCGGACAACTGACTTAAATTAGATGAATTGGAGGAAAGAGACGATGATGAGGACTTAAGTTCGGACAACATTTCGGACAAATTTGTTTGCGTATCCACACTATCTAAAAGGTCCTGTTTAGAGAACTTTTCGTTCAGAGAAACTGTGCGTGTCAAAAATCCTTGGATGTCTATTTCTCCTCTATCAAAGATTTGCATGACATCCATAATTTTTTTAACGCGGTCCTGCAAAAAAATTAGTGTTATAATATTACATTTCAATAGATTTCATTACATTTTGTATACTTACACGTAGGTGCTTTGGTTGTGACTGATTGCCAATTCCACCGTTTTGAAAAAGTAGAGCGAATTCCCGACTCTTCTCATACTTGTAGCATACAACGTATGACGAGTGAGCCGATGTTAATTAGTTGACGGTACGTAAGCACGCGCTGGTCTCCGGCTCATGTGTGTCGGCAATGGGGTGGGTAAATGAAACATAACCGTTTCAACTCAGGCTCAAACCAATAATAACATAAATAAAAAAAAATCGCGTGCTGTATTGCCTTACGACGATCGCAAGACAGAACCAGAAATCGGAGACAGACTCGGTCGGAGGGACCCGGAGCTTCAGTCAAAGACCCGAATACCACGACCGAAGGGGAAGAGAAAGAGAGCAGTAGTTCGGAGATAATACAACTTTATAGCAGCCTTCTGAGCACGCCTCGCTTATTGAAGCGGCTTTTACCCCACCCTTCCATGATCGCCCGTTGCGAGATATAAATATCGGCGATCCCTTTAGGCCCCTATTTTTCAATGCATAGTTGCTTCATATCCATCCTCCATGACTCCCGAAAACAATAGTTATTTAAGCTAAATTCATTTTAAATCAATTTATTCCTTAAAATATTAATGCCTTTCCTAACCCTCTCATCAGCATAATCTTTATGTAATGTATAATTTTTCTTTCGATTTCTAAGAAGGGTAAGAGTGTATCTAAGTAGTAATGCTTAACTTTCATTTATTACAAAGCGGTATCTTATTTATTTATTTATTCATTCATTTCATTCATTTGTCATTGGTTGCGAATATATATATATATATATATATATATATATATAGGCTCAGTTATAATACATAATAATGGTAGATGTAAATAAAAATTGCAAATCATGCAAAATTAATTAGACCAAAAAAAAGGCACATTATCAGAATAAATAATCAGGTATAGAAATCATATAAAAGATTTAGAAATGATAATACAACAAAAATGTAGGAAATTAACGAAAAATCAAACTCAAAAATAATTAATTAAAACTCAAACATGAGTAAATTAAATTGAAAATTCGATTGAAAATCAAAAATAATAAACTAAGTTCGATTTAAAAGAAATCGAAGAGCTACATAAATAGCCAAATTAAAATGTAAAAGAGTACAGGCTTGAAGAGCAATACTCACAAAATCAACAAAAGTGAAAAACAAAATAAAGGAAAAATAGCCAAACAATAATTAGTAAGGATCACTCACAGTTTGTTGTTTTCCATCGACGAAAGATCTTCCGTGGTGTGGTGTAATTTTATGTATGTGGGTATAGATGTTTGCATTACAGTTTATTTCGTTTGTCACTAATGATTCTTTTTTTTTCTTGTGTATTTGTTTAGGTCACTTGTTTTTCGTTAGAATTACCTTTTTATGATCATTTGCAGATAGGCAGAGAAAACAAAAATTGAAACAAAAATTATTGGCAACTCGCGATATTTATATAGATATATTTATTCGCACCATTGACTCTATTATTTACCAACTAACTTTTAGAGCTTTTATAATATGATTTAGAATTATTAACAAATATTTTAGTTAGGATAATCACTGTGATATTATAGTTTGTATGAACTTATTTAAGGCAATCACTGTGATATTTAGTTTTCATTAACTAATTAAGGCCAATCACTGTGATATTTTAGTTTTCATTAACTAATTTAAGACAATCACTGTGATATTTTAGTTTTCATTAAATTATTTCGGGCAATCACTGTGATATTATGGTTTTTTATGAGCTTATTAAAGCGATCACTGTGATATTATCGTTTTCATTATCTTCCCATCAGGCCACTCTAGGGCTCTCCTGGACGAATCTGCTTAAAGACTGAGGTGCTCCAAACTTTGGGTAGCACAAGGTGCCAGAATCTGAATTAATATATTATTTATTAGATTCTGCAAGCGAATTATTTATTCTTCCCAATTTACCTGAATCTGGCACCAGTTATCCAGAGAAAATTTGTTGTTTGTTTTTTCCAGCCACTCCACGAGGTTGCCTTAATCGTCCAAAATCTCGGCAATCTTAATCAATGGTAAAATTCACCAATTAGAATTTTGTTATAGGCTTGTTTTTCTGCAATACTCACTTAATATTGCTGGGATATATTAAATATTATTATATTTAATAATAATAAACATCCTCCTCGTAGTCGGCACCAGTGATCAAAAATAGCAAACACGTCTGTGTTCTTCGGCAGCTCCAGTGAAAAAGAACGAACCGACACATGTTACCCGATAGATCGATAGCCTTGACCTACTTAACGAAGCAAACACTACCCATTGCTGCATTCTGATTGCGCTCAGCTGAGCCCCAAAAGCTCGGTCAAGGTGTCAATGCTTAAAGGGTGCCTACGTAAAGGGGGGTACCTAAATGGTGCCTACTTACAGGGGGGTACCATGGAACGTTATGTTCAAATGCTAGAATTACAAGAGCCCAAAAAAAAAATCCGAAAACAACCAGTGACCAGCGCCACTTCATACTCTGCATCAATTATATTTTCAACAAATTTGAAAAAGTGTCCTTTTGCTCGAATTTTGTTGCCCAAATTTAAATTATAGTCTTCGACGGAGCCCGTGGTTCTCGTCGAACGTTTAAAAACTGATATGCTTTTGGGTCCATCCTGTATGCAAAGATAAATAGAAGATAATTGATTAAAATAAAATGAAAAAAAATATATGTGCAATAAATTTGTATCAAAATAAATTTTGAGAAATACCTTTTTAAGCCACTGCTTCTTAAAATATTTTAAGAAAGGCGAAAACTTCTCATTGCTTAATGCAGTTGCTTGAGTTTCGAGAAGATGAAATGCTTCGACAATTTTGCTGTCCGGTAAAAGAGGCCAGTACATAAATTTCATAAACAAAATATACGCTTGTTTATTGATTTTAAGCATATTTTCGAAGCCAGTTATTTTCTTTGCATTTCTCTTGCATGCTTGGGTAAAATGAAACCAGCAAGCATAGAAATGCATGGAGGAATGCAAGTTTTTCAATGCGTTACGTATGGCTGTTTCATAATCCGAGATAAATGAAGCACCTTTTAGGCAGCAAATATTGGAGTCTATAAATGTAAATAAATGCTGATAACAAAGCTTCGATTTGCGCGTCATCAGAACAAATAAAAATAAAATACCTTTTGCATATGTTTTATATAAATAATAAGCAGTTGCTGAAAGTCTCCGAAAGCTCATACTTTGAATGTAGCATCAATTAAAAAATGTCGATTCTGCTCCTCAATATTTGCTTGCATCAAGGTTATGACCTTATCCGACGAAAATATGCAATACGCAAATGAGCTTGATGCGTATAGTTTTTTGAAAAAAACATTCAGAGTACTTCCCTTGGTCATGCCAAAACGACACATAATGTTTTCATCTTGAAAAGCTTCACGTACGTCCTCTGGGGTAGTCGGCGATTTGGGTAGAAACGGTTGCCTCTTTCTTTGCAGAGTGCATTTGACGGTGTCATAGTTCACTTCTATCTCCACTTGTCCTTCCGTTTTCCTATTGAGAGCACAAAATAAAAATATTAAACTATTTATATTGTGTTCATGTGTAAATACAGTTAGTCAAGAAACACTTTACACAGATGTATGTACATAACATTAGTAGCTCTTCAATAGCTAGTAGCTCTTCAAGTGAACAGACGTGTTTTCTTTTGCTCCCCGAATCTCATTAGATATCTTTGAATAACCGGTGTTCCATGTAACAAAAGCTTACTAATACTTCTTATAGTGTTTTCTCCTATTCTTTTGCTACAGTAATCTGTTCACTCGCGAGTGCTTTTCTATTAAATTAGTCAAACATTTTTGTTTGGTAATTTGGTAATTGGTTTGCTATTGGCTTCTTTGTTTACATCAACTCTTTTTAGTTTTGTTGTTGTATTGCTTGGTAGCTTAGTCTATTTTTAGATTCTGTCGCGAGCGCGCTTACTCTTTTCAGTTCGCTCTCTCTCTCCTACTTTCGCTTGCGCTGTGCATTTGTTGTTGCAGTTACTGTAACGACAGCTAGTGCTCTCGCCTACTTAGCATTTGCTCTCTTTTCTTACGTAGTTTGCTCTTAGTTTTTTTGGACGTTTTATTTGGCTACAGTGGTATCATAATATAATGGAAGGAAATCTTATCTGTGCTATTAAAACATGTCAAAGCGAGATTACATGCGCTCAACCTAGCATTTTATGTTGGCTGTGTGATAACGTCGTACATGCCAAATGTGCCAACGTCAATGGTACAACTGCTGATGCTTTAGCTAAGCGCATTGGGCTGCACTATTGCTGTGAGGAGTGTCGTGACACTAAGCAATGAACATATAGAGTACTCAAACAGCGAAAAGTACTTGCCCAGTGGTCTTCGGATTATTATGACCCCCCGATCCGAAGCGTTTCACAAGAGAGCGATCGGCTCTCTTTGGTGAGCAATCCAGAAACAGCGAACAGCGGCATCAATTAGTATTAATTAATTAATTATCATTAGTATTTAAAACTTTAAAAGCAATATAAATAAATATATATAATATAATAGTTTAAAGTTTAATTTGTATTCATTCTATGTTTAAGTAAGGGTATTCAGTGTTCTCATACTAGAGAACACTAACAAATGAGCAACCAAAGGCAAAATCGCGAATAACGATAGACGTGAAAAATAACTGAACGCAAGAAGAAGACTGAAGACTCACTCAAGAGAGCATTTCGTATTCTTTTGTTCTTTCTTTCTCTAAGAGCGCGCCGTTCAAGAGAACGATCAAAGTGCGAGTAGCTTCGCGCGTGCTTTATGCGTTAGATTCGTCTGCTCGGTGTAAGTTTTTAATAAAAATATAGGTCACTTACCCCGTTTGCCGCTGTCCATCGACGAAAGCGCTTTCGGCGAAGATGCTGCAAAATAGACTTTTGGATTCTGCAACGGTTGGACAGTGGGTCAAACCTTGCCTTTTCTGCACACTTTATGTCTTATTTTACACTTTTGCTGCTTATTTGATTTTCTTCAGATTAGTTTCTGTTTTATTTCATTATTTTCGCAAAACTTTTATTATGTTTGGTAATTATTAAATATGTGCCCTCAGCAGCGATTTTAAAATTTTTTTTACACGAAGGGCTATATTTATGATGAATTTAGGTGAATGACAGAAGTCTCGGACTCTTCTAGTTTTTTTTTAATTGAATTTTGAAAATAATTAAGTTTGCATGTATTTTGTTGTTGCGTTTTTGTGTACGGCGCCAGTCTGCCTGCAACATTTTTTGACGGTACAGTGTCCTACAAACCGATTCATTTGAAATGAAAACTGAGCAAGCAAGAAAATTCAAAGTGTTTAGAAAAACAGCGCGCTGCAGGCAAAAAATTTTTGAAAAAATAAAATCGCGCGCACGATTGCCGCCTTGCCGTGTATAAAAGGATCGACCCGAATATTGCCGCCTTGCCGTGTATAAAAGGATCGACCCGTCTATTGACGCCTTGCCGTGTATAAAAGGATCGACCCGAATATTGCCGCCTTGCCGTGTATAAAAGGATCGACCCGTCTATTGCCGCCTTGCCGTGTATAAAAGGATCGACCCGAATATTGCCGCCTTGCCGTGTATAAAAGGATCGACCCGAATATTGCCGCCTTGCCGTGTATAAAAGGATCGACCCGAATATTGCCACCTTGCCGTGTATAAAAGGATCGACCCGAATATTGCCACCTTGCCGTGTATAAAAGGATCGACCCGAATATTGCCGCCTTGCCGTGTATAAAAGGATCGACCCGTCTATTGCCGCCTTGCCGTGTATAAAAGGATCGACCCGAATATTGCCGCCTTGCCGTGTATAAAAGGATCGACCCGAATATTGCCACCTTGCCGTGTATAAAAGGATCGACCCGAATATTGCCACCTTGCCGTGTATAAAAGGATCGACCCGAATATTGCCACCTTGCCGTGTATAAAAGGATCGACCCGAATATTGCCACCTTGCCGTGTATAAAAGGATCGACCCGTCTATTGCCGCCTTGCCGTGTATAAAAGGATCGACCCGAATATTGCCGCCTTGCCGTGTATAAAAGGATCGACCCGAATATTGCCGCCTTGCCGTGTATAAAAGGATCGACCCGAATATTGCCGCTTTGCCGTGTATAAAAGGATCGACCCGTCTATTGCCGCCTTGCCGTGTATAAAAGGATCGACCCGAATATTGCCGCCTTACCGTGTATAAAAGGATCGACCCGAATATTGCCGCCTTGCCGTGTATAAAAGGATCGACCCGAATATTGCCGCCTTGCCGTGTATAAAAGGATCGACCCTAATATTGCCGCCTTGCCGTGTATAAAAGGATCGACCCGTCTATTGACGCCTTGCCGTGTATAAAAGGATCGACCCGAATATTGCCGCCTTGCCGTGTATAAAAGGATCGACCCGAATATTGCCGCCTTGCCATGTATAAAAGGATCGACCCGAATATTGCCACCTTGCCGTGTATAAAAGGATCGACCCGAATATTGCCACCTTGCCGTGTATAAAAGGATCGACCCGAATATTGCCACCTTGCCGTGTATAAAAGGATCGACCCGAATATTGCCACCTTGCCGTGTATAAAAGGATCGACCCGTCTATTGCCGCCTTGCCGTGTATAAAAGGATCGACCCGAATATTGCCGCCTTGCCGTGTATAAAAGGATCGACCCGAATATTGCCACCTTGCCGTGTATAAAAGGATCGACCCGAATATTGCCACCTTGCCGTGTATAAAAGGATCGACCCGAATATTGCCGCCTTGCCGTGTATAAAAGGATCGACCCGTCTATTGCCGCCTTGCCGTGTATAAAAGGATCGACCCGAATATTGCCGCCTTGCCGTGTATAAAAGGATCGACCCGAATATTGCCACCTTGCCGTGTATAAAAGGATCGACCCGAATATTGCCACCTTGCCGTGTATAAAAGGATCGACCCGAATATTGCCACCTTGCCGTGTATAAAAGGATCGACCCGAATATTGCCACCTTGCCGTGTATAAAAGGATCGACCCGTCTATTGCCGCCTTGCCGTGTATAAAAGGATCGACCCGAATATTGCCGCCTTGCCGTGTATAAAAGGATCGACCCGAATATTGCCGCCTTGCCGTGTATAAAAGGATCGACCCGAATATTGCCGCCTTGCCGTGTATAAAAGGATCGACCCGTCTATTGCCGCCTTGCCGTGTATAAAAGGATCGACCCGAATATTGCCGCCTTACCGTGTATAAAAGGATCGACCCGAATATTGCCGCCTTGCCGTGTATAAAAGGATCGACCCGAATATTGACGCCTTGCCGTGTATAAAAGGATCGACCCTAATATTGCCGCCTTGCCGTGTATAAAAGGATCGACCCGTCTATTGACGCCTTGCCGTGTATAAAAGGATCGACCCGAATATTGCCGCCTTGCCGTGTATAAAAGGATCGACCCGAATATTGCCGCCTTGCCATGTATAAAAGGATCGACCCGAATATTGCCGCCTTGCCGTGTATAAAAGGATCGACCCGAATATTGCCACCTTGCCGTGTATAAAAGGATCGACCCGAATATTGCCACCTTGCCGTGTATAAAAGGATCGACCCGAATATTGCCACCTTGCCGTGTATAAAAGGATCGACCCGTCTATTGCCGCCTTGCCGTGTATAAAAGGATCGACCCGAATATTGCCGCCTTACCGTGTATAAAAGGATCAACCCGAATATTGCCGCCTTGCCGTGTATAAAAGGATCGACCCGAATATTGCCGCCTTGCCGTGTATAAAAGGATCGACCCGAATATTGCCGCCTTGCCGTGTATAAAAGGATCGACCCGAATATTGCCGCCTTGCCGTGTATAAAAGGATCGACCCGTCTATTGCCGCCTTGCCGTGTATAAAAGGATCGACCCGAATATTGCCGCCTTGCCGTGTATAAAAGGATCGACCCGAATATTGCCGCCTTGCCGTGTATAAAAGGATCGACCCGAATATTGCCACCTTGCCGTGTATAAAAGGATCGACCCGTCTATTGCCGCCTTGCCGTGTATAAAAGGATCGACCCGAATATTGCCGCCTTGCCGTGTATAAAAGGATCGACCCGAATATTGCCGCCTTGCCGTGTATAAAAGGATCGACCCGAATATTGCCACCTTGCCGTGTATAAAAGGATCGACCCGTCTATTGCCGCCTTGCCGTGTATAAAAGGATCGACCCGAATATTGCCGCCTTACCGTGTATAAAAGGATCGACCCGTCTATTGCCGCCTTGCCGTGTATAAAAGGATCGACCCGAATATTGCCGCCTTGCCGTGTATAAAAGGATCGACCCTAATATTGCCACCTTGCAGTGTATAAAAGGATCGACCCGAATATTGCCGCCTTACCGTGTATAAAAGGATCGACCCGAATATTGCCGCCTTGCCGTGTATAAAAGGATCGACCCGAATATTGACGCCTTGCCGTGTATAAAAGGATCGACCCTAATATTGCCACCTTGCCGTGTATAAAAGGATCGACCCGTCTATTGCCGCCTTGCCGTGTATAAAAGGATCGACCCGAATATTGCCGCCTTGCCGTGTATAAAAGGATCGACCCGAATATTGCCGCCTTGCCGTGTATAAAAGGATCGACCCGAATATTGCCGCCTTGCCGTGTATAAAAGGATCGACCCGAATATTGCCGCCTTGCCGTGTATAAAAGGATCGACCCGAATATTGCCGCCTTGCCGTGTATAAAAGGATCGACCCGAATATTGCCGCCTTGCCGTGTATAAAAGGATCGACCCGAATATTGCCGCCTTGCCGTGTATAAAAGGATCGACCCTAATATTGCCACCTTGCAGTGTATAAAAGGATCGACCCGAATATTGCCGCCTTACCGTGTATAAAAGGATCGACCCGAATATTGCCGCCTTGCCGTGTATAAAAGGATCGACCCGAATATTGATGCCTTGCCGTGTATAAAAGGATCGACCCTAATATTGCCACCTTGCCGTGTATAAAAGGATCGACCCGTCTATTGCCGCCTTGCCGTGTATAAAAGGATCGACCCGAATATTGCCGCCTTGCCGTGTATAAAAGGATCGACCCGAATATTGCCGCCTTGCCGTGTATAAAAGGATCGACCCGAATATTGCCGCCTTACCGTGTATAAAAGGATCGACCCGAATATTGCCGCCTTGCCGTGTATAAAAGGATCGACCCGAATATTGCCGCCTTACCGTGTATAAAAGGATCGACCCGAATATTGCCGCCTTGCCGTGTATAAAAGGATCGACCCGAATATTGACGCCTTGCCGTGTATAAAAGGATCGACCCTAATATTGCCACCTTGCCGTGTATAAAAGGATCGACCCGTCTATTGCCGCCTTGCCGTGTATAAAAGGATCGACCCGAATATTGCCGCCTTGCCGTGTATAAAAGGATCGACCCGAATATTGCCGCCTTGCCGTGTATAAAAGGATCGACCCGAATATTGCCGCCTTACCGTGTATAAAAGGATCGACCCGAATATTGCCGCCTTGCCGTGTATAAAAGGATCGACCCGTCTATTGCCGCCTTGCCGTGTATAAAAGGATCGACCCGAAGATTGCCGCCTTGCCGTGTATAAAAGGATCGACCCGAATATTGCCACCTTGCCGTGTATAAAAGGATCGACCCGTCTATTGACGCCTTGCCGTGTATAAAAGGATCGACACGAATATTGCCGCCTTGCCGTGTATAAAAGGATCGACCCGAATATTGCCGCCTTGCCATGTATAAAAGGATCGACCCGAATATTGCCACCTTGCCGTGTATAAAAGGATCGACCCGAATATTGCCACCTTGCCGTGTATAAAAGGATCGACCCGAATATTGCCACCATGCCGTGTATAAAAGGATCGACCCGAATATTGCCACCTTGCCGTGTATAAAAGGATCGACCCGTCTATTGCCGCCTTGCCGTGTATAAAAGGATCGACCCGAATATTGCCGCCTTACCGTGTATAAAAGGATCGACCCGAATATTGCCGCCTTGCCGTGTATAAAAGGATCGACCCGAATATTGCCGCCTTGCCGTGTATAAAAGGATCGACCCTAATATTGCCACCTTGCCGTGTATAAAAGGATCGACCCGAATATTGACGCCTTGCCGTGTTTAAAAGGATCGACCCGAATATTGCCGCCTTGCCGTGTATAAAAGGATCGACCCGTCTATTGCCGCCTTGCCGTGTATAAAAGGATCGACCCGAATATTGCCGCCTTGCCGTGTATAAAAGGATCGACCCGAATATTGCCGCCTTGCCGTGTATAAAAGGATCGACCCGAATATTGCCGCCTTGCCGTGTATAAAAGGATCGACCCGTCTATTGCCGCCTTGCCGTGTATAAAAGGATCGACCCGAATATTGCCGCCTTACCGTGTATAAAAGGATCGACCCGAATATTGCCGCCTTGCCGTGTATAAAAGGATCGACCCGAATATTGCCGCCTTGCCGTGTATAAAAGGATCGACCCTAATATTGCCACCTTGCAGTGTATAAAAGGATCGACCCGAATATTGCCGCCTTACCGTGTATAAAAGGATCGACCCGAATATTGCCGCCTTGCCGTGTCTAAAAGGATCGACCCGAATATTGACGCCTTGCCGTGTATAAAAGGATCGACCCTAATATTGCCACCTTGCCGTGTATAAAAGGATCGACCCGTCTATTGCCGCCTTGCCGTGTATAAAAGGATCGACCCGAATATTGCCGCCTTGCCGTGTATAAAAGGATCGACCCGAATATTGCCGCCTTGCCATGTATAAAAGGATCGACCCGAATATTGCCGCCTTGCCGTGTATAAAAGGATCGACCCGAATATTGCCACCTTGCCGTGTATAAAAGGATCGACCCGAATATTGCCGCCTTGGCGTGTATAAAAGGATCGACCCTAATATTGCCACCTTGCCGTGTATAAAAGGATCGACCCGTCTATTGCCGCCTTGCCGTGTATAAAAGGATCGACCCGAATATTGCCGCCTTGCCGTGTATAAAAGGATCGACCCGAATATTGCCGCCTTGCCGTGTATAAAAGGATCGACCCGAATATTGCCGCCTTGCCATGTATAAAAGGATCGACCCGAATATTGCCGCCTTGCCGTGTATAAAAGGATCGACCCGAATATTGCCACCTTGCCGTGTATAAAAGGATCGACCCGAATATTGCCACCTTGCCGTGTATAAAAGGATCGACCCGAATATTGCCACCTTGCCGTGTATAAAAGGATCGACCCGTCTATTGCCGCCTTGCCGTGTATAAAAGGATCGACCCGAATATTGCCGCCTTACCGTGTATAAAAGGATCGACCCGAATATTGCCGCCTTGCCGTGTATAAAAGGATCGACCCGAATATTGCCGCCTTGCCGTGTATAAAAGGATCGACCCTAATATTGCCACCTTGCCGTGTATAAAAGGATCGACCCGAATATTGCCGCCTTACCGTGTATAAAAGGATCGACCCGAATATTGCCGCCTTGCCGTGTATAAAAGGATCGACCCGAATATTGACGCCTTGCCGTGTATAAAAGGATCGACCCGAATATTGCCGCCTTGCCGTGTATAAAAGGATCGACCCGTCTATTGCCGCCTTGCCGTGTATAAAAGGATCGACCCGAATATTGCCGCCTTGCCGTGTATAAAAGGATCGACCCGAATATTGCCGCCTTGCCGTGTATAAAAGGATCGACCCGAATATTGCCGCCTTGCCGTGTATAAAAGGATCGACCCGTCTATTGCCGCCTTGCCGTGTATAAATGGATCGACCCGAATATTGCCGCCTTACCGTGTATAAAAGGATCGACCCGAATATTGCCGCCTTGCCGTGTATAAAAGGATCGACCCGAATATTGCCGCCTTGCCGTGTATAAAAGGATCGACCCTAATATTGCCACCTTGCAGTGTATAAAAGGATCGACCCGAATATTGCCGCCTTACCGTGTATAAAAGGATCGACCCGAATATTGCCGCCTTGCCGTGTATAAAAGGATCGACCCGAATATTGACGCCTTGCCGTGTATAAAAGGATCGACCCTAATATTGCCACCTTGCCGTGTATAAAAGGATCGACCCGTCTATTGCCGCCTTGCCGTGTATAAAAGGATCGACCCGAATATTGCCGCCTTGCCGTGTATAAAAGGATCGACCCGAATATTGCCGCCTTGCCGTGTATAAAAGGATCGACCCGAATATTGCCGCCTTACCGTGTATAAAAGGATCGACCCGAATATTGCCGCCTTGCCGTGTATAAAAGGATCGACCCGAATATTGCCGCCTTACCGTGTATAAAAGGATCGACCCGAATATTGCCGCCTTGCCGTGTATAAAAGGATCGACCCGAATATTGATGCCTTGCCGTGTATAAAAGGATCGACCCTAATATTGCCACCTTGCCGTGTATAAAAGGATCGACCCGTCTATTGCCGCCTTGCCGTGTATAAAAGGATCGACCCGAATATTGCCGCCTTGCCGTGTATAAAAGGATCGACCCGAATATTGCCGCCTTGCCGTGTATAAAAGGATCGACCCGAATATTGCCGCCTTGCCGTGTATAAAAGGATCGACCCGAATATTGCCGCCTTGCCGTGTATAAAAGGATCGACCCGAATATTGCCGCCTTGCCGTGTATAAAAGGATCGACCCGAATATTGCCGCCTTGCCGTGTATAAAAGGATCGACCCGAATATTGCCGCCTTGCCGTGTATAAAAGGATCGACCCGAATATTCCCGCCTTGCCATGTATAAAAGGATCGACCCGAATATTGCCGCCTTGCCGTGTATAAAAGGATCGACCCGAATATTGCCGCCTTGCCGTGTATAAACGGATCGACCCGAATATTGCCGCCTTGCCGTGTATAAAAGGATCGACCCGTCTATTGCCGCCTTGCCGTGTATAAAAGGATCGACCCGTCTATTGCCGCCTTGCCGTGTATAAAAGGATCGACCCGTCTATTGCCGCCTTGCCGTGTATAAAAGGCCGTGTTGCGCTGACTGACTCAGTCTCTAGGCTCTCGACGCCGAAACACAAAATTGACTTCAGGCTGCCAGTGAGCTGGCTGAAGCATTTCGCTGTTGACAAACTTCACAAGCAACGCATACATTCATATGCGAGATTGCGCATACATAGCACACATACATCGAAACGATGGCTAGCGCAAAGAAATATGCCCATGCTCATCGTTTCGCTGTCGTTGTGCGACTGAGTTGATGCCGCTGTTCGCTGTTTCTGGATTGCTTACCAAAGAGAGCCGATCGCTCTCTTGTGCAACGCTTCGGGCCGGGGGGGTCATAATAATCCGAAGACCACTGGGCAAGTACTTTTCGCTGTTTGAGTACTCTATATGTTCATTACTTAGTGGTCGTGAGGTGCAGAGTGGAATGAGATCTTTCATGCGGCAGACACGGAAAGGCTTTAGGGAACTGTTTAGTGGTTTTCGTACGCTATCTCAACAGTTCTCTAAGCTGGACTCGGAATTTAATGGCCTTCAGCTGTTGAGTGAGTCCCCGAAGCGCAAAAATCTACGCGCAAAGAAGAAACCCTGTCTGCTGTTAATCTGCCTTCGAACGCCTCCGCTCAGCATAGCACTCCGTTGACACAGCCGTTGAAACCGATCACCACATCTGTGGTAACGAGGTCGGCGGCTCAGAAGAATTCGGTTCCCGAATCTGTCAACAACGAGTCTCTGCAGCCAATGACGCCAAAAATGCCCTCTACGTTATCACCTACCATAGTCTCGATACCTGTGTCTGCTTTACCCAGGGCTACAACCACTGATTCTTTATCAGTGGTGCCCAAGCCTCTTGTAGGGATTCCCCCGAGGAAGCAAATCTTTGTTTCCAGGCTTGCCCCTGATCTCACATCTGATGATGTCATGGCTTATATTCAAGCTAAAATACAAGCCGCTGAGATAAAGGTAGAAAACTTTAAGTTCTCTTATGAACGGGACGTATCATCCTTTAAACTTTGTGTCCCTAATGAATGCCTTATATGCACGGCTGATTTTTGGCCAGCTCATATTATGGTTAAAGAATTCGAGACAAAGAAGAAAAAGAATCGGCAGCCGATTAGACTTACTTTGCCAAACCAGACCACTGCGCCTAATAAGACGACGACAAAAAACTAAGTTCGTGTCTTTCTTTCTCTTGTCAAAATGTAACCTCTCTTTTTCTTGCCTACCAAAACGTTAGAGGCGTTAACACTAAGCTTTCTAAGATTCTGTATCCTTTGATTACCACTTACTAATATTAATTGAAACTTGGTTGAAACCTGAAGTTGAAAGTTGCTCGATTTTCCCAGACACCTACACCTGTTTCAGATGTGATCGTTTATCACGAACAGGAGGTGGTGTTCTAATAGCTGTAAAGTCAGACCTTCCTTCTGAATTAGTTTCAATTGACCATAGTAGAGTTTTAGAATTCGTATGTGCAAAAGTAACACTGTATCAAATTTCAATTTATATTACCTGTTCCTATATTCCCCCCTCATCTGACATTTCTGTCTACTTGGACCATCTTTCTTCTATCCAAACTGTTGCATCCAAACTATCTGATAGAGATTATCTACTAGCTTTTGGTGATTTTAACTTACCAGAAGTTGGTTGGTCATCTCAATCCGGTATTCTGGCGCCCTCTATTTATAATTCTTTTTTAAATGGCCTATCAGAACTATCTTTATTTCAAATTAATAATATTCCTAATTGTAGCGGTAGAATGCTTGATTTAGTTTTCTCTTCTGATACACTACTAAACACTATCTCAAGAACTGATCCCTTAGTACATCCTGAAGATCCCTACCATCCTACGTTTGACCTTGTTCTAGCTCTGCCTACTCCAAAGCAAACTGCATGTGTTCCTCGTAAAGTAAAATCACGCTGTTTCCGTAAGACCGATTTTGGAAAACTTAATCATTTAATTTCAGAACATGATTGGTCATTTTTTTATTCATGTTCTGACCTAAATACTTGTATCTCATTTTTTTATTCCTCCATGAACTCCGTTTTCGACCAATGTGTTCATCTTGCTTTCCCAGTAAAGTCAAACAGGCCACCTTGGTTCTCTCGTGAACTAATGAGGTTAAAAAATTTGAAATCTCGGTATTTTACAAAATTTAAACTAACTCGTAAACCTTTTGACTTCTCAAGATATATTGCTGTTAGAGCAAACTTTATTGTTCTAAATGCAAATTGTTACAACGAGTATTTAAGTCGTTGTCGTTTGCAGTTCGCTCAGGACCCTAAGCAGTTTTACAACTTCGTCAATCTGAAACGTAGATCCAGTAGATTCCCATCCTCTTTTTCGGAGAAAATGAAGCAAGCACTGATCAGGCCGCAGCCGATTTGTTTACAGACTTTTTTCAATCTACCTACTCAACTAATCCGTATAGTTCTTCCATACATCCTTACCCTTACCCTATTAATAATTTTAACACTCTTTTTTTGTCCTACTATTAACGAAACTTCTTTACTTTAAACCTGTTTTCTCTCCTGGCCCTGATGGAGTTCCAGGATGTGTTCTAAGATTTTGTGCTGACTCACTTCTAAAACCAATTTTTAAGCTGCTTGACTTGTCAGTGTCTAACAGTTATTTTCCACCTATTTGGAAAAACTCTTTTTCCATTCCTCTTCACAAAAGTGGATCTAACAATGATGTGAAGAACTATAGGTGTATATCCAAATTGTCTGCGATACCTAAGATTTTTGAAAAGAATCTTACGGCTCAGTTTACCTTTATGAGTAAATCAATAATTTCGCCCCATCAACATGGGTTTGTAAAAGCTTCTAATCTTCTAGAATTTTCTTCCCGCATTACTTTAGGATTTCGGAAGAAAATGCAAACCGATGTCGTCTATACTGACTTCAGTAAAGCATTCGATTCCGTAAATCATAATCTCTTGATTCATAAGTTAAATTTAATCGGTTTTCCACAAAAGCTTATTTTGTGGATATCTGATTATTTAACAAACAGGTCTCAACGAGTTCTTTTTAAATACTGTCTATCAAAGCCAATCATAGTAACTTCTGGTGTTCCTCAGGGCAGCCATCTTGCACCTTTGCTTTTTAACCTTTTTATCAACGATCTTCCTTCAATACTTCTTCACTCTAATATCCTTATGTATGCTGATGACGTGAAACTCTGTTTGACATATAGTGATACTACATGTAACTTCCTCCAAACAGATCTTGATTTGCTCTTTGCTTGGTGTAGGCATAATCTGCTGCATCTTAACTGTTTGAAGTGCAAAGTTATGTCATTTTACATAGGTAGCTATCACGTCTTCAACTATACATTTGATTTAAACTCGCTTTCAAGAATAACCGAGGTAAACGATTTAGGTTGGCCGTCAGCCGTCAGAGGCAGTAAGGGGAAATTAATGTAACCATAGCTTTGGCTGTGGTACGTGCCGTCCTTACTCCTACTGACGGAAGTGCGGCTATACTCTCCACGTGAGGGCAGCTGGAAGCAGGCCCCTAGTACGGTCATGTCTCTGCTAGGGGTGCTGACTAATTGTAGTCGGGCGAAGACCGTGAATCTATAAATCACCCCAATCCAAGGCGGAACAGCATACGCTAATGGATGCATGGCCAGGGGGTAGCCTGGTCTCTAGTATGCGGACTCTGGATACCTGTCGCCCTCCAGTTTCATTCAGACTTCCCACGGCACGCGGGCTATGTCGTGGGTGACCTTCCCTTCCCGCCTACTCGTGGGACCAAATTTTATGGATCTTAAAAATAAAACAGAAAAGTCTGATGCGACTTTGACAGCATCAATCCAGGGTGAAGCCCTCACGGCCGACCCCAACACCAGCACTGCAGCTATTGGGCTGCTGGCTTCCACCCCCAATACTACGGGTTTCGACTCCTGTATTTCTGGGGACTCGGATAGGCCACGAACTCCCTTGGACACTGAGTTCGCTAGTGCTGCTTTCTCGTCCAACAACTGCTCAGGCATGCAGCAAAACGTCGAGGTGATGTCCTCTGACGCTGAAGCTGACGGTGACCTGATCAGCTTTGCTGACGACGCTTCCGTGGCCTCTCAGAGGTCAGGCCTCACGGAAGCAGGCTCCCAAATCCAGACGCTGCGACTGGACTCGGGGAACGCCTTTGTCAAAATGAAGACCCGCGAGAAGAAGCTATTCAAAGCTGCACTCGCAAAGGGTTCAAGCAGAGCAGAGGCTCTTGCTATCGCCACTGCGCCCCCCGCGGAAACCAAGGCTAAGCGGACGCGTGCTGACGATACTTTCCCCGAACCCCAAGGGTCCTCAAAGAAGCCCAAAAGACTCATGTGGAGTCCACAAAGCCACTCTTCAGCCAAGTGGCAAGCAGAGTGAAACTGGGCTTCACGTCGGCTGATCCTACTAAACCCCTTTCACCGGAGCAGTTGGCTACGGTGAAAGAAAGCATCCTGAAGGCAATGTCGCTGCCCTCCACATCGGTTGCCGGTCCAGGTTTCGAGGCCTGTATACCTCGAAATGAATGGCTGCTCCTTGTGTGTGAGGATAGCATCACCGCTGAGTGGGTCAGGGGAGCTGTTGGACATATCAGGTCCATCAGCTGCCTTGATGTCAAATTGTTGGAGGAACCTGAGTTCCCAAGAGCTCGCCTCATTAGAGGCTACTTCCCCAACAGTGCTGAACTCCCACCCGCCTCAATTTTGGGTCAATTGGACAACCAAAATTATGAACGCTTCTCAACGAAGCTGTGGCGGGTGGTTCAACACAGCCTTAACGGCAAAACGGCTCACCTCGCGATGATGGTCGACGAGGCGTCGTATAAGGCCCTGACGGATCTTAAGGGTAACGTGAAATACCGGTACACCAGGGTGAAACTTATCCTTAAGAACTCCACCGTCAGGGTCTCTCCCACTCCTGCCCTATCCCCCTCCCCCTCTCCAACCATTCCCCCCCATCAGCCCTCCTCCGGCGGCGACAACGGTGGCCCCCACCGGAGTGACAGCAGTGGCTGCCGCTCCGGTGGCGTCTACTAGTGCCGCAGCCGCAGTGGCGCCGATAACTGTGGCACCCAAACCCCCAGTCATTGTGGTGACTGCCCCCAAGCCCACAACGGGCCGCACGAGGCCGGTGGTCGGCAACAGGCGCCCCCTCGTCCCGTCAAGGCCCAGCGCAGTGCGGAAACCGCCTGCAGGGGTACCTCCGACGACCGGGGTCGCTAGGCGACCTCCCCCGAGTAGTTCCTCCAGACTGCCGAAGGGCATCCGGGGTAACGACTCTCGGGGGGCAAGGCAGGTGGCCTTGTCACCAAAGCCCTAAAGGAGGATGCCGAGCGCCATTAAGGTGCTCCAGGCGAACCTGCACCACGCCAGAGGAGCGTCCGCCACCCTGTGCAGGGTCGTCTGTGAAGACTCAATCAACCTGGCTCTCGTCCAAGAGCCGTGGTTGATCGGTGGCCACATCCGTGGACTATCGTGCGGATCATGTAAGTTATTATATGACCGTATGGGTGGTGCCCCTCGCACCGCTATTGTTGTAAATAACGATGTGAGACACTTCCCCTTACCTAATTTCATCCACAGAGACCTGGTGGCAACGGCTATTGAGGTAGCCACGGCCGATGGTGTCCGGGAGGTAGTGATCGCCTCTGCCTATTTTCCGGGCGACGTGGATGACGTTCCCCCCACAGAGGTGCGGCGGCTAGTGGACTTCTGCCGCTCACACAACAAGCCGCTTGTGATCGGCTGTGATGCAAATGCGCATCACACGATCTGGGGAAGCAGCGACGTCAATAAACGTGGTGAGTCCCTTTTAGAATATCTATTGTGCTGTCAATTAGATGTCGCTAACATAGGGTGTAAGCCTACCTTTATTAACGCCATTAGGGAAGAGGTTCTGGACCTTACCCTAGTCAGCAACTCTATTGCGAGTTCGCTGGCCAACTGGCGGGTCACAGACGAAGCTACTTTGTCGGACCATCAGCACATTAGGTTCGACCTCCCTGGCCAAGTCGAGATCCGCCAGAACTCCTTCTGTCCCAAAAAGACAAACTGGGAACTCTTCAAAGCCTCTGTGGCTTTCAAAGCAGACTCGTTGATCAGCAACCCCAATTCTATCAGTGAGATAGAACTTGCTGCCAACATGCTTCAAGATGTGCTAATCACATCCTTCGAGGACAGCTCTGTTCGGAAGACCCTTAAAGTCAACCGTAAAGTTCCATGGTGGAACGAGGAACTGGCTGCTCAAAGAAGGAAGGTTAGAAGCCTATTCAACAAGGCCAGATCTAACCGTGTCAATTGGGACGTCTATAGGGACGCTCTCACTAATTATAACAAGAACATTAGACGTACTAAGCGCGATACGTGGCGCAGCTACTGTGGTAGCATTGAATCGTTGCCAGAGGTAGCGAGACTCCACAAAGTATTGGCCAAAGGGTCGTCTAATGGGATAGGGCTTCTTAAAAGAGCAGATGGTTCTTTCACTCAAGATCGCAGGGAAGCACTTGACCTTCTGCTACAAGTCCACTTCCCAGGTTCTGTGGCGAACCCAGATCTATCCAGTCACGATGACGCCACCTTGTCACCGAACTCTCGTGGGTCCAGTCTATCAGGAACCATCTTCGACCCCGAAAAGGTCAAATGGGCTGTAGATTCCTTCGCTCCCTTCAAAGCCCCAGGGGGCGATCAAATCTTTCCAGCCCTCTTACAAAACAGCCTGGATCACATTCTTGATCCGCTGGTCGGCCTTCTTAGGGCTAGTCTCACTTGGGGTTACATACCCATCTCTTGGAGGAGAGTCAATGTGGTATTCATTCCCAAACAGGGGAATCGTCCCCCTGATCAGCCTAAGTCATATCGGCCGATCAGTCTTACCTCCTTTCTGCTAAAGACGGCGGAAAGGCTCGTAGACCTGCACATTCGGTGCTCTCTGCAGAAAACTTTTCCTCTGCACCCCACGCAGTTTGCGTATATAGCCGGAAGATCGACGGAGGTCGCTCTCCACAAGCTGGTTGGTAACATCGAAAGAGCCCTCGCATCCAAGAACATTGCTCTGTGCTCCTTTCTTGATATAGAGGGTGCTTTCGATAATACCGGCTACGGGTCTATTTCTGCTGCGCTGGAGCGCAGAAATATCGCCCGCCCCCTAATCCGATGGATTGATGCTATGCTCAAACACCGGACTATTTCCTCTACCTTGGACTCTACGACCGCTTTTATTAGTGCGGTGAAGGGATGTCCCCAGGGAGGGGTCTTATCCCCCTTACTCTGGTCCCTAGTAGTTGATGAACTACTGAGCATCCTTGCAGAACAGGGCGTGGTAGCAATCGGCTACGCTGACGACCTGGCTATCGTAGTGAACGGGAACTTTGCCAACACCGTGACAGAGCTGATGCAATCTGCTCTGAACACGGTTCGTAGATGGTGCGAAGATGTTGGTCTGAGCATCAATCCACAAAAAGGCAATTATCGTTCCCTTCACTAAGCGCCATTCCGTTGACATAGGACAATTGCACATTGGCGGCTCTCCCGTGGGACTTTCCAGTGAGGTTAAATATCTAGGGGTAACTCTCGATAAAAGACTGAACTGGAACTCCCATTTAAACAACACCCTATCAAAGGCTACTCATGCCATGTGGGCCTGCAGAAGATTCTTTGGCAGGATCTGGGGTCTCAAATCCTGCACCATTCGGTGGCTATTTGAGATGATGGTAAGACCTATCGTTACCTACGCTGCCATTGTATGGTGGCCAAAGGTTACGCAGGTCACTGCCATCAACAAATGCACTAAACTGCATAGGCTGTTGTGCCTGTCTTTAACGGGTGCACTTCGCACCTGTCCCACAGCAGCAATGGAATCGATATTGAATTTGACTCCTCTGCATATTCAAATACAAGAAGTCGCCGCTAGTAGTCTTCTTAGAATCAAGCTTCAATCTGGGCTTCTAGCTACCGAATCGGGGCACGCTAGACTTATCAAAGACATTCCTGGCTTAGAGATCTGCTCTAGATCAGATTCCATGACCAAGGAACTCTTCTTTGGTGCAAAATTTAGAACCCTCATCCCGGACCGGAGGGACTGGGATGCTGGCAACCCATCAGTGACCCTCACGGTATACACTGGTATACTGACGGGTCAAAGACTGATCATGGGGTTGGAGCTGGAATACATGGTCCCAACTCCAAAACCTCGATTGCTATGGGCAAGTGGCCCACGGTTTTTCAATCCGAGGTTCATGCCATCGAGTTCTGCTGTCATCTTATTCTTGAGAAGGGGATCAGAGGAGCGAATATCTACATCTTCTCGGATAGCCAAGCTGCTATACTAGCCCTCTCCTCAAAAAGAGTAGGTTCACGTATGGTGGCTGACTGTTGGAACTGCCTTCAGAGGCTTTCCAATAGGAATAAAGTTACCCTTCTATGGGTACCTGGTCACTCTGGTTTCCAGGGCAACGAGCTAGCGGATGAACTAGCGAGGGCGGGGTCATCAGCCCCTCTGCATGGCCCCGAACCCTTCTGTGGCGTGGGGTGGTCTACTATTTCATCCCTTGTGAAAGCATGGGCGGTTAGGTTGACCGAACGCTACTGGTTCTTCCAACCAGGGATGAGGCAGGCTAGAGAGCTTACGAATCCCTCGGTTAAGCGAAGAACAAACTTACTCTCCAGGAGAGATCTCTATCTCCTTGTTGGTTACCTTAGTGGCCACCATTTGGTGAACTACCACCTCACAAAAATGCGTCTGTCCTCTGATGCAGAATGCAGGCTCTGTAAAGAGGACGACGAAACCACTAAACACATCCTGTGTGATTGTCCAGCCTTGGTTTGGATTAGGAGGAAGCATCTGCACGTGGAAACCGCAGTTCCCGAGCACATTGTCCGTTCCTCGACAAAAGACCTGTTATGCTTCATCAGGGAAGCGGAACAGCTTTTGTCATGTTAGGGAGAGCATTATGGGTACAAAAGATCGTTCTGGTCGCAGTGCCTCGCCCCTTCTCTGCTGGGAGACTCCCTCTCCAAATAATAATAATAATAATAAACGATTTAGGTTTTCTCTTTGATCATAGATTGAAATTGGAGCGTCACATTGCACAAATTGTTAATAAGGCATTTCGAGTACTTGGTTTCATAAAAAGATGGGCCAAAGAATTTAGTGATCCTTATACGACAAAATTACTTTACACTTCTCTTGTTCGTCCAATTCTTGAATATGGTTGTTGCGTGTGGTCGCCGCAATATCAGATTCACCA
Source organism: Zaprionus camerounensis (assembly GCA_018904165.1). Lineage (NCBI taxonomy): Eukaryota > Metazoa > Arthropoda > Insecta > Diptera > Drosophilidae > Zaprionus > Zaprionus camerounensis. Next base: position 1,569,196 of record JAEIFS010000002.1, on the reverse strand, counting down.
AGATAGAATTGAGTCTATTCAAAAGCAATTTTTAGGCCATGGATTTTAAAAAAATTCATGGACTATTGTGTTTGTCGGAACGGAAATGTGCGTAACAGGCAGAAGGAGGCATCTCCGACCCCATAAACTATATATATTCTGAATCAGTATCAGTAGCCGATTCGATTGAGCCATGTCTGTCTGTCCGTCTGTCCGTCTGACCGTCTGTCCGTCTGTCTGTCTGTATGAACACCTGGATCTCAGAAACTATAAGAGCTAGAGTCATCAAATTTTGCGACAACATACATATATAATGCAGTGTTTCAAAGTTTTTGTAAAATTTGGACACGCCCCTTCCCGCCTCTGTAAATCAGTAATAACTATTTAACAACTACAATATTAGCTCAACAACCAAAGTTGTATATCTTACATGACAAATACCTTGCCACGGGCGTTATGTGAAAATTTCATTTGAATCGGACTATAAATAAGTGAGATATGATACGAATTAAACTCACTTTGAACATATATACTTAAGCAGACCTAATTTATACAAGCATACCGAGGTTCGAATCTAGCGTCAGACACACAGCATTTTAAACTTTTTATTTGCATTGTATGGTAACAGAATTGGTTCACAATGCAGCTTTGCCGATGGGCTAAGAAGTGAGGCAATGGCCGAGTGGTTAGAGTGGCGGACGGCGAATTAAATTGACTGTGAGAGAGTGCGTGTGTGTGTGTTCAACTCCCGGTTGACCCGGTTGAGGCGGGTGCGCGGAATTATGAATTATCATTTATTAATTATTTATTATTTTATTTTATTTTGTTTATTTATTTTATTCTAATAAACTAAAAGAAAAGTTGCAGTCAAGCGGGCTGTAATATAGCAGCTACAAACAAATTAAATTATTTAATTAAATTTTAATAAAATATAGTTTTTCCTTATTTTGTTTTCATACTATATTATGCAATAAAATTATAATAGTTTCAAATAATATTTATCATTTATAAATAAAGTTTACTATTTTCATTATATTTAGCACGCATCAAAAAGACGCGAGCCAAAAGTAAACAATGCGTTCTTCAACACCGTCACTCTCTCCGTATTTTGCCTGTTGTGACTTTGCAAGTTCAATATGATTCTTATTGGATATTGTTATTTTGTCTTGCTCTCAATATTTTGGAATTAGAATGCTAACAGCGATCATAAGACTGTGGCGACGCAACCTCATCGATATGAGCCCGGCACCATCATAAGCAGACGATAGTTCCACCGTTTCACTACAAGCCCTTTAAAAGTTGTGAATGTGTGAGTGGGACGCCCATACATATATATCCACATGTATGTATTGGCATCCCACTTCAACACACATTATTGCATGCATGTATGTACATGCATATGTACAATACAATTAGATTTGGAGTTGCTGTTGTATACCAACGAAAGAAAACTGACTTCTAATTACATATATTGCGTACCAAAAACTTAAAAAAACCGCCCCTTTTCAATGTTATTGAGCTTTTAAAATATTTTAATGAAAAATAATGAAAAACAAAAACTTTCACATGCCGATCGCGGTAGCAATCGAACTCCGAAACACGGTCAACATTGTTGGCCTTACAGTCCGAGACATAATCCACTCAGCCACTGAATAACTCTAGCTAGTGTCAAAAATCAATAAGAAGCACATGAAATAAATTTTGGTACACGCTAGAAATGCATACATATATCTATTGCCCTCTCGCTCAGTCTAATGGTTGCGCCACTTCGCTTGTGCTTTGTCTATGCGTTCTTCTTCTTCTGTTCGTTAATTCAAATTGCGCGTGTCGTCGTAAACTGTATAAAATTGATCTCCGCCAAATTTTTAATATTGATCCAAATAAAGCGCAATTTTCATTGCGAGTTTTAATAAATATCCGAATATAATTAAGTTATCTATGTCTGCAGATTGCAGAAATTAATTAATTTGGGGAACATTTAAGTTGCGGAGAACATCTCAAGTTGACTCACCAAAATTTAACTTTTTAAGAACAACTAGCCCCATTACATGTGCTGTAACTTCCCCTTGGTACTGATTATTTTTGATAATCGGTGGAAAATTCGAGCGGCGATTCTATTCTGTTATTTACAAACTTGTTTACGGTATACTAAGATAATCCATGGCCTTATACAGTCAGCACCTGACTGTAGCGTTTGTATTTTTACTATTCACTTTGCGTAGTTTCAACTGGGTACCAGGTGTAGACTTACCACCTTATTCTAGTAGACTCCTTCTTATTAACCTACCTTCTCTTACTAATCGTCGTATCATGTTAGGTGTCACGTTTCTTTTTAAACTAATCAAGTACGACATTGATTCCCCTATTCTGCTTAACCAAATCAATTTCTGTATTCCTTCTAGAGTAACTCGTAATTTTTTGCCACTTTCCTTGGACTTTTGTCATAACAATTATAGCTTGCATGATCCCTTTCGAGTTCTCTGTGCTGATTACAATAGACTGTTTAGAGCTTTCAATTCAGAGTCCTTCCTTAATTCGGTCAAACTATCCATTCTTAACTACTTAACACTTAACAACAATTAACACTAATCCACCGATCTGATTGGGTTTTACTGGGTTTTCCCCAATCCCTTTGCAACAAATGTTGGATCAGTTTCTTTTTATTATCCCAGTTTAAATTTTAAATTTTAATTTTTAAATTTAAATAAAATAAATTATTATTATCATCATTTAAAAATTATTATTAATATAACATTCTTAATTCTTAATTTTTATTGTTGAATCCTTTCTCAGTCGACTGCCATTAGTCGACATTAAATAAATAAATAAATAAAAATTACATAAAAGGAACGTTATCAGGACTGACCCTTCCATTGCCGCTTTACCGTGTATAAAAGGAACGTTATCGACCCTTCCATTGCCGCTTTGCCGTGTATAAAAGGAACGTTATCGACCCTTCCATTGCCGCTTTGCCGTGTATAAAAGGAACGTTATCGACCCTTGCATTGCCGCTTTGCCGTGTATAAAAGGAACGTTATCGACCCTTCCATTGCCGCTTTGCCGTGTATAAAAGGAACGTTATCGACCCTTCTATTGCCGCTTTGCCGTGTATAAAAGGAACGTTATCGACCCTTCCATTGCCGCTTTGCCGTGTATAAAAGGAACGTTATCGACCCTTCCATTGCCACTTTGCCTTGTGTCGGGGTAGGGCGCTGTCGCTTTGTTGAGGCAGGTCTCTTTGCTGGTTGGTTTTTTGGGTGGCACCGAAAACACAAACACTCGTTTTTAGAATTCACGTCAGCTTTATTTCACTTGCTGGTTTCAACTTAGATCATTAGCTTAATTCGAGATGACAATTCAATTTTGTTTCTTAGAGATGGTACTTATAAAAATATTTCGATCACTTAAAAATAAATACTAACATTAGGAAGGAAAAAGTACTCTAAACTATTCGACCTGAACACCGTGTATAAAAGGAACGTTATCGACCCTTCCATTGCCGCTTTGCCGTGTATAAAAGGATCGACCCGTCTATTGCCGCTTTGCCGTGTATAAAAGGATCGACCCGTCTATTGCCGCCTTGCCGTGTATAAAAGGATCGACCCTTCTATTGCCGCTTTGCCGTTCATAAAAGGGACGTTATCGACCCTTAGAATGCCGCTTTGCCGTTTGTAGTGTACATCCCTGGTCTTTCGTTAAGATATCGATATTAGTTTGTTAAATCTCTAAGGACTAGCCCAGCCCTCTGTCAACAAACTATCGAACAGTTAACATCGATCAAAGAAAAGTTGAGATTTGCCATACCTAAGCCCTTGGTCCATCTCTTTTTCTCGAATGACGCCAAGCCAACGTGACTAGTGTTGGGAAAACCTCGATGTTTGCGTTGTAACATTCTACGAAGAAATATCAAGTGAATGTATTTCTTAACCATTGGATGGTCGATACTTTGCGGCACTGCACGCGATAAAGCCGGCTACGCTTCTTCTGGGAGATATGGGGGGGTTACACAATTAGATGTGCTGAAAGTATATACTGGCCGAAAACTGTTTACAAAAATATTACTTGAATTCGCGTGCTTGGTTGCTTATATTAAAATCCAAATGCATAGGCGAAGTGACAAAGACGGTAGAATAGAAATAGATAAGAGGAGAAGAAAAGGAAAATAGAAGATAACTAAACTGCATCGGCTCGATCAGGTTCAGCTGGCAGGTGTTGTTGCCCAGCTGTTTCGTTTGCCCGCCCTACCATGACCATTTCGTCCGCTCTGTTGTTGTGATGTCAACAAATGGTCCCAAAGATCGAGTCGATTAGCTAATACCCTACCCTGTTTCGACGAAGCATGACCCTAGAATTAAGTCTAGCAAGAGTCCATTTCTTCAATTAATAATTTATTAACTGTAGTAAACATAATATCTAACAATTATCATTATATTATATTTAAGTTTTTATTTCGTTAACTAGTTAATTAATGGACGTTATATAAGATAAAAAAAACTGAGAGAATTGTGAGAATGAGGCTGGGGAGAAATAATACGACATGTAGGTAAGAATATAAAAGTATAGAATATAAATAAATAAAATTATTTTTGCGATTTTTAATTCATGTTCGCGCTAAAGATATTCATATTTAATGTTAAGTTGGTTAATCTAGATTAATATTCATTGTTTTCTTTTAGTTAATATTTATCTTTTCTTTTCAATGTTCCCTTCTTTTTTTTCTAATTTTAATATTAATATAATAATTTAGGTAAGTGTATGCACTATTCGCATATTAGATCGGACCAATCAGCAACAACCAAAAAAAAAGTAGATAAGAAGTACTGTGACTTACCATTGTAACGACGGTCCATCGACGAAAGCGCTTTCGGCGAAGTTGCAGCTAAAAGAGAATGCGTGGGCGGGCACACGTTGGACTATGGGCCAAACCATACATTTTCTTTCACTTTTGTTTAGTTTAATTCACTTTATTGTTGCTCTATTGGGGTTTTTGTCTAATTGCGGAGGTGTGTATTTGGGATTTTCTTAATTTTTTTTCTTTTCTTGGGTTTAGCACTTATTCATTGAATATATTTTTATCTTTAGTTCGGCTTGTTTTCTCCACTTCTTTTTTTTTATATTTGTTCTGGCATATTATTCTCCTACCTCATTCTCTCACACTTTGTTACCGGCTGGGTTCTTAACAAAAAAGAAAGCAAAAAAAAAGGCATATCGTAGTAATTTTAGAGGAGTTATATCGCATAAGCGACTTGAGACATGACGATAATTATTTTCACATGGCCTAGCTCTGTATTTGAGCAATAGCTAATTTTTAGCAAATTAACTGCCAAAGGCCACGGGGGAGATCGGGGTAAAGGTTAAAAACTTGTGTTGCTCTCCTTTCCACTTTTCTTTACTGCATTTCGTTTGAATCACATGCAGATTTTTATACAGGGATCACTTTGCCCTCATACCACCATTTTCCGCCACTTCACAGCTTTTCAAACATAAAAAAAAATCGCAATTTTCGCCGTCTCGGGCCTGCTAGACTTCTGCCCGCTCCGCGTTTCTCGAAACAACTGCGGTGCCGGTTGTTCGAAGCGAAAAGCGGCGCAATAGAAGAACGTGGGGGATTGCTTGAAGCGGAGAGCGGTGCAATGGCAAATCAGAAACAAGAACAGCTGTTGGCATGCAAACGTTGCAGACTTGCGCTGGCTATGAAAAAAGGAAAGGGGAAAAATAAGGAAACCTTCGCTTTTCTTGAGGTCGATTGCCAATCGACGAAACGGAAATATAATTACCTAATATCTTTGATGGTAATAATTTTGATAAAAATTGGGGTTTTTTCCTTTTTGGTGGTCGGTACTCGCTCGTACCCAAAATGATCTGTCCGGTATCAGGATCGACTAGCTAATAAGCAGAGCTCAGGCTTGACCCTGACCAGGAAACCTTTTTGGCGCCTTTTCCCCAAGCCCAAAATGACGCGGGAATTTTGCCTAGTCATGTTTCACCCCTATTATGTTGGCAATGGAACAAGGTTTAACGATACCGACAAAAAAAATAAAAATCATATTCCTCCTTACGGTTTCGCCAAAATAATCAGGGGCAAGAGTTTTTTTTTCTTTAGGTTTATATATTTATATTTCGGATATTTGTAAGGCTTTATCTACTACTATTTCATGTTGTCGCAGTCTACTACTTAAACTAAAACCAGAGTATTGTCGACAACTGGTGCATACTTTTAGGCGAAAGTCTGAATTATTTGTAGCGACAAGCGCCCTTACAGCGTACCTCGATGATTTCGATGGTTTTGCCTAAAAACCTCGATAATATGGATACACCGAATTATATTTGTTAACTGATAAGCCGCAAAGCTTAAAAAGAAAATAAAACACATCCTTTGTTTTCTACAACCGAAAATGGCCGAACGTCGGATACAATAAAGTTAGCCACGTGCTTGTCTAAAGCCTCTTTTCGAGAGGAAGTGTTGTCGTATTTGGAAGGTGTAAGAAATACGTCAATCCTACCAATCTGCTTGGAAACATCCACAAGTTTTGTGTTTGGGTCAACTCGTTTTAAATGATCTGACAAGTTTGTAGTATTGCCACTTGTCTTATAAATGTTTCCACATATAATGCATTTGGCTTCTCTCACCGACATCTTGTAAGGTAGCGTTCTAGGGCTGAGGTGGGCTCAGTCACGCCAGGGCTACCGTTACAAGGAATTTGTATTGGTGCTGAGACCCTGGACGAGGGGGTGGTAAATATTTGGGAGCCGAGAGGGGAAAGACAAGGTTTTTCAAGCGGCGGGGCCGACTTGCAGGTGAGCTACAGAGCGGGGTGGTCCGTCAGCAGCCAGTAACAGGGAAAATGCCGCATACCTAGTGTTCTCTTTATAGTTTGAGAGTCTCGGGGCCGGGATGTTGACCGTCAGCTCTGAGACTTTCGCCCTGCGACTGTACTAGAAGCTTCACTGTATGCGATGGGTGTTGACCGTCGTCGCACCAGTGAAACTTCCGTACAGTGAGAACACACAGACGTGCGTTACTCCCCTGCACCGATATCGCTGACTTTTCGCACCTACACGCCTCTACACACACCTACATACGCACACACATACGTACACACATGCACCTACTCACACATATACGCACCCTAAAAGAGACACGAATACTTAAAATAAACATGTAAACAAACCCACAGTCCATACTATAATATTATCCACGGTTGGTGACTCAAAAATGGCACCCTGTATGCGAGCGCCGCCAGTTTGAGTGGTTTTTGCCTCTCACAGCTGGGACTCTCGCACCAAGTACCGTGGCCTTTTCACTCAGAACAAACAACACTGAACTTAAAGGTTTTTGTTTTTATCTTTATTTCCTTTTTTTTCTTTTCGCTTTTTTTCACTTAATATTTCTTACACTAATTTTATTGCTAATGCCCTATGTTCCTACCTAACACCGCACACTGTTTCACCTAATTTCCTTAGGTCTACGTTGCCCTGCTTCTGTGCCATGGTGTGGCTCGCTCACCCGTGATGTCTCCTTCTTGCCTTGTTGAAATCCCGTCTTTTGTTGTCCTTTTGCTGTTGTTTTCTCCTGTTGGCTTCCTGGGTATCGCAGATCGTCCTTTTTTTTCCACCCATTTCCCTAATTCCTTAGGCTACGTTGCCCTCTTCTGTGCCATGGTTGCTCCTCACCCGTGATGTCTCCTTCTTGCCTTGTTGAAATCCCCTTTTTCTTTTGCTGTTGTTTTCTCCTGTTGGCTTCCTGGGTATCGCAGATCGTCCTTGTCCTTGTCACACCTAGTTGTCTTCTTCTTTTTGTTCGGCACTTCTGGTCCTTGCACTGGCACTTGCACACTTAATCTCGCTTTCCGGGTCACTGCTCGATTACCCTTGACGAGCCCCCCGTCGCTGTGGCTGAGATTCACTCACTTCGTGCTGTCCTAACTGTATATCCTCTCTTGCATATGTCTTTGTGCGGGAGAGCGTGCGTTACAGTTTGTGCAAACGTTCTTTCTTGCCGGCGGCTGAGCGGGTCGTTTAAGAGCGCTCGCAGCTCTTTGAGCGCGCTCGTGGGCGTCTGTGTGCGTGTGCGTGCGCTCGTGTGTGAGCGTTAGTGTGCGTGCGCGTGCTCTCTCTCTCTCCAGCTGCTTTTGTGTGAGCCGCTCTCTGGCTGTGCTCATGCGCGGGTGTCTGTGTGTTGAGAGCGCCGCTTTTGAGTGCGCTCGGGTGTGTGCGCTTGCGCTCTCCAGCTGTTGAGCGAGCCACTCAAGTGGGTGCTCATATGCGGGGGCGCCGCTCTTTGCGCGTACTCACTGCTCTCTCCCTACTGCGTGCCCTATTGCCAATTGGCCTATGCTTGCTAAGCTAAATATCTTCATGGTAATACTTATAACTACTAATACCTTCGTGGTAATACTAATACTAATATTCTCCTAGTTGGATCTTATAAACTAAATGGTCTAACTTATAACTAGATAACTATTAAATTCTACGATTCCCTTCATTGGGTGGCTTCATTGCCCCTAACAATAAAACTAATGTTAACTAACTAAACTAACTAAATCTGTGGGACTCACAGTTTGAGTCCTCACACCCCCCCTTACTATGCAAGTGGAAGACCACTGACACACGTCCTCCTGTGCCCATCATAACACGGAACGTCGCCCCGTCCTCGTGGATAGCAAAGCGGACACGGCGGTGAACCCCTAGTGTCTGCCGGCACAGGATTTGCTCCATCAATGTCTCTGGCAATCGTCGTCTTGGGGTTGCTACCCGCCAGCTTGGCGGAGCTTCCTGCCAGTCCTCCTGGGGTGCGAATAACCCGTTATTTATGTCCTCCACGCTGCCCGGTGCTCCCAGCATGCTCTCCACTTCCTCCAGCGGCATGTGTAGAGCCATCTCCCAGTCCTCCAGTTCGTCTGCGGTTTTTTGCGTCGCTAGTAGTTCTGCGGCTGAGGACTCGAACTCTTCTGGTGATGGCTCTACCCACCGTAATGCTCGGCCGGGCTGGGTCGTGGATACCCCATTCTCGTCTGAGAACACCTGGAGCCGTGCGATTTGGGGTGGGGTGTGCGTTGTGGAGGACACGCATGGGTACATGGTCACGGGGAAGAACACGGTGCTCACGTCGTCTTCGTCGCCTACGTCCTCCTGCCGGCTCACTGTGTCCTCGTCGTCGGAATCGCTGACCATGATGACGTCAGGCTGCTCTTCATGCAGGGGGACCACAGGCAGTTCGTTGAGCCTCAGCTCGTTGAGCCACTCTTCCACCTGCTGCTGGCGCTGGTGTCGGGGTAGGCGGCCTTCGTTCTCCATTTTCTGTGGGGTATAAGCACGGTCAAGTTGGGTAATCTTGTTTTTCTGCTACCCCTCTATGCCCCACGACACAGTGCTTGCGGCTAACAATTTGTAAATTTTTAAATTAAATGGTGACTCGGGCTTATTTTAAGATTTCTCCTCGTCGTCCTCGGCCGGCTGGAACGGTTTGAGGTCGGCGATATTGGCTGTGCGTCGTTCTTGGGTCCCTTGCCGCTGCAGACGGGCTATGCTATGCGAGAGGAAACGCACCAGTTTGTATGGACCCTCGTATTTTGGAGCTAGTTTCGCTGCGAATCCCTCAGCTGCTTTGGATAACACATGCTGCTGTAATAGCACCGAGTCTCCCAGGGAAGGTCTCCAGTCCCTCCGGCGAAGGTTGTAGTGGCGGCTCTGCTCGGCTGAAGCCCGTTGCGCATTTTCTCTTGCCAACTGGTAAAGCTGCTGCAGTTGCTTTTCTCGGCCTACCGGATCCTGGTCTTCTTTGCCAGTTCCTGGCGTCACTTCCTCATATAGGCCTCTGGGTAGACGAGGCTCGCGACCCTGTGTCAGGAACGCCGGACTGAACCCAGTAGTGTCGGAGACACTGCTGTTAATTGCCAAGGAGATCTCTGGTAACAGGACATCCCACGTATGCTGAGGCCCCTCGATGAATTGTGCGATCATCGTCTTCACCGTCCTATTCGCGCGCTCCGTTGGGTTCTGCTGGGGACTGTAAGGTACTGTATGCTCCAACTCCATCCCTAGTCGCTTGCAGAAGCCCTTGAACGCGCGGCTAGTAAACTGGGTCCCATTATCGCACACGAATGTGTGCGGAACTCCGAAACGGCTGAGGATCCTCTCGCGGAATGCTTTCTCCAAGTGTGTGGTCGTAGCCTTTCGTAGTGGTACCAACTCCACCCACTTAGAGAATAGGTCGAAGAACACAAGGAGCATCGTGTTGCCTTGTTTGGATCTTGGCAGCGGGCCCACGAAATCGGCGCAGAGGGTATCAAACGGTTACTGTGTCCTTCGTGTTAACATCCTTCCCGTCGGTTTAAGTTGTTCCGTCTTGTACTTCTGGCAGGTGGTATATCGTTTCACGTACCGTGCGACGTCGCGAAACATCCCTGGCCAGTAGTACCGCTGTGCTACCCTCGTCGTGGTTTTGCGGATCCCCAAGTGTCCGGCTGTTGGAGCATCGTGGCACTCTTGCAACACTCTGCGTCGTGATTCGCTCCCTAAGCACAACTTCCAGGGTACATACTCCTAGCCGTCCTGTCTCAGCCCTACGTGTCGATACAGCTGTCCGTTCTGGATGGTGTAATCCGGGTATTTTCAGGGTTCTCCTGTATCTCCCGCCTTCGCCTTTTTAACCAAAAGCACCCAGGTGACTCCTCCATCACGTGACACAGAGCTTCTGCTGGCTGTCTGGAGAGTGCGTCTGCCACGATGTTCTGGTTTCCCTTCCGGTAATGGACGTCGAACTGGTATTGCTGGAGCTCCAGTGCCCAACGAGCGATCCTCCCAGTTGGGTTTTCGATCGTATTTAGCCATTTTAAAGCTAAATGATCTGTCACTACATCGAAACGATACCCCTCCAGGTAGCATCGCAGCTTACGGATGGCCCAGATAATAGCCAGGCACTCCTTCTCTGTGGCGGAGTAGTTTTCTTCTGCTTTGATGAGCCGTCGGCTCGCGTAGGCTATAACCGGCTCTCCTTCGTCCGTGTCTTGGGTTAGGACTCCTCCGATCCCGTAGTCGCTCGCATCCGTCTGTAATGCAAACTTTTTGATGAAGTCGGGGCACGCCAGGACAGGCGCTTCCGTTAGCAAAGCTTTTAGCTGTTCAAACGCCTCCTGCTGTTCGCTCGTCCACTCCCATCGTCGACCCTTTCGTAGTAACTGCGACATTGGCAGCACTACCGTTGCAAAATTTGGGACGAAACGGCGATACCAGGATGCTATCCCTAGGCAGCGTCGCAACTCCTTGGCGCTTGTAGGAGGTTTCAAGTTTCGGACGGCAACCACTTTGTCCGGATCTGTGTGTATCCCCTGCTCGCTGACTACGTGGCCGAGGTACACGATCTTTCGCTGGAAAAAATGGCACTTCTTTTTGTTAAGCCTGAGGTTAGCTTCCCTCAACCTCCGAAATACCTCGCGTAGGTTACGGACGTGTTCCTCCAGCGACGTTCCGATGACAATAATAGCATCTAGATAGGCGAAGGCGTGTGGCTCCATCTCGGGTCCTATAACACTATCCAAAGCGCGTTGGAACGTCGCTGGCGCCGAATGTAGGCCAAAAGGCATTACTTTCCATTGGAACAGTCCTCGCCCAGGTACCGTGAAAGCCGTGCACTCGCGGCTCTGTTCTGCCATCGGGATCTGCCAGTAACCGCTTTTTAGATCCAAGGTGCTGATAAGCTTGGCGTTCCTCAGTCTCTCCAAGATCGAGTTGATCCGAGGAAGTGGGTAAGCATCGGGTGTCGAGCGCGCGTTTAGCTGGCGGAAATCGACGCACATCCGAGTCTCCCCTGTCTTCTTTCCAACCAACACGATTGGAGCACTGTGCGGGCTCTTCGATGGTTCGATACACCCTTCTCGCAGCAACTCGTCGACCTGCTCGTTGATGATCTTGAGCATGGCTGGGTTCTTTGGGTAGTAGCGCTGTTTGATAGGCCGGTCATCCTTCAGAACGATCACATGCTCGGTGATTCGTGAGACACCGGACAAGCTATCAAACAGCGCCAGCTCGTTTTCCAGAAACTTGGTGACCCATGGTGCGACGGGGGTACGTCTAGTTGGTCCCCTTCTCCTGTCGGCATCATCCCAACCGTAGCGAGTCCAGTCACCTTCTGCCGAAACGGGTTCTTCTCGATCGCCTCTTCCACCTTCGGGTCCAAGAATCTGGCCATGTTGTCCTCGTAAACTTGAACGGGTGTTGTCTGTTGTGTTACCGTGGTTGCCTGGGGTGTAGTCACAATCGCGCGTTTGCCGACTGTACTTCGTAGTGCTGCCGTAGGGGTCTCCTTGATGGAAGTCACAGTCGCGCGTTTGCCGACTGTACTTCGTAATGCTGCCGTAGGGGTCTCCTTGATGAAAGTCACAGTCGCGCGTTTGCTGACTGTACTTCGTAATGCTGCCGTAGGGGTCCTTGTGTCCTGTGAGCCTACTGGTACCTCTTTTGCCGAGTCTTTGGGATCCGGTGTTGTTACTAACTCCCTGGATGGAAAGTGGCTTGTTACTCGTATGCCTAGATGTAACGACACTCCTCCACATATGAGAACTGCGTTGATAGCCCCCAGGAAGTCTAAACCGAGCAGTACATCGTCCAGCACGACGGGCAACTCCAACATCTGGACCTTTGTACAGGAGGATCCGATCTGTACATTCATCCAGAGAGCTTGCGTGAGCTCTTTCCGGCTTCCGTCCGCTAAGGCGACCACGGTTTTTACATTGCTGGCGTTCCCAAGTTCCCATGTTGCTGGCGTTCCCAAGTTTCTTGGCTAACCGCGAACCAATGAAACTCCTCGTTGCTCCAGTGTCGACGGTAGCTGCCACCCCGTAACCCTCAATGATGACGCGGGCTGTAATGCGGCCACCGTGGAGTTGTAGCACTCCCGCTACTTCCGGGCATTCGTTCTCGGCGCCCCCGCTGCGTCTGGCTTCAGGGAGGGCGGCTGTCCGTTTCCCGACGGCTGGTTCTGGCAACAATCTCTAGTGCGCACTCCTTGTTTTCCGCAGCTCCAACAGAAATGCATCCGCGGACCGCGGCACTCTCTGGAGAAGTGTCCGGTTATTCCACAATTTCGGCAGGCGTCACGCACGTTGATCCTTGGCTGCTCTGGACATGGCTGGGTGTCGTTGTTCTGGTGTGATGGTTGCGCCTCGTTGGGTGGGGTCCACACGGTTGCTCGGGTGTCCGGATTCCTTGGCTTCGGGATGGGTTGCTGTCGCTGTTCCTGGTAAAAATTCCACTGGTCCCTCTCTCTCTCTCGCTCTCGCGTCACTTCGTAATTTATGGTGAGAGCGGTCAGTTCTTGCAACGTTCGGAAGTCGTTTCGCCTCACGAACAACTGGTACTCCGGCAGAAGATTTTCGTACACTCGTTCTAGCTCCTGGGTCTCCGAATATCCCGCTCGACGCATCATAAGCCTGATGTCCACCATATACACCTTGTAAGGTTCCCCCGACTTCTGGTATCTGAGCCTTATCTCGTCTTCGAGCCTCTGGAAGTAGCGTGGAGGCAGGAAAAAGTCCAGAAATTCTCTCCGGAACACCGTCCACGTTTCTCCTTGTAATCCGCTCGTCCGGAACCAGTCCTCGGCTGACCCCAGAAGTAGCTCGGGTATGGCTTGCGGCATGTCCCTCGTGTCGATGCGGTAACTGGTAGCCCGCTCCTCCAGGAGCTCGATGAAACGTAGTGGATCAGAGGTTCCGTCAAATGTTACCCCCCAGCGTCGCATGCGGTCTGCTGTGTGAGCAAAAGCTGCGCTATCTTGCCTCTCGTGTCCAGTGTGGTATCCTGGCCGATCGATGCTGGAGGTATGCTGTTGGCATGTCGTTGGTGGCTGACTGGTGACGTAACTCCGAGGTGCACTAGGCTGGGGCACTGTGAGCGTCTGTGTTATCATTGCTGGCTTGACTTCGGGGGCAGATTGGGTACTCGGCTGTTCTTGACCTTCTTCTCCTGTGGTTTTGGATACGGCAGGGCTCGGTAGCTGGTCGAAGACTGGGAGTCTTCTGTCTGGACTTGCGACGGCACCGAACTTAGCCTCGTGAGCTTGCAGGCGGGCGATGACGTCGGAGGTGTGGTCCTTGCGGTTGACAAATGTTGATAACCGGGCTCGCAACTCCTCCACGGTGCCCTCACGTTTGAATCCAAACTCGTCTGCCATCGCTTCCAGCTCGGCCTTTCGGCGAAAAGCGACCCATCGCAGTCCTATCATGGCTTGTTGTTGGTGCTCCGCTTACTGTTGTTGTTACTTCTTGGCTCGTATCCTTTGTTGTTTTCAGTTGGTTGTGCTTCTATGATCGGTGTATCCTTGCTCGTATATCCTTGTTACTTGCTGTAGGTTGTGCCTCTATGATCGTTGTATCCTCGCTCGTATATCCTTGCTCGTTATATCCCTGCTCGTATATCCTTGTTACTTGTATCCTTGATCGTATGTCCTTGCTTTAAAACAATTCACTTGTAAACTTTATTAATAAAGCTCAACTTGACGCTTGAGCTGTGCTTGCCACGAAAGCCGGGAGCTGACTGACTCCTGCTGCTGACCGTCGGCCTTTTATATCCGAGTCGGGTAGCGGTACCCGGCTTCTGCCGCAGCGCAGTCGACGCACGCGGCTCTGCTCACCTCACCGATGGCGACTCGGCAGTTTCCCGCACCCCTCGGTCGTTAGGGCGACAGTCTAACGGTGCTCTTGCTTGTCTCTGTCCCCGTACTCGTCTCGTTCTTTGCCCCTCTTGCCCAGCTACGTCTTGCAACCTTGCAAATCGGGGCCCTGTCGTCATGGTCTGGTCATGTCTGTCTCCTTGCATCGACGTAATCCTATCCTTGCTAAAACTAACTCGTGCTTAAATCCTATCCTTGCTAAAACTAACTCGTGTTTAAATCCTAAACCTTGCTAAAACTAATTCCTCCGTCCTTCTCGTCCGTCCCTGTTCTATGTCCTCGTCTATGTCCCTGTCTCTGTGCTAGTTTCCTCAGTCTCCGTACAAGCTTTGTCTGCTTCTTTCTTCTCAACCAGTCGCTCCTATTCGCCTTCTGAACACTAAACAATTTGGTGTGTGTGTGTCGGCCTGCGTGTAACAACGACACAGCGCACTTTAACGGCGTCTCGTCGTTTTGCCCACGAAACGCAGCCAGTGCCACTGCCGCTACGTGCTCTGCCGCCGCACCGCCCCTTGTTTTTTTTTTTTGCTAATGCCCTATGTTCCTACCTAACACCGCACACTGTTTCACCTAATTTCCCTAGGTCTACGTTGCCCTGCTTCTGTGCCATGGTGTGGCTCGCTCACCCGTGATGTCTCCTTCTTGCCTTGTTGAAATCCCGTCTTTTGTTGTCCTTTTGCTGTTGTTTTCTCCTGTTGGCTTCCTGGGTATCGCAGATCGTCCTTGTCCTTGTCACACCTCGTTGTCTTCTTCTTTTTGTTCGGCACTTCTGGTCCTTGCACTGGCACTTGCACACTTAATCTCGCTTTCCGGGTCACTGCTCGATTACCCTTGACGAGCCCCCGTCGCTGTGGCTGAGATTCACTCACTTCGTGCTGTCCTAACTGTATATCCTCTCTTGCATATGTCTTTGTGCGGGAGAGCGTGCGTTACAGTTTGTGCAAACGTTCTTTCTTGCCGGCGGCTGAGCGGGTCGTTTAAGAGAGCTCGCAGCTCTTTGAGCGCGCTCGTGGGCGTCTGTGTGCGTGTGCGTGCGCTCGTGTGTGAGCGTTAGTGTGCGTGCGCGTGCTCTCTCTCTCTCCAGCTGCTTTTGTGTGAGCCGCTCTCTGGCTGTGCTCATGCGCGGGTGTCTGTGTGTTGAGAGCGCCGCTTTTGAGTGCGCTCGGGTGTGTGCGCTTGCGCTCTCCAGCTGTTGAGCGAGCCACTCAAGTGGGTGCTCATATGCGGGGGCGCCGCTCTTTGCGCGTACTCACTGCTCTCTCCCTACTGCGTGCCCTATTGCCAATTGGCCTATGCTTGCTAAGCTAAATACCTTCATGGTAATACTTATAACTACTAATACCTTCGTGGTAATACTAATACTAATATTCTCCTAGTTGGATCTTATAAACTAAATGGTCTAACTTATAACTAGATAACTATTAAATTCTACGATTCCCTTCATTGGGTGGCTTCATTGCCCCTAACAATAAAACTAATGCTAACTAACTAAACTAACTAAATCTGTGGGACTCACAGTTTGAGTCCTCACAAGCTGCATGGAGATTTATCGCCCGCTTCCAATACAATACTTTCGAAAGCTAGACATGAAAAAGTACGTACATATGTACGTAGAATTCGCAAACTATACTTACTGGCTTTTGTGGCTAAAAATTTGTCCATGTTGAAACCAGAATTGCGCCTGCAGCGTGAATGTTTGAAGCGAAAGTAACGGAACCTAATCGGCCTTTTTGCTTATGCATAGATTCGCTCTTGAAAGAACAAATTAACGTAACGTGATAAGTGTTGGACACTATCGAAAACATCGACATATAAACATCGATGTACATCGAAGGCAACACTGCATCGATAACATCGATAGTCGTCCGATGTTTTCGCAGCACTATCAGTCGCACAACGACAGCGAAACGATGAGCATGGGCATATTTCTTTGCGCTGACTGACTCAGTCTCTAGGCTATCGACGCCGAAACACAAAATTGACTTCAGGCTGCCAGTGAGCTGGCTGAAGCATTTCGCTGTTGACAAACTTCACAAGCAACGCATACATTCATATGCGAGCTTGTGCATACATAGCACACATACATCGAAACGATGGCTAGCGCAAAGAAATATGCCCATGCTCATCGTTTCGCTGTCGTTGTGCGACTGAGTTGATGCCGCTGTTCGCTGTTTCTGGATTGCTCACCAAAGAGAGCCGATCGCTCTCTTGTGCAACGCTTCGGGCCGGGGGGTCATAATAATCCGAAGACCACTGGGCAAGTACTTTTCGCTGTTTGAGTACTCTATATGTTCATTGCTTAGTGGATCTATGCAATTATGCTCATTTTTGCGTCAGCTATACGAATGCAATGTGCATGCAATGTATAGAATCACTAAGCATCGAACATATAGAGTACTCAAACAGCGGAATCTACTCATCTAACGCAATGCGGAGACTGGGACCCCTGAAGACGATGTGTTTCACGAATGAGCGATGGGCTCTCTTCGTTAGAAGCGCACATCGGCAGCAAGTCAGTCGCACAACGACAGCGGAACGATGAGCATGGGTGTGATTCTTTGCGCTGTGCGATCGTTTCATTGTGTGCGTATACGCATGCACAAGCTAGCATATGAATGTATGCGTTGCTTGTGAAGTTTGACAACGGGCAAATGCTTCGGCCGCGCTGGCAGCCTGAAGTCAATTTTCTGCGTCGGCGTCGAGAGCCAAGAGACTGAAGTACAGTGGGCAAAAATGGTTATCTTGGTGCGAAAATTGTATAACATTCGAAAACATGTGGCTTGTTTAATGAGGATAAATTTATATTGTAAATATATATTTATGTATTCCGAATTTTTTAGTTTTGATTCATAAATTTCAAATAAGTTAAAACGTAAACAAAAAATATTATACGTAGCTGTTGCACAATTTTTTTTCATATTATAAATTTGATATACAAAATATAATATAATTATGAATATTTAATCTATCTACTTAATGAACTATAAATATATATTGTAACGACCGAAGTCCAAATAACCTCCCCTGCACACCCTGTCTAAGTTATAGCCGGCTAAGCTCAGGGAAAATGGGCGGGGTTTTGTGTGCAATTTCGGTTATCGACGTCACGAGAAAACATCGACAGGTAGTAGGACTATTAAAAGGGGGAATGGCAAGAAAAGGGAAGGCCAAAATAAGCGAATGGACTACCCCTAATAAACGATCTAGTCGGAGAGCTAGATATACTGCTCTCCTTCTTCACCCACCAGCCATGAACCACCGATATCGGAATACCGATATTACCCATATTGCTGTTATGCCTCAAAAAAAAAGAAATTTACTCCATTTTAAGTTTCTTTAATACACATACAGATATGGCGCATGCAGCTTCATGCTGCATGATAATTCTCTAAACAAAATCTAGCCTTACTTCCCTAATATTTTATCCTTTTTGATTAATCTCCTTTTTTTTCTTTAATTTTGTGTATAATTTCACACAAGTTATTTCCTTACTTTCTTTAATTTGGTCTCACTGGTTTTCGTTTGTATAAGAGTGAGTATGTTTCTTAACGATAGGCAGGCGATAGTTTGAGAGTATTTAATCGGCTTATTTTGTTAAAGTTATCGACTCACCCGCGATCCGTTGGGGCCCCGACGAAACAGCTGAGGAAAAATAATAATGATAACAATAACAACACCAAGAATAATCTAACTCAAAAAATCTATCGTCCTTTCACTCAACCCTGCTTTATTTACGTTTTATCACTTTCGTTTATCTTTATCTACGTTACAAGGTTTATGTCTGTGTGTTTACGAATGAATAAAAAACAAGAAATTGCAATCAAAAAGGATGAAAGTAATTGAAATGAAAGCGAAATGAAAACTATAATATAACAATTCTGAACTAATTAGTTACAAGAAAAGAATGAATAAATGAATGAAGAGTTAGTTGTTTGCGTAACTTGTGTGTATGCGTACTTGTAAGTACGAAAGTGTGCGTCTATAACATTTGTGAATGTTAAACGTGTGTTTGACAGTGTTCTTGAGTTTGTTAATGTTGGGTGTATGCTATAAAAATAACGTTCGTTGACAATTGCTGTGTCCTTCCAGCCGTCCCCGGATAAGTGAAATGTCCCTGCTCGCAACAGTTCCAGATTTATCCCTGATAGCACTAGCTAGGTTTGGGGAACCATATAGGGCTAAGAGGGGGGGAGGAAACGCACGTCAGGTGGCTGTCTAGACTGATTTCTATGAACTCACCAAGAAAAACAGCAAACAAAACGCTCTGCAACCGTGCGATCACGTGACACCAGTAGCCAGACCGATGGGCTACGTGATCGACGGTTCATTAGCAACCAAAAGCCAACCAGATAGGTATTGTGCTCCAGCACCACTAGTCTGCAGCAGAAACGCAGCTAGGTATTGTGCTCCAGCACCACTCGTCTGCAGCAGAAACAAGGAAGCGAAGGGCGGCGTGTGGCACAGTATGGCGGGGGGGGGGCATGCACTGCAGCCTCCAAAGAAAAAAAAGGCGCGAAAGCACTAGTGCTCCTCTGGCCACACGCGGATCACTAAAAGGCAAAAGCGAGGTTAGAAGCTGCCAAACATTGATTTGGAAAGCTTGTACTCACATTTGGTCTCGAACACCCACAAACAGTATAGCGCTGCACGCTGAGATGCTTTTCAACAATAACCTTCTAATTTTTCCTTTTAAACTTTTTATTTTTATGGGAATTTCTTTCCCGCTTGAAAATTTTCACGACGCGTGCATTTCAGATTTCAATTCGTGAAGAGAAAAGTACCGAGTACGATAGGTGGCCCAGGCAATCGATATCTCCCCACTCCACTTCCCAACACTGATCGTTCGGTTCTGTGGGGGGGGGGGTTTGGGGATTTGGAGTTGCCAGACCGGTCGATTATCGGTACGACTCTGGGTGTGGTGAAAAACGTAGTTCGAATTCAAATTTAAATTTGAATTTCTGACATTGGTACGCGAATTGCTCACCAAATAAAAATATAACGCAATATAAAATATTATACACGGGCCTCACAACATGTTTTCGAATGTTATACAATTTTCGCACCAAGATAACCATTTTTGCCCACTGTGCTTCAGTCTCTTGGCTCTCGACGCCGACGCAGAAAATTGACTTCAGGCTGCCAGCGCGGCCGAAGCATTTGCCCGTTGTCAAACTTCACAAGCAACGCATACATTCATATGCTAGCTTGTGCATGCGTATACGCACACAATGAAACGATCGCACAGCGCAAAGAATCGCACCCATGCTCATCGTTCCGCTGTCGTTGTGCGACTGTAGAGGTGCCGAAATATCGATGCTAACATCGATAAATCGATGTTTTTAAAATTTTCCGAAAAATCGATATTTGATTTCATCTATCGATGTTTTCAGGTCCGTCACAGAACACCCTAAAAGGATTCACCCAAATTTAATTACAGATGAAACGGTGAGTCAATCTACGGGGTTGACTAAATACCTCAATATAGATCAGAATACCCGTCATATTTGGCAAAGGAAGAAAAATTTGACCGATTTATTATGATACTGATTGCGCGAGACGTGGATCCGTTAAGCGTTGTGGAAATAAAGGGATTCCGTGGAGTCATAAAAACCTTGGATCCGAAGTACATAATGCTAAGCAGGACTTATTTTCGCGATGTAATGCTTTCGAGAATTTATAATGATATAAAGACAACCCAAAATTTAACAATAAATAAATGTTTTATTTTTATTTTCAGTTGTAAGTAAAAATATTAATTTTTTCCGATAATATCGGAAAACATCGATTTTAATCGATATTTTTGGTGAAAAATATCGAAAAATCGATGTGTCCAAACATCGATATTTCGGCACCTCTACCCATCGCTCACTCGTGAAACACTTCGTCTTCAGGGGTCCCAGTCTCCGCATTGCGTTAGATGAGTAGATTCCGCTGTTTGAGTACTCTATATGTTCGATGCTTAGTGATAGAATGTATGTATGTTAATTCAATTTCAATTTTATTCAATTAAAATATATGGAGCTGCATGTCAACGCCTGTTATATCGGAAAATAACTTATAGCTATTAATAGCACGGCGCGCAGTATTGCCAACATTAGTGCTACCGAATCCGCCTTGCTTTAGTTGATCAACCTTGAGCGATAATTTTCGCCAAAACATTTCCTGAATGAATTTTTTACGCTCTAAGGCCAAAATTTTGTCGACTTCATCCACGATTCTCCACTTTTTTACGACAATTTTGTAGCCTGTATTAAATATGAATTCAAAAAATCGAATGCAACAATGAAGTGGACTTAATCCATATTTTACATTTTCTAAGACAGGAACAAACTTAAGACACTTAAAGTTTCTGTTTCCAAGAAAATCTTTAGGTGGGGCATTCCAAATAGGACAAGCTTGGGACGATTTGGTATTCGTTAAGGCGTTAAGCACTTTGCCATCAATAACAGTTAAGTAAAGACTAAACTTTGAGGATTACTTTTCTTGGTATTACATTTTTGATTTGCTCTTGTATATGCAAATTCTCTCTCATAATAACAACCTTTGTTACCTTTAGGAACTGAAGTTTTAAGGGTCGACAAAATCATATACTCTGCGGAGTATGATTATTCCATAGTATATTATTGGATGAATCAATGGGGCGGAGCGCTGAATCTTCATTATATGACTGACTGTCAGTGAATGCCTGATTATAATTTGCTTGTCCCGTACTACCATCAAAGTCATAGCTTAAAACTAATTCGGCTGACAAGAAGTCTGTTGCTGATTATGCATTGCCGCTGCAATACCCTCTCTTTGACAAGCCACTATTCTAGCTATGGTATAATCCAAAAGGTCTTGTAGAGCTACATTTGCTACGGTGTCAGTAATTTTAATTATTAGCTTGTCGGCAAACCTTTTTTTTCCGCAACTTCTTTATAAAAAGGAAAACTGTCTGTTTAGAAAAAGGAGATGGGCAATAAGCGTTGAAACTATCACTTCTTACTTGGCTTTGTTCGTAAACAAGAGCAAAGCCAATTCTGATTGGATGTACTCATCCAATCAACTATTTATGTTGGAGTGGGACGCACATACTTGGATTTAAATATGCATACATGTATGTATACGCGTCCCACTCTAACATACATTATTTTATAAAGGCTTATGATCGCCGCTATGTTCGAGCATTATAATTGCGAAATATTGTAAGCAAAACAAAACATTGCAACATTCAATAGGAATCATATTAACCTTGCAAGATCATCACAAACAAAAACAGAAAAGAGAGATGGAATGCAACAACGCATTGTTTACTTTTGGCATGAGTGTGACTTTTTAGCTGCTTTTTCACAGTGTTTGAAAAGCTGCAGTCGATAAACAGAAGTCGCAATATTTTTGCTTTTCACTGCTTCTGCTGCGAGCGATATCAGAAAGTGAACAATTGCTTCTGCTTCTGCTTCTGAAAAATCAGAAGTCGCAGTCAAAGAATAAGTAAAAATCACGCAGCGACGAATATCAAAAATCAGCATCAGTCGCCGTTTTTCGTTTTTTCGCTTTCTGCTTTACTGTTGCTTTTGATCGTAGACGTAAGTCGCTGCTGCAGCTACCGACGACTTTCGGAAGTCGTCAGCAGTCGCAGCAGCATAAGTCGGCGCTGTCGACTGTTTGCTGCTTTAGATTTTCGTTGCTATTGCTGCTGACCAACAGTCGCAGCAGCGCACTATGGTCCAGAATTCGTTTTTTTTGTCATTAAGTCAAAATTTGTATGTCAATATATCGTCCTTTATCAATTATTTTCTAAAAGAAAATTGATCAAACAAATAAAAACAAAAACAAAATTGACCGAAAGCTTTACTAAAGCTTTTAATGAGCTTTTAGGGGTGCAGTGTTAAACAGCTGATTGAGAGAAGGCAATTACCGTCAAATTATTTGCTTACTTTTGCACGTGGTTCGATTGTTAATACGCATCCATAAATTATAGTAAAATATGGAAAATAAAAGCCAAGGTATGTTGTTTTTAACGTATGTATGTAGTTAATATATGTGTAGTTGTACTGTTCTTGTGTTGTGTAAGATTCAATTTATGTGTATTTTAATAGAAAATTCTAACGTGTCCCCTGTGCTTCGTGGAGTATAACTAATTTTCTGACAATTTCTGACAAAAGTTAAAAACGTCAGTTTGTACCTTTAACTATTGTCTTTGACGGTAAAGTAATATCTTTTGCCCATTTTTGCTCGTTTTCTAAGAATTTGATTTTATATAGGCAAGTTCGAGTTGAAACATAGCGACCTCCTGGACATTTGGAGGCGTAACAATCGGCAAATAAGTTATGTTTCAGATTACGTTTATTCCGCAATCAACAACAATAATCTGGAATCAAAAAATAAAGAAGAGATTGACAAAAAAATAGTCCATTTTGAATTATTCATTAAAAGAAAACTGCCCGAGTGTAACAGACAACTAGACCGATTTATTTCCAAACATACTAAATGGATGGCGTCTAAGATAACAATTCTTGCTAGTGATTTTGAAAACTCCAAGGCACCACAGCAAATGGGACGCCGAAACTTATCCTACCAAAATGCAGGAGCAAGATTAAAAAGGAAACTGGCATCCAATCTGGCAAGTGAAAGTGATAACGACACAAATCTTTTGATTCATGCAGCAACTGTTTCTGCTAGAAAAGAATGCAAAAGGGACGTTGCCTTTGTTCTTAAAGAAACTTTAAAAACACCAGAATTTCCAAGCGAATCGAGGATGCAAATTCAATGGCAAAAACCAACTCCTCTTTCACCAGATGAAGCTCTAGCTTATCTCCTGGAAAACACGCTGACAAAACAGCAATATATAAACACCAGGCTTTTAAATAAAAGCCATAACAGCGACATATATCCGCCGTATAATGAATTGATCGAAGCAAAATTACAGTGCCGACCAGAGGGTATAGAAGTAATAAGTCTTTTGGAAATACAGTCTAATTTTAAATAGGATCCATCAGACAAAATATTGGATTCACATTCTGATTCTGATTCAAGTTCAGATTCGGAAATTTAAATTGAAGAACTATAAGAAGAAGAGGGCGATTATTCATAAAACAATATATGTACACAAATACACATTTATTATATTTAAAAAACAATAAAATTTCGTTGACTCCTGAGTCATACCAGTAGTTAATATGGGCGGCCAGAGAGGGCGTGGTCGCACGGACTCCAAATTTTGTGTGCAAACTATATGTATATTAACAACAAAATATACAAAGTTTCAAGTCTGTAGCTTAATTTTTAGACTTTATGCCAACAAAATCGAATTCTGGACCACAGTGCCGCGTATGTCGGTGCTTTCGACTGTTTGCTGCTTTTGATTTTTGCTGCCGAGCAGCATAAGGCGACAGACGCATGAGGCGATAAATTCATACAGTAGCCGCGACTTGTTTAATTACGAATGACTAAATTTTTTGGAAATTACTTATAGCGTACTTCTTGTACTTTTTTATTTTTTTGACTTTCTTTTTGTATAATGCTTATGAAATAATAAATCATTCGTAATTAAATACAAGTCGCGGCTTTATGCTTATACTTTCTTAAATTACTTCTGTGTTCATTGTCCGATTGGATCGTAATTTGGTGAATACGTAGATATTTTAATCTGCTTAGTGTATGCCAAATTATTAGGTTGTATCTTTCATATGCCGCTTACAAATCGACTTTAAACTTTAAATTGTTGATTTTCGGGGGCGGGGGGCGTGGCACCTAACATTTGAATTAAACATGATCAGCTTATAGTATACAGGAATCTTCCTGCCAAATTTGGTAACTCCAGCTTAAATAATAGCTGAGAACAGTGCGTTCACACAGACAGACGGACAGACATGGCTCAATCCACTCGGCTGGTGATCCTGTTCAAGAATATATATATAGACTCTATGGGGTCTCCGACGCCTCCTTTTGCCTATTACATACATTTGCACAAAGTTAGTATACCCTTTTTTGACCATTTTCAATGGTGGAAGGGTATAAAAAACTTTCATGTTGGTATATCCCCTTTGAGCATTGTTTTATCAGTTTTCCGAATAGATTTATATGAGTAATGATTTTTTACTTCAAAACTGTATTTAAACTAATTGTAGTGTCTTGCACGCTTGTTTATTCATGACTGATCTTCATATTGTTCTTATGTTCATACATGTGAATCGTTCTTATGATCTAGTTCTATATCTGCTCGTTTATCGATGATTGGTAATATCGATGAAACGATATCCAACACGCCATCACTTAAGCTTTTATTATATTTCATTTAGGATGAGCGTTGGTGTGCTTATTTTATTCCTATATTTATGCATTTCATTTAAGTACAATGTTTTTTTCTACTTTACCATCTTTACGTGGTCTTAATTTCATTTTGTTTTCTCTACAATGTTCATTGGTTACATTTTCATCATTATTTACTAAATTTTCATTTTCATTTACAATATTTTCATTATCGTTTGCTAAATCTTCATTTGTGTTTGTAATATTTTCATTATTGTTAGCCATATCTCCATCACCAAGTTTTTCAAAATTTTGTTTATCAACAAGTGATTTTTTACGCATTTGATTACAATGTCTTTTTATTTCTTTGTTATTGTGATTGTTAATACATATGTAAGATCTAGGACCAAGTTTATGTTTAATCTTTGCTTCTGTCCATTTTGCTTTATTTGGATCTCTATAATCACGAATAAATACAGGTTCATTTGCTTCAAAATTTACTTTCCTGTTACCCTTGTAATTTTCAATATTTTTATTTTGACTTTGAATGATTTTATTTCTAACTAAAGGTGGTTTGAGCAAACTAAATCTTGATTTCAATGATCTTCCAAAGAAAAGTTTAGATGGACTCTCTCCTGTAGTACAGTGTTTAGAATTTCTGTAATCAAAAAGCAATTGGTATAGTGCTGTATCAAAACATTGCGATCTATTACAACTTAATGATGCTAATAATGATTTCTTTAAAGTCTTAACAAAATTTTCTGCTTGACCATTTGATGCGGGATGTCCCGGTGCAGTTAGTATGTGATAAATACCATTTTTGTTTACAAAATTTCTGAATTCTTCTGAAGTAAATTGTTGTGTGTCTACTAGTCCGTATCGCCAAAATATTTCCCTTAGTGCTTTGATTGTAAATGCAGAAGTTATTTCTTTTGTCTTAATGACTTCTACCCATTTTGTAAATGAATCTATAACAACTAACAGATAATAATTGTTGATCGGTCCAGCAAAATCTACATGTATTCTGCTCCAAGCTGATTGTGTTGGTTCCCATGGCATTAGTGAACATTTTTCAGGGCTTGAGCTAATTTCTTGGCAGTGAATACAATTTTTGACCATTTTCTCTATATCCTGATCTATGTTGGGCCACCAAATGTACGATCTTGCTAAGCCTTTTGTTTTGACTATGCCCATATGCGATCTATGTAATTCATTCAAAACTGATTGTTGAAGTTTCTTCGGAACGACAGTTCTATATCCCCAAAGAATGCAATCATATTCAACTGACAATTCACATGATTTGTTTTTATATGATTCATATTCTTTTCCTATTAATTCATTAACTTTTCCTTCTTTTATAGCTTGCATGACCTTTGAACAAACATGATCTCGTCTGGTTTCTTTTGCAATTTCTTTAAAAGTTAAATTCAAGTAATTGTGCTGTTCAGTATAGTTTATGAAATTATTTTCGACTACTTCTTCTTTTGATTCATACTGTGGAATTCTGGATAGTTCATCAGCTTCATTGACTTTTCCCTTTATATATTCAATAGTATAATTGAATCCTGACAACAAAAATGCCCACCTTTGAACTCTGTCAATGCTCTAGAAACGAATGATATAGGTCTAATTGTATTGTCATGCAATTGATGAGATAATATACCTGCGATTGCAGTGTTACTTGCATCCGTTGATAATATGATCGGTAGTGAACTATCAAAATGGATTAGTACCTGATCTGAAACAATTTCTTTCTTTATTTGCTCAAATGATTCTTGACATTTTTCTGACCAATTAAATTTTACATTTTTCTTTAGCAATTCATATAGCGGACTTATTTTCATTGTAAAGTTTGATATAAACTTTGAATAGTGGTTTGTCATCCCTATAAATGCTCTGACATGAGTAATATTGTTGGGAATTGGACAATTAATAATACTCTGATATCGATTTGAATTTTTGTGTAAACCATATTTGTCAATTGTAAATCCTAAATATGATACTTTTTCTTGTAAGAACTTACATTTGTTAATATTGAGCTTGAGACCAACTGTTTGAAGTTTGTTTAATACGCATTTTAAAGTATTAACATGCTCTTTGACATTTTTGCCTGTAACTGTTATATCATCTTAATAAACTACAACATTTGGTATCCCATGAAAGATTCCTTCAATAGATTTCTGAAAAATAGCGGCTGCTGGCTTAACTCCAAATGGTAGTCTTGTCATTTTTAAAGTTCCTATATGTGTGCTCCAAGTACACAAATGTTGAGAACTCTCATCTAACACAAGTTGATTATAAGCATTTGAAAGATCTAATTTTGTGAATAATTCACCACCACTTAAAGCTGCGAATATTTCTTCAATTCGTGGTAAAGGATATTTGTAATCAACTAACCACTTGTTAATAGTTACTCTATAGTCTCCACAAATTCTCAAGTTGCCATCGGCTTTTAATATTGGAACAAGAGGAGTGCCCCAATCCGAATGATCAACGGGTTCTAAAATACCTTTACGAATTAATTCTCTAAGCTCTGTTTCAACTTTGGGCTTCCACGTCAATGGAATGGTACGTGGCTTGAAAAATATAGGCTTTGCATTTTTATCAATAGGTAGTGTTACTTTACACAAATTGAACGTTCCTAATTCACCATTGAATAAATCTCGAAATTCATTTTTAATTTCTTCACAAATGTCACCAGTATTTACTTGTATGTTATTAATTTGTTGAATTGTAAAATTAAACTGTCTTAAAAAATCTCTTCCTAACAATGGTTGACTTTTAGTTTTGGTTACAATTATTTTTAACATTTTACTTGTCCCATTGTATCTAACATTTACAATTAACTCACCAATGACTGGTATTTTCTCGCCTGTGTAGCTTGTATATTTTGTGTTACAAGGCTTTATTTTGTTTAGTTGCTGTTTGTTGATGTGATTTTGAGGAAACAAAGTGCATGGAGATCCGGTGTCACAAATAATATGGTAATCATTACCATCAATATTTACTGGTAATGTAAATACATTTATGTTATGAGATGTTTCTATGCTGTAAACAGAATTATTATCAATAATAGAATCACATAAATCTTTATTTAAATTAATATTATTGATACCCTTATTACTTCTGCATACGCTCGCTAGATGACCTTCTTTTCCAAAATTATGGCATTTGCTGTTTTTGTATTTACAAGCCTGCGATGTGTGATTGCGCCATCCACAATGTGAACATTCCTTTTTCTCATTTTTTTCATTTTTTGATAGGTTACCGTTGCCTTTAGCTTTGTTCTCCTCGTTGTTTCTATTGTACTTCTTACTTTTGTCATGACTGTACCTCTTGTAGCTCTTATTCTGTTCTTCCTTCACTGCGTTCACGCTACTTGTCTCGTTGCTCTTTGTCAACATTTTCGTCTCAATTATAACGGCTTTTCTTATTGCGTTGTCCAGACTAAGTGTTTCGTTCTCTTCACATAGTTTATCAAAAATTTTATCTGGCAACCCCGTTACAAAGCGATCTAGCACGAATGCATTTAGATTTTCACCAAACTTGCAGTTAATGGCCAACTCTTTAATTTTTGCAAACCACTGCATTACACTCTCACTGTCTGTTTTGACTGCGGTGTAAAATTTTTTTCGTTCATAGAAAACAATTGTCGGTGGTGTAAAATGCGATTCTAGCATAATACATAGCTCCCTAAATGTTTTTGACACAGGGAGACTCTGGACTGCAAAGGCTATGCAACAAGCGATATGGTTCCCCTCCAATGGTCTTTAACAAAATAGCTTTTTTTGTGTTTTCCTCTGTACAGTTTATTTCGCACAAGTGGATGTCCAGCTTTTCTTTCCATATGCACCACGGTTCAGTACGATGTAAAAATTCAGGCAGAGCAGCAGTTTGTAACAGTGTTGTTACGTTAGCTGTTGTTGAAGCGTCACTTTGATTTATCATTTTAATTTTTTTTTTTTTTGTGTATATATATGTACAATTTTGTGTTGATATTATCACACATTACGTTTTTATTTTAATGTTTTTACTTTTGTCTAGCATATATACGCTTTTATTATTTTAAGTCAATATGTTTAATTTTTCTCGTCGCCAATATGTAGTGTCTTGCACGCTTGTTTATTCATGACTGATCTTCATATTGTTCTTATGTTCATACATGTGAATCGTTCTTATGATCTAGTTCTATATCTGCTCGTTTATCGATGATTGGTAATATCGATGAAACGATATCCAACACTAATAAAAAACATAAATTAAATACGTGACTCTACTTGCATAAATGCAGTAATAAATTATTAAAAAATTCCACATTTTGGAAGTTTTTCAACATTTTTTTAGGTTAGATTGAAATTTGAACGTGAGTGGCTGGTCTTAACTTTGGATTCAGATTGCGAGGGTCCAAAAACCTATAGATAATTTAACTTGAAACGCTGAAAGTTAAGTCAAATCTAGTGAAATATATTTAAAATGGGACGAATACAAAAGCAATTTATACGGCATTTTTTTAAGTTTGTTGGTGAAGAAAAAGAAGAACTTAAGATGCAGTGTATCATTTGCAACACAACCCTTAAAGAAAACTTTATTTAAAATCTGGAAAGTTATTAAAGGTTCAACATTTACCATTTAAGACTTTGACAAATCAAATTTTCAAAGGGCTTGATATGAACACAATTTCGTCAAGAAATATAAATGAATATATAATATTTCAGAAGAATATGATGCCTTAATGACACGTTTCGAGCAGAGTTAAAAGGCAAATTAATATGCCTTAAAATTGATTCAGCCACCAGGCTCAATCAGAGCATTCTGGGAGTCAATGCCCAGTTTTACGCCCAGAAAAAAATCAAAATATTAACTCTCGGCTTGGTAGAAATATTTAAAAAATTTACAGCAGTGAATTTATGCGACGAAATCGAAGAGATAACAGATAACGGCAAAAATATGGTAAAAGCTGTAAAGTGTTTAAACGACAATGATGACATCATAGAGGAAATGGCATTAAGCCTCATAATGTGCAATCCATTAAATGTGCTGCTCACACTTTACAGCTCGCATTCAAAGATTTTTTCAAGGAGTCCAATTCACAATCATTAATAGAAAAAGCGCGTAGCTTAGTCAAATCTTGAGAACTCCTACTAACAGGTAAAAATTGGATTTAGGGAAATTTTTCAATCAAATTGTAAAATTATTTTTTCCTAGGAATTTACTTAAAAGGCCAGAAAAAGATACGCAAACTCGTTGGTGCTCTACTATTAGAACGCTTAGCAGGTTACAAGACCTGAAATAATTTTGCGAGGACCATATGTTTGAAAAAATTTTACTTTGGATGAGTGGAAATATGTGGAGAAAAAGTTAAAGTTCTGGACCCAATTTTTATAGCAACAAAGAAGTTGAAAAACAACTTTTTTTAAATGATTTCTACAAGCTATGGCTGGAAATGAAGCTTACAGTTCGCTCAACTGACGTCGATAAAAGCGAGCTTCTATCACAGTGTCTACAAAGGCGAGAAGAGCAACTGTTAGAAAACGACTCTGTAAATGCTTCCATTTATTTAGATCTAAAGCTGCGTAGGGTTTTTGCTTAGAGAGCCCATTAAATTAATGATGGCAAAGAGTTATTTAAAAAGAACTATTCGTCAGAGATATAGTCTTAAAGACGGTGTAAGTAAAGAATTTCAACATCACTATTGTCAGTAAAAATTGAGTTGAATTTTGTTATTATAGCCCAAAAAACAGAGGCTTCCACGAAAACAATCGAGTCTAACTTCATTAGAACCTCAAAGTGCAAGCACTTTTTCTTTACTTAGCGTTTTTTTTAATCAAACGAAGTGGAGTCCAATGGCGATGAGAGCGAGGATGTAGACTTGCAATTTACGAAATTATGAAGTACAACCCCATGCCATTGGATATTAAAATATGTGTTATGTCTCTCTGGGAAGAGAGCACATTTATAATTCCGCACCTTTTGGGTTGGATTGGTTCTGTCGGACCTAAGGTCCAATCTGTCTGCAGATATGCTAAAAAAATTAATGTTTCTTAAAATGAATAAACAGTAATTAAAAAAATAGAAAAAAGCCACAGTCGCGCTGCACGCGACAGTGGGATGCCCTTCGACCTACGTTCCTATGTATGTCCACATATCCATATGCACGTGATTTTAAATTATTCTCGATAGATGGCGCTCGCGCTTCGCGCTCGCCTGCCTCCCTTGTTAGTAGACACAAGCACTTGGTTTTATGCTCATACTTTCTTAAATAACTTTTGTGTTTATTGTCCGATCGGATTGCAATTTAGAGAATAAGTAGATATAACTATCAGCTTAGTACATGTTAAAGTCAGAAAGTTTTATCTTTAATACAACGCTTACAAATTGAGTTCCAAAATAAAATTATTGATTTCCGGGGCGGTGGGCGTGGCACCCAGTATTTAAACTTTATCTGCGCCTGGTACACAGGAACCTTCATGCCAAATTTGGTGTCTTTAGCTCATATAATAGATGAGATCTGTGTGTTCATCTGGTCATCCGGACATCCGGACAGACAGACAGGCATGGCTCAATCGACTCGGCTAGTGATCCTGAGCAAGAATATATATACTTTATGGGGTCTCCCACGCCTCCTTCTGTCTGTTACATACATTTGCAAAAAGTGAATATACCCTTTTTTGACCATTTTCAATGGTCGAAGGGTATAATTATTATCCATGATATGCGGGATTCTGAGCAAAGACTTTTATCACTATTGAACATATAGATTACTCCAACAGCGAAAAGTACTCGCCAGATGCTTTCCGTTTATTATGACCCCAGGACCCGAAGGGTTTCACGAGTGAGCGATCGGCTCTCTTTGTTAGCAACCCAGAAGCAGCGAACAGCGGCATCCACTCAATCGCACAACAACAGCGAAACGATGAGCACAGGCATAATTCATTGCGGTGTGCTTCGTTTCAATGTGTGCGTATATGTATGTATGCACAAGCTCGCATATAAATGTATGTGTTGCTTGTCACGTTTGACAACAGACAATTGCTCGGGACAGCTCGCTGGCAGCCTGAAGTCAATTTTTTGTTTCGGCGTCGGGAACCAAGAGATAGAGCCACAGTGGGCAAAAAAAGTTATCAGTAAAGGTTAAATATGTGCCCTCAGCAGTGATTATTTTAAAAATTTGTACAGGTAGGTCTATATTTATATGAATTTAGGTGAAAGAATTTCTCTTCTAGTTTTGTTTCATTGAATTTTGAAAATAATTAAATTTGCATGTATTTTGTTGTCCGACAACCAATTAATTGCGAAAAAAATTGCGACGAACACAAAACCGTTACAACGGTTAATTTGCCGGTTGCTTGACGCAAATGCAGAACTTCGGCGCGACCCGCAAAAAAACGAAATAGAATGTCATTTGATGTGTAATTTTCAACGCGGAAACATGGCTTATTGCAATAGCTGCAAACTTTCAAATGCGGAATTTTCAACGCTGATTCAGTGCGATAGTGAATTAATTGACTTTTTACGTCAACACAACGTGAGCCAAGGAAAGCTTTGTTAAGAGTGCGGAAAAGCCTGCAGAATTAAATACAGATCGCGTAGTGCTATTAGTTTTATTTGTCAGGCTTACGCAATTTCTAACGCAAAAAAACTAAAAAAGTAGCGCTGTGTGTTCTCAGAGACCGTGCGAAAAAATACTTTTTTTCAAGGTCACCGTTTTTCCATTTCGGAAATTTGCAGCTCCGTCTTGTTGGACACGAATGGTCAAAAACGCGCAGTCCAATTTTTTATGGATTCGGTTGGTCACGTCCATCTGTAATTGACTTCCGCAGCTTCATGCACGAAGTTTATATTGACTGGGCAGTACGAAACAGTCCTCGTACCATCAGTGGCCCTGTAGAAATCGACGAGACAAAAGTCGGACGCAGGAAATACAACTGTGGCCGCATAGTGGAAGGTAAGTGGCTATTTGGCGCAATAGAAAGAGAGACCAAAGACTTTTTGATTGTGCCAGTAGAGTGTAGAAATAAGGACACATGGCTGTCTCTTATTAAGGACAGAATAGCCGACAGATCTTCCATTATGTCAGATTGTTGGAAAGCCTATTCATGTCTTAAGGACGAAGGCTTTCAACACCAGACCGTAAACCACTCCACAATCTTTGTCGATTCTTCAACCGCAGCTCATACCTAATCAATCGAGCGGCTAGGGCGTGATGTTAAAGATGGCATACCACGCTTTGGACGGAAGAAGGCCCATTTTATAGGGTATTTGGCAAAACTTCAATTCCCTTCTCACCGTCTTTAAAGCAATTGGGGAGTTGTATGACCCCAAAAGGGAAGTAGTGGAAATTATTGATGCCACCTTCAGTGAGGTAAGTAAGTCGCGCGATTTTTTTTTTTTAAATTTTTAGTCTACGGTGCATTGTATTTCATGTCGGCAATTAATACATTTCTCCTAATTGTAGGATTCGTCCGATTCGGACTTCAACAGCTTGACAAAATCGGCCCTTTTCAGGGCCACCACAAATTTATAAAGATGAAATGTTTTTCAATATATATATACATATAAGAAGAACTCTATGCAGTACTAAGTCCAAACACAACACAAAGAGACAAGCTTGGTTTATTGAATCAGTTTCCACCTCGGCACCACTAGAATTCCCAACGAGTTCTAAAAGTGTGGAGATGAAACTGCCTTCGATCACCAAGTTAGTTAGCGATGAATGTTGATGATCGAAGTTGGCTACTTCGTGAAACAATTGTACATTCAAGCCCGCTCCTTGTCTTTTGACAAGTGTTCTTGTTGTGTTTGGCAAAAATACCGGCTAGATAAGCTATGATGCAGAAATCGAACCGATATTGACCTTGAGTCAGCTAAAAATGTTTTTAACAAATACAGGTCGCAAGCCACGCCATTAGAAATTCAAGATATTTTGTGAGAAGACATTTTTGCTATATGTAAATACGTATCCTTGGTATCCTATGTCGCCGACGGTTCATAAAATCTTAGTACACGGTTGGCAAATTATGAACTCATCTTTGGTCCCAGTTGGATGTTTAGGAGAAAATGCTTCGGAAGCAAGGAACAAGTACTATAAAAGCGCTAGGAAATCACATGCCCGAAAAAATAGCCGATTAAACAATATGGCTCATGTTTTTTATAGAGCTATGGATTCCTCTGATCCATACATTTCAAGCTTAGGTTTAAATGAAAGGCAAACAAAAATTTAAAAAATACCTCTGCCGGCAGATGTATTACATTTTCTACAATTACCATCGCCGACAAACTTTGAACCTTTAGATGTAGAAAGAAAAGATTCTGATTCTGATGAGGATTTTGATGAAGGTGCAGAAATAGAGCTAGAAGTTGAAGAAGAATGAACATATTTGTAAATAAAATTTTAAATTAAAAAATTATTTTTCTTGTGGGTGCACGGATCGGGTATGGTGATGCAAAATACTGAAGCACATCAGAACTAGTTTACTTTTATACAGTATTTTACAATTACAATAAAGAAATTAAAAAAATATTAAAGAAAAAAATTCCGAAATTCTATAATAATTTTTTACATATGGGTGCCAAATTTGAATGCTCTAACTTTAAAATTTGACTTTATGCAAAAATTTCGGGCTTTTTGCTCATAGTGCAATGCCTAGCTGACCTAGTTCTATGTTAAAAGCAAGCGTATGACATTCTACCGAACCAGTCCTAAGTTTGTATCCGTATACATTCTGTGATTGTGCCTTAGAAAGAATTGCCTTAGTTGACGATCTTGGTGTCCGTTTGGATCGAAAACTTAAGTTTTCGGAACAGATGTTATTTCTACAATGGTCAATAAGGCTATGAGAATGCTTGGCTTTATTAAGAGATGGTCTAAGGAGTTTGACGATCCTTACTTGTTCGTTCAATTATGAAGTACGGATCATTCGTTTGGTGTCCTCAGTACTCGATTCACAGGGACCGCATGGAATCCGTGGAAAATAACTTTTTGATTTTCGCCTTGCGAGATCTTTACTGGAATGTAGATTTAAAATTTTCTCCTTTACGAAAAGACTTAGATTGCTTAGTTTACTGTACTCAGATAACCGTAAAATTAAGTTTGGTATAGTTTTTGTGAATAATCGAATCCAAGGGGAGTGTTGACCTGGTTAACCGGTTAAACTTCTCTGTCCCTTGTAGAACTACCCGTAATTACTTACCACTAACTCTTTCTAATTGTAGATCTAATTATACCCTACATGAGCCATTCAGGGTATTAAGTTATGATTTTAATAAGTACTCTTTCATATTAACAAATAAAAACTCTGTAGCACCCTTAAAATTTTAACTTTTGTTCTACCTTTGTAGAAATTAAATTTTCCTTGAAAAGCCTGTCTATTTTGTCTTCGCTACTATCTGCATGCTCGTGAAAAAAAAATTGTTTTTTCTATCTCGTTTGCGACATTGCCCCTCAATCGATTGTGTTAGTCATGTCTTATATTAACTCTTTACTTAAAATTAACAATTATTAACTCTTCTGATCTAATTGAGTTTTTCTGGGTTTTCCCCAATTCTCGGAAATAAATGATAAATCGGTTATATATTTGTTTATCCCAGATTAAAACAAATGTAATTAACTTTAAATTTGTTTAATTTAAACTTTGTGCTTAATTGTTTTAAATTAATTCTTTTTAAAAGAATTTTGTATATTAATGTCTTATTTCTAATTCAGTCGACTGCATTTAGTCGATATTAAAATCAATAAAATTTAATTTATCTCTGCCGCTGCAGGGAACCTCTCTCCCCCGCAGCAACTTAATGCCAAGCTCCAGTGTACATCACCTCTAGTGGGTCTTTAGACGCTCGAACAGCGTTGTCACTAAATTTACGCAGCGTGGCATCGAGATCACCTGCAGAGAAGTAAGCTCCAGACGGAAGTTCATCGAATAAATTCATGCGATTAACATAGAATCATTTACCTATGTATGTTGGTAGACAACAAACTAGAATTTATTAAATTCCTAAACTTTGCGACCTCGTCCGACTGGATACGCCGAGAACTGGCTAATATTGGATTAGAGGAGTCTAAATAGTCGTTCACAAAAGCTGCCGCTATCGTCTTTCTTTAAAGCTATCTAGCTATCTTGGTGGTCAGACGTGTTTAGCCTTTGCTCCCTGTGTTTTTATAATTCTTGCGATTTTATATTAGTGCTAACCTTGTAAGTCATTTCTTAAACTAATATTCTTAATTTTTCACTTGCGCGTCTTTGGCGTCAAGTTTTTGGTTCTGTTTTGATTAACATTCCTACGCTCTCCTGCTCTCCCGGTCACGAAATTATATTTCTCTCTGCGTAAGTTATGTAGTGCTGTTGTTGTAAACGTCATAGCTGTTGTTGTTTTGTTTACTTCGTTGTGCTCGCTAGTTTTGCAGTTTTATTGTCGTACTTGCTTGCCTGTTTCGGCGCTGTAACTGTTTCTTGCTCTCTTAAGAAATTTATTTCATTACTCTGTTTTCTATTTGCTCTTCGTTGTCTCCTACATTTTAAAGGCATATTAATTCTCACAATCATGGTGTCGTGCTCCGCAGCAATTTGCTTATGTTCTTCTGATCCTAAGGCGGATTTGCTGGGTCTGTGATAATTTGTGTCCCTTAAAATGCTGTGGCCTAACTGTGCGGGTTAGGGATGCCGTCCACGCCAATACTGGTCTCAAATGGTCGTGTGAAACGTGTCGTGTGGCTGAATCCGATTTACGGAAAATCAATAATAAAACCAAACTTGGGTTTTATAAGATACGCACAGCTTTCTCTAATCTCCAATCTGAATTTTTTGAGATGGAGGTCAAGTTTAGATTCGGTCTCTACAAATTTAAAGCTCACCAACCTACCTTCTTCTCAGGCTTCTTTTCCCGATCTTCTAAGCCTACTCTCCCCTATACCGTCTTGCTCTTCTAACTGCACAAAAAACACCAGTAAGAACAGCAAGAGTCGCGCGGCACGCGACAGTGGGATACCCTTCGACCTATATTCCGGTGTAGTTTAATTTGTTAAATTCATACACATATACAAATGCGCTTGCTTTTAAATTATTCCCAACAGATGGCGCTCGCGCTTCGCGCTCGCCCGCCTTCCTTGTTAGCTGACACAAGCACTTGGTTTTATGCTCATACTTTCTTAAATAACTTCTGTGTTTATTGACCGATCGTATTACAATTTTGAGAATACGTAGATATTTCATTCAGTTTATTATATGTTAAAGTCAGAAAGTGGTATCTTTTATACAGCGGTTATAAATTGAGTTCAAAAATTAAATTATTAATTTGCGGGGCGGTGGGCCTTACATTTGAAATAAACTTGATCTGCGCCTGGTACACAGAAACATTCATGCCAAATTTGGTGTCTCTAGCTCTTATAATTACTGAGATCTGTGTGTTCATCTGGTCATCCATACATCCGGACAGTCAGACAGACATGGCTCAATCGACTCGGCTAGTGATCTTGAGCAAGAATATATATACTTTGTCGGGTCTCCCACGCCTCCTTCTGCCTGTTACATACATTTGCACAGAGTTAGTATACCCTTTTTTGACCTTTTTCAATGGTCGAAGGGTATAAAAAAACTAGGAGATACCGCACCCAACCCTCTTGCTCCTCCTCTTGTGCCTACTCCCATTACGAGCAATGACAACAACATAAAGCGAAATGTTCTCGTAATAATGCCTGCTACTAAGGCACAAAGTATAAAACCTCTGATTGCGATTAAACCCAAAAAATTGGTGTTTATCTCTCGTTTGGCGCCGGACACTACCATAGAAGATGTACAATCGTACATCCTCGCCTTTAAATAACTTTACAGTTGAAAAATTCAACTCCAAATTTAAGCGCGACATTTCTTCATTCAAAATTAGTCTCCCAGCAGAACAGTTTAAAGACGTTTGCGCTACTTCCTTTTGGCCGCCTGACCTTATTGTTAAGGAGTTTACTCCTAAACAAAAAATACAAACGCTACAGTCAGGTGCTGACTGTATAAGGCCATGGATTATCTTAGTATACCGTAAACAAGTTTGTAAATAACAGAATAGAATCGCCGCTCGAATTTTCCACCGATTATCAAAAATAATCAGTACCAAGGGGAAGTTACAGCACATGTAATGGGGCTAGTTGTTCTTAAAAAGTTAAATTTTGGTGAGTCAACTTGAGATGTTCTCCGCAACTTAAATGTTCCCCAAATTAATTAATTTCTGCAATCTGCAGACATAGATAACTTAATTATATTCGGATATTTATTAAAACTCGCAATGAAAATTGCGCTTTATTTGGATCAATATTAAAAATTTGGCGGAGATCAATTTTATACAGTTTACGACGACACGCGCAATTTGAATTAACGAACAGAAGAAGAAGAACGCATAGACAAAGCACAAGCGAAGTGGCGCAACCATTAGACTGAGCGAGAGGGCAATAGATATATGTATGCATTTCTAGCGTGTACCAAAATTTATTTCATGTGCTTCTTATTGATTTTTGACACTAGCTAGAGTTATTCAGTGGCTGAGTGGATTATGTCTCGGACTGTAAGGCCAACAATGTTGACCGTGTTTCGGAGTTCGATTGCTACCGCGATCGGCATGTGAAAGTTTTTGTTTTTCATTATTTTTCATTAAAATATTTTAAAAGCTCAATAACATTGAAAAGGGGCGGTTTTTTTAAGTTTTTGGTACGCAATATATGTAATTAGAAGTCAGTTTTCTTTCGTTGGTATACAACAGCAACTCCAAATCTAATTGTATTGTACATATGCATGTACATACATCCATGCAATAATGTGTGTTGAAGTGGGATGCCAATACATATGTACATGTCGATATATATGTATGGGCGTCCCACTCACACATTCACAACTTTTAAAGGGCTTGTAGTGAAACGGTGGAACTATCGTCTGCTTATGATGGTGCCGGGCTCATATCGATGAGGTTGCGTCGCCACAGTCTTATGATCGCTGTTATGTTCTAGCATTCTAATTCCAAAATATTCAGAGCAAGACAAAATAACAATATCCAATAAGAATCATATTGAACTTGCAAAGTCATAACAGGCAAAATACGGAGAGAGTGACGGTGTTGAAGAACGCATTGTTTACTTTTGGCTCGCGTCTTTTTGATGCGTGCTAAATATAATGAAAATAGTAAACTTTATTTATAAATGATAAATATTATTTGTAACTATTATAATTTTATTGCATAATATAGTATGAAAACAAAATAAGGAAAAACTATATTTTATTAAAATTTAATTAAATAATTTAATTTGTTTGTAGCTGCTATATTACAGCCCGCTTGACTGCAACTTTTCTTTTAGTTTATTAGAATAAAATAAATAAAAAAAATGAAATAAAATAATAAATAATTAATAAATGATAATTCATAATTCCGCGCACCCGCCTCAACCGGGTCAAACCGGGAGTTGAACACACACACACGCACTCTCTCACAGTCAATTTAATTTGCCGTCCGCCACTCTAACCACTCGGCCATTGCCTCACTCCTTAGCCCATCGGCAAAGCTGCATTGTGAACCAATTCTGTTACCATACAATGCAAATAAAAAGTTTAAAATGCTGTGTGTCTGACGCTAGATTCGAACCTCGGTATGCTTGTGTAAATTAGGTCTGCTTAAGTATATATGTTCAA
This sequence comes from Zaprionus camerounensis, assembly GCA_018904165.1. Lineage (NCBI taxonomy): Eukaryota > Metazoa > Arthropoda > Insecta > Diptera > Drosophilidae > Zaprionus > Zaprionus camerounensis. The sequence continues at coordinate 1,529,659 of JAEIFS010000002.1, read as the reverse complement.
AGTGAGTTTAATTCGTATCATATCTCACTTATTTATAGTCCGATTCAAATGAAATTTTCACATAACGCCCGTGGCAAGGTATTTGTCATGTAAGATATACAACTTTGGTTGGTGAGCTAATATTGTAGTTGTTAAATAGTTATTACTGATTTACAGAGGCGGAAAGGGGCGTGTCCAAATTTTACAAAAACTTTGAAACACTGCAATATATATGTATGTTGTCGCAAAATTTGATGACTCTAGCTCTTATAGTTTCTGAGATCCAGGTGTTCATACAGACAGACAGACGGACAGACGGTCAGACGGACGGACGGACAGACAGACATGGCTCAATCGACTCGGCTACTGATACTGATTCAGAATATATATAGTTTATGGGGTCGGAGATGCCTCCTTCTGCCTGTTACGCACATTTCCGTTCCGACAAACACAATAGTCCATGAATTTTTTTAAAATCCATGGCCTAAAAAGCCGAACTGCCGTTAATCTTCCCACGTTGGCCGTTGCATCGCCAAAAAATTCAAAGTCTTTAAAAAACTAAACTTTTCATTTCTTCATGCTTCCGAAAATGTTACGGGTCCTACAAAAAACCATTCTTCCTTAATTCTTTCCTATCAAAATGTAAGAGGCCTCTGTAGTAAAATCTCTAGTCTTTATCTTCATAGTCTGGCCTTTTCTTCTTTTCCCGAAACCTGACTAAAACCAGAGAATCTAAGCTCTGAACTCTTTCCAGATAGGTATACAACATACAGGCTTGATCGACCTGACCGACGGGGTGGTGGAGTACTGATTGCAGTAGACTCCAACATTGAGTCGGACCTTTTACAACCGGAGTTTCAATTTAACATAGACTAATTTGTGTAAAACTACACTTTCCCGGTTTTTTCTTGTATATAACCTGCTCCTATATTCCGCCGTCATCGGAATTATCAGTCTACTCGCAACACTTGTCTGCAATTAAGGGCAATATAAGGGGACATAGATAGTAACGACTTGCTTAATCGGTTACACTTCTCTGTCTCTACGGTAATCACCCGTAATTACCTTCCACTAAAACTTTCCGATTGAAGTTCAAACTATGCCCTCATTGATTGGAATAGCTTAGTTAAGTTTAATTTTATATACTTTATAATTGTGCGATTTGGATTGTTCCGACTTATTTATAGCGTTAATTGATAAGAAGCATGTCTGCCCAGTTTCATCAAGAAAGGTTTCAGAGTCTCGGGAAATGCTCAAATGAATTCTGTAATATCTGTTACCACTCGCGTGTTGAATGTCAAAACATTTCAAATTCCATTTAAGGACGGGGTCAGAATCGGTTCAACGCTGACATCAGCATCCACCCTTATCATCTCAGACCATTTCCATAGCACGTGATCGGGGCTATAAAAGACGCGAATCTGCCTGCAAATATATCATTCTATATTTCGATTCTATTTTGAAAGTGTCTAAGAGAAATAAGGCAGAACAGTGTCTTCTTCTTTATCCTGCTCTGCCTGATACTGTTGCAGGACTCAAAAGGATCTTCTGCTGCCGATCAGATGAGAAAGAGTTCTTCAAGTGTGTTTACGCCGAAACTCGCCGCCGAAAAGTAGGCAGCATATCGGCGTAAACAGTGCGAGAGTCACCGAGGGCTCTCGCGCTCTTTTATCCAACATATACACGTTAAGTTAGTTTTAAGCCTTTCTTTACCTATGTAAAAACAGTTGAAAATAAAAAGTGAAGTGAACGCCACGCGCCCCGAGTTGTTATTTTTCCCGAATTGTTTTCGCGTCGGATTTCAGTGATTTTCCCACAGCATTTCACCCCCATCTGTACGATCCCCGCAAGAAGGAAGAAATCATTGCCGCCACCACATTCATTGGTCCTTCGAGCCGGATTTCACCATTTACATTTGGACATCACGTCGCTGGATTTTCATCCCCACGCTCCGCTCGAACTACCAGATCATCGGCATCTCGTCAGGATCCCCCAGATAAGTACTACATTTTTTACTTATCTTATGCGGCAGAGGACTGTGTGTAATTGATCCTTGGTGAAAAGAAAGATTTTCTACTTTCTCCTAACCTCGCAATTTGCGCCACCGGCATCTCTGTATGTACATATGTTGCTGCATTAGTAAGCACATACTTACTTACAGACGACTGCCACCTTCGTAAGTTTTCCATACATATATATGTACGGAAATACGAGTCACAAATTACACACAGTTTATCCGTCTAATTCTATTTACAAACCTGCCACATATATACGTATGTATGTACCTTCTCCTACCCCTTTTCATTTGAACAAAGGTAGATAGATACATTCTCCAAAGTAATTAAATTGTATGTTAATATATGTGTAATATATATACACATTACATACTTACGTTGCCCATTAGTACATTGCCAAGGTCCGCACCTCAAGTGGCAATCGTACCTCCAAATCTAACACCCAAAAAATAAAAAAGATAACACTGGCATTCCTTGTTTATTAAATTTATTTATTAACATTTCCCAATATATTTTGGACGGCAGCAATATTTCGGCTGTACCGGCACAACACACACAAATACTTATATTAACACATACATATATTCTTATATTAAAATTCTTAAACTAACACACATATTCGTATTTTAAAAACATTTAATTTATTGGTCAACTTAATCTAATACAAAGAAATAATAAAATATTTAAAAAATATTTAAATAAAGTATTTATTATTTCTTTGTTTACCTTTTGAGTAGTGATCGCAGTTTGCCTTTATGATCGCAGTTCGATCACAATCGACCAACCGCCACTTTTTTCTATTCACTCAATGTTATCGTTCCAGGGCTGCACTAGCTCAAATATTAAAATATCACGTAGTGGGCAACCGTGACTTTTAAAGTCACTTATTTTTTATTTATCGTCTCATTGTGCACTGTGTTGTGGTATTACAAGGCGCTGCAACATTGCAAAAAATTATCGAATATATTTTCTTCCGTCTGAGAAAATATATCCTAATAATAAATAATTATTTATTTATTTTTCACAATATAATTTATTATTTGTAAATAAATTATATTGCGTCTTTTCTTAGAATTTTACGCTGAGTATAATAATTGTCCCGATAATTATTATTACTCAATAAAATATATCGATATTTATAAAATAATATTTATATATTATTTTTTTTTTGCAACGTTTTACCAAAAAGTGTTGCCTTGTAATCTACCAACATATTCCACGCTCAACCAGATTCGATAAAATTTCCGATTGAGTTGATTAATATTCTTGTTTATTGTTAAAACAAGAAAATTCTGTACGTCCAATTTTCTACGCTCTTCTCTTTCAAGTTTCTGCTTCCGTCAACAGCATCAATTGCATTTTTCTCGCTTTTTTGAAAGCCTGTGATGCCAATTGACAGCGAAGACACCAAGAAACACCTTGTTGTACCCACGACTAAGCACAGACGCTCCAGCTCTCTTCCAAGTTCCCTTCTTGGTAGAACACCTTCTCCCGCCACATTGCGGAAAGTAACTCCGGCCACATCTAAAGTTAGTCAGGTGCCAACAATTTCGGTGCACACTCCTCCAGTTACTCGTTCAGTTGGTCATCAGATCTCACTGGCAATAAAAATGGCACTCCAAGAGTTCATTAACGCTTCTAATAAGCTCATGCAGTTCGAAGCTAGGATTCAAAATTCTCCTACAGCCTCACTTCACACTCACAGAGTGCGTCTTGAGCAGCTTCGCTCCATATGGACTGCCGTAGAACTGAAATATGAACTCTGTTCCAACGCATTGTCTCAAACGGAGACAAATACTGAGGACAAGATCGCCATGCAAGCCCGGTATGACCACTGCTACTCCATATACGAGGAAACTGCCTCTCAATTAAATGAGAGTATAGAGACTGCAACGGCTCCCACTCCAGCACCTGCAGCAGCACAAGTAGCCTTCCACCCACGAAGCTACCGGTCACCACCTTTCGATGCTGAAGTTTTCAGCGGCGACTACCTCAAATGGCCAACTTTCCGTGATCTCTTCACAGCGGTCTACATTTCCGATCCCGTCTTAAGTCAGATCGAGAAATTATTCCATCTAAATGCGAAGACCAGCGGAGAAGCGAAGGCAATCGTATCCAAATCCCCTCTCACAACCGAGGGTTTCTCTTCTGTTTGGAAGAACTTGACGGACAGGTTCTAAAATAAGAGGCTGTTAGTCAACAGCCAACTTAAAATCCTTTTTAACCTTCCTTCAGTTCCTCACGAGTCTGGAGCCGCCGTCCAAGTCCTTCAAAGCACTATTCAAAGTTGCTTAACGGCTCTAGACCACTCCAAAATCAGCACAGAGAATTGGGATTGCCTTCTTGTCTTCCTATGCTCGTCTAAACTCCCAAGGCTGACGTTGTCACTTTGGGAGCAGTCAGTACAAAACAAGGCTGAAATTCCGTCGTGGAAGGAAATGTCAGATTTCCTTTCAGAGCGCTATCGCACATTGGAAGCGATACAGGACTTACAACCTAGTACAATCGCACAAACAAGTCCCAAACCTGTTCGAAAGGAGCCCCCTACGAGGAAGGTTAACTCTTTTGAGACAAAGGTTGTAGGCAAATCACAAACCTGCAAACTTTGCTCAAAGGAAAACCATTCTATACGTCTGTGTCCGCGCTTTCTCCAAATGGCTGTTGATGAAAGGTCCAATTTCATCAAACAGCAGAAGTTGTGTCTGAACTGCTTTGCAAGAGGACATATCCTTAAAGACTGCACGAGTCAACATAATTGTTTCACGTGCAAGGGTCGCCACAATACACTCCTGCATCGTGGCACCCCTCCTACTGCGCCCTCTTCAGCAGATTCTGCACCAACTCCCAATTCTAATATACAGTCCACTTCTCCAACGACTAATATTCAGAATTACTTCACGGCGAAGACACAAGGTGTTCTTCTGGGCACTGCTCTTATAAATGTTTGCCATTTAGGCATGACTTATAAGGCACGTGCACTGATCGATCCAGGATCAGAGGCTACGTTCATTTCCGAACGGATGTTTAACATCATACAGCCCTCCTACCAAACCGTGCAAGTTAAAGTAGCTGGCTTAAATCAAGCCATCTCAGCCAATCCACAAAAGTTATGCCACTTCCAGATTGGCTCCCCGATCATTCCCAGGTTACAGCTAAAAACTGAAGCTTTTGTTCTTCCCCAATTGGCAGGTAACCTTCCATCCTATTCAATTTCCAAGGATCTTCTGAAGGATCTGCCAAACCTCCAACTCGCTGATCCGCATTTCCACCAGAGCTCTCAGATAGACGTGCTCCTAGGAGCCGATATTCTCCCATCCATCATGAAGAGTGGCTCTGTATCCAAAATTTGTGGAACTTTGCTCGTTCAAGAGACTATATTCGGCTGGGTCCTCTCTGGACCAGTATCCAAGTCGAATCTTATGACCATTTCCTCCTTTACAACGAGGATCAAGATCAGCACAGAATAAAGGCTTGATGATCTTCTCACCAAGTTTCCGGTTGTGGAAGATCTACCAGCCAAGCTGGTAAAAGTTTGTGAATCAGAGTGTGAAAACAACTTTCTTTCCACTACTTCCAAAGAGGGCAGTTATGTCGTTACTCTCCCATTAAAAAATCCTGAAACCTTCGAATTAGGACATTCAAGGACCATCGTACTCGCTCAGTTTCTCCAGAACGAATGTCGTTTAAAGAGTAACTTTCCTTTAAAAGAGCAGTACGACTCCATTATTCAGGAGTATTTAGATTTAGGCCATATGAGGCCAGTCTCTCCAAGTAACGACTACGACATTTTATATCTCCCTCATCATGCTGTGTTCAAACCTGAGAGCACCACTACGAAAGTTTGCGCTGTTTTCAACGCCCCCAGTCCGTCCTCCAATGGGAACAACTTAAACTCCGATCTGACGGACTTCCTCAAACTAGAGGAAACGAGCCTAGCAAAGACTCTAGGTACACGCTGGCAAGCGAATACGGACGAGTTTCTCTTTGCCCCCTCCAAAGTTATATATATATATAAGTTATATATATATATCCAATTTATATATATTATATTTACATATATATACACATATAATATACATATTTTGTATCCACCGTGTAATTTTCAGATTAGTGAGATGGCAACACCGAAGACACACACACCAGCGAAGCCAAAAGGAGTGAACTCCTTCAGATGCCGCGTCTGCAGAGGAGTCCACGCCCTTAAGAAGTGCCAGCGATTCCTACTTCTGGCTGCGGAGAAGCGTCTTCGGGCAGTATTGATCAACAAATACTGCCCGAACTGCCTTGCCCATGAACACTCCAAGGGTTCATGTCGCAGTGGCGGCACTTGTCGCACATGCGGCGAGGGCCACCACACGCTTCTCCACCTTCCACTCACATCTCAACCCGAGAAGCAGACTGCTTCGCCATCCGTTCCGCCTCTTCCACCTTCGGAGTCCCTGGCGACATCCCCTTCTGTGGCGATCAGCATGATGCCGACCGCCATAGTAAACCTGGACATGGACGGCAAAATTTTCGAGGTGCGTGTGCTGTTGGACGCGTGCAGTCAACACAGCCGCATGCCCACCTCATTGGCACAGGCCTTCGGCCTTTCCGCCGAAAATGGGTTTTGCCGCGCCTTGTTTAGGCCAAGGGCCTCGCCAGAGTTCTCCACCACAGTGACTCTGAAGATGGAAGATGTGCAGATCAGGACTCCGGCACAAAAGGTCAATAAGGAACTCCAATCCAGCTATCCAGGCATTACGCTGGCGGACTCTCGATGCCATGTGCCAAGCAGAGTCTCCATTGTTCTGGGGGCCGACGTCTATGGAGACGTACTCCTTCCAGGGCTGGTTCCATCCCACGGTGGACTACCGTTGGCCCAGAACACTCTGTTCGGCTGGGTACTTTCCGGTGTCTTCAAGACATAGTCCGCCAGCGCCCCTCCAGCGGCATTCAAAAGATCCCGTCTCCATCCTCATATTTGCAATAGTATTGCAAGGGGGGCGGGATGTTTACGCCGAAACTCGCCGCCGAAAAGTAGGCAGCATATCGGCGTAAACAGTGCGAGAGTCACCGAGGGCTCTCGCGCTCTTTTATCCAACATATATATGTTAAGTTAGTTTTAAGCCTTTCTTTACCTATGTAAAAACAGTTGAAAATAAAAAGTGAACTGAACGCCACGCGCCCCGAGTTGTTCTTTTTCCCGAATTGTTTTCGCGTCGGATTTCAGTGTTTTTCCCACAGCATTTCACCCCCAACTGTACGATCCCCCCAAGAAGGAAGAAATCATTGCCGCCACCACATTCAAAGTGGAATTAGAGTAGATTCAGAACTAACATCCTTAAGTGATCAATTGGAATTTTTTTGTGTTTTTCATTAGCCTTGTGAAGAGTCCCATCAACTGGAGGAGCAGTGCGGGACTTATGACCACAAAATGATTGAGATAGTGGAAGTTAGGGATAAATGCTTAACAGATTTAAAAAATACTCATGACAAAGTTCTTCAACTGGAAACGGAAGTTCAGAAAGCTGCTAATAACTCTGAAGTAATCGAATCGTATAAAGAAGAAGTAAACCATCTCACGAATTCAATTGAGAAGAAAAAAACGCAAAATAAAAGAACTTAAAGTTCTTCAACTGGAAACGGAAGTTCAGAAAGCTGCTAATAACTCTGAAGTAATCGAATCGTATAAAGAAGAAGTAAACCATCTCACGAATTCAATTGAGAAGAAAAAAACGCAAAATAAAAGTACTTAAAGTGAAGGTTGAAGAAGAAGCTGGAAAAGTAGTTGAATATAAAAACCAACTTAAAAGTCAAAAAGAAATAATTTTAGAAAAGGAAGCGGAAGTCAAGAAAATGAATCATCAATCAAATGCAATCATAAAGTAGAGATTCTTCGGGTGTTCACAAGATCAAACTTTCCAACGATACTATTTTTGACGTACTATGTAACTCTGATATCGCTGGGCCTGGATGGACCGTGATACAACAGGGGATTAGGGGTGGAGTGGAGTTCCAAAGAGATTGGAACACGTAGCGAAAGGGCTTTGGGGACTTCTGGGACGGGAACTTCTTCCTCGGCCTGGAGAAGATACATAGATTGACCACAGAGCAACCCCATGAGTTATATATTCACATAACCTGATATTCACCTTAAACTTTAATAAAAGAATAAACTGTCAAATAATTTCAGATAAGCATCGCCAGCCCAACTTCTACAAGCGGCGGCAATATATTTCAAGCTTATTAAAATATAAATAAATACCATATGTATAATTTTGTTCGTCATAGGAACTCAATGCTTGAACTAGATCGTAGTTAGAAATATAGAAGGGTATTACTTCATTAAGAATCTATACAAAGTTCAATTAAGAATGTACACACTCTTTAATAAAGAGATATTTCGAAATTGTCGTATTTATACCCTTCGACCATTGAAAATGGTCAAAAAAGGGTATACAACTTTGTGCAAATTTATGTAACAGGCAGAAGGAGGCGTGGGAGACCCAATAAAGTATATATATTCTTGCTCAGGATCACAAGCCGAGTCGATTGAGCCATGTCTGTCTGTCTTTCCGTCTGTCTGTGTGAACGCAGAGATCTCAGCTATTATAAAAGCTAGAGTTACCAAATTTGGCAGGAAGACTCCTGTTTACTATAAGCTGATCAAATTTATTTCAACTATTTGAACTTACTTTGTAAGCGCTGTATTAAAGATACAACTTTCTGACTTTAACATATACTAAGCTCATTAAACTATCTACGTATTCTCGAAATTGCAATCCGATCGGACAATAAACACAGAAGTTATTTCAGAAAGTATGTGCATAAAACCAAGTGCTGTCGCGTGCAGCGCGACTCTGGTTTTTTTTTCTATTTTTTAGTATAAAGATCACATGAATATAAAGGTTTTTCTACAGTTTTAGAACTAAAAGGTACAGGAGGCGCCCAATTTATTTATCTATCTTGTTCGAAATTTAAATCAAAACAAATGTTTTTCTAACTTGAGAACCTCGCTAAATGTTTCATTAGTTTCTTAGGGAAAAATTGAGTTATTTGCAATTGAAACAACATAGCTTGACTAACATTAACCTCATCATTATATTCCCCTCCGCAAATCCTTTCACAAGAGCTGCTAAAAAGAAAACCAAACGAACTGAGACAGCCAAACGAGGCATTTTCCTTGTCATTTTCCATGTCGCCTGCCACAAATCACAACAAAGATAAAACCAAAAAAATAAAAAATCCGCCGAAAAACTTTAGCAACAACATCAACAGCAGCAGCGGAACGAGGTGCCCCCAAAAAAGCAAAGTGCCAACTTTCATTAAAAGTATTTTGTATACCCTTCGACCATTGAAAATGGTCAGACAAGGGTATATTAACTTTGTGCAAATGTGTGTAACAAGCAAAAGGAGGCGTGGCACACCCCATAAAGTATGTATATTCTTGTTCAGCATCACGAGCCGAGTCGATTGAGCCATGTCTGTCTGTATGAACACACAGATTTCAGATTTTAAGATTTTCTCATTATAAAAGCTAGTTACCAAATTTGGCAGGATGATTCATGTATACTATACGCTGATCAAGTTTATTTCAAATGTTGGGTGCCACGCCCACCGCCCTCACAAATCAATAATTTAATTTTTGAACTCAATTTGTAAGCGCTAAATAAAAGATACAACTTTTTGACCTTAACATATACTAAGCTGAAGGAAATATCTACGTTTGCTAGAAATTTCAATTCGATCGGACAATAAACACAGAGTAATGTATGCTCATACTTTCTTAAATTACTTCTAAGTGCTTGTGGCAGCTAACAAGGGAGGCAGGCGGGAGCGAAGCTCGAGCACCATCTCTCGGGAATAATTTTAAAGCATGTGCATATGTATATGTGTATGAATTTAACAAGTTAGACTACACCGGAACATAGGTCGAAGGGTACCCCACTGACGCGTGCCGCGCAACTGTTGCTTTTCTTACTGGTTTTCTTTATCGTCTGTCATTTGTTCTTTGTCTTTTTTGTGTATAGTGTGATGTTTGTATATGTGCTTGTGAATGTTTATTAAAAGCATAGGCATTGTTTACAGGGCATAGTAATGAGGGCACCACCCACAATGCTGCTTGATTGGATTCCGTTTTAATAGATACTACTATTTCGGAAGAGGCGAAGGCATTAAGGAGAATGCTATTCAAAAATAAAATATGGCATTACATTGAAATTGAGAAGAGGAGACTGCTGAACATAAAGTATAGGTCCCCACACTGGTATACATTTATGAGGTCAGCTCTATCCCTTCCCTTACCCCATAAAATGACAATTCGCCGGTGGAGTTCCATACGCAGGATAGGGCCAGGCATCGAAGAGACAGTTGTGAGCAATATACGCATACATGTACGAAAAATAAGGGAGTCGGAAAAAAATGCCGTTGTAGTTTTTGACGAGATCCATGGCAGATCACTGAAAGTATTGACGGATTTGTTGCCTATAAGAAACTTTCTAATCATCCAGGTTAAGGGCTCACAGGGATTGGTCTGCGCATTAGTACCCTTTGTCTCTAAGCAGGGTATTGTTGGCATATTTAACAAACGCTGCGATAAGAGTTTGAACTTTGAATTTATTATTATTATTATTAGGGTAAGGGAGTCTCACAGTAGAGAAGGAGCGAGGCACTGCGACCAGAATGATCTGTTGTACCTATAATGCTCTCCCTATCATGACAAAAACTGTTCCGCTTCTCTGATGAAGCATAACAGGTCTTTTGTCGAGGAAGGGACAATGTGCTCGGGAACTGCGGTTTCCACGTAAAGATGTTTCCTCCTAATCCATACCAAGGCTGGACAATCACACAGGATGTGTTCCGTGGTTTCGTCGTCCTCTTTACAGAGCCCGCATTCCGCATCCGAGGACAGACGCATTTTTTTGAGGTGATAGTTCACCAAGTGGTGTCCACTAAGGTAGCCAACAAGTAGATAGAGATCTCTCCGAGAGAGTAGGTTCGTTCTTCGCTTAATCGAGGGATTCGTAAGCTCTCTAGCCTGCCTCATCCCTGGTTGGAAGAACCAGTAGCGTTCGGTCAGCCTGATGACCCCGCCCTCGCTAGTTCATCCGCTAGCTCGTTGCCCTGGAAACCAGAGTGTCCAGGTACCCATAGGAGGGTAACTTTGTTTCTGTTGGAAAGCCTCTGGAGACAGTTCCAACAGTCGGCCACCATACGTGAACCTACTCTTTTTGAGGAGAGGGCTAGTATGGGCTAGATGTTCGCTCCTCTGATCCCCTTTTCAAGGATAAGACGACAGCAGAACTCGATGGCATGAACCTCGGATTGAAAAACCGTGGGCCACTTGCCCATAGCAATCGAGGTTTTGGAGTTGGGACCGTGTATCCCAGCTCCAACCCCCTGATCAGTCTTTGACCCGTCAGTATACCAGTGTAAACCATGAGGGTCACTGATGGGGTTGCCAGCATCCCAGTCCCTCCGGTCCGGGATGAGGGTTCTGAATTTTGCGCCAAAAAAGAGTTCCTTGGTCATAGAATCTGATCTAGAGCAGATCTCTAAGCCAGGAATGTCTTTGATAAGTCTAGCGTGCCCCGATTCGGTAGCTAGAAGCCCGGATTGAAGCTTGATTCTAAGAAGACTCATAGCGGCGACTTCTTGTATTTGAATGTGCAGCGGAGTCAAATTTAAAATTGATTCCATTGCTGCTGTGGGACAGGTGCGAAGTGCACCCGTCAAAGACAGGCAAAGCAGCCTATGAAGTTTAGTGCATTTGTTGATGGCAGTGACCTGCGCAACCTTAGCCCACCACACAATGGCAGCGTAGGTGACGATGGGTCTTACCATCATCTCAAATAACCACGGAATGGTGCAGGATTTGAGACCCCAGATCCTACCAAAAAATCTTCTGCAGGCCCACATGGCATGAGTTGCCTTTGATAGGGTGTTGTTTAGATGGGAGTTCCAGTTCAGTCTTTTATCAAGAGTTACCCCTAGATATTTAACCTCGTTGGACAGTCCCACAGGAGAGCCGCCAATGTGCAAGTGACCTATGTCAATGAGATGGCGCTTAGTGAAGGGAACAATAATTGCCTTTTGTGGATTGATACTCAGACCTACATCTACGCACCATCTACTAACCGTGTTCAGAGCAGATTGCATCAGCTCTGTCACTGTGTTGGCAAAATTCCCATTCACTATGAGCGCCAGGTCGTCAGCGTAGCCGATTGCTTCCACGCCCTGTTCCGCAAGAATACTCAGTAGTTCATCAACTACTACGGACCAGAGTAAGGGGGATAAAACCCCTCCTTAGGGACAACCCTTAACCGCACTAATGAAAGCAGTCGTGGAGTCCAAGGTAGAGGAAATAGTCCGGTGTTTGAGCATAGCATCAATCCATCGGATTAGGGGGCGGGCGATATTTCTGCGCTCCAGCGCAGCAGAAATAGACCCGTAGCCGGTATTATCGAAAGCACCCTCAATATCAAGAAAGGAGCACAGAGCAATGTTCTTGGATGCGAGGGCTCTTTCGATATTACCAACAAGCTTGTGGAGAGCGACCTCCGTCGATCTTCCGGCTATATACGCAAACTGCGTGGGGTGCAGAGGATGAGTTTTCTGCAGAGAGCACCGAATGTGCTGGTCTACGAGCCTTTCCGCTGTCTTAAGCAGAAAGGAGGTGAGACTGATCGGCCGATATGACTTAGGCTAATCAGGGGGGCGATTCCCTTGTTTGGGAATGAATAACACATTGACCAAGAGATGGGTATGTAACCCCAAGTGAGACTAGCTCTAAGAAGGCCGACCAGCGGATCAAGAATATGATCCAGGCTGTTTTGTAGAAGGGCTGGAAAGATTTGATCGCCCCCTGGGGCTTTGAAGGGAGCGAAGGAATCTACAGCCCATTTGACTTTTTCAGGGTCGAAGATGGTTCCTGATAGACTGGACCCACGAGAGTCCGGTGACAAGGTGGCGTCATCATGACTGGATAGATCTGGGTTCGCCACCGAACCTGGGAAGTGGACTTGTAGTAAAAGGTCAAGTGGGCTTCCCTGCGATCTTGAGTGAAAGAGCCATCTGCTCTTTTAAGAAGCCCTATCCCATTAGACGACCCTTTGGCCAATACTTTGTGGAGTCTCGCTACCTCTGGCAGCGATTCGATACTACCACAGTAGCTGCGCCACGTATCGCGTTTAGCACGTCTAATGTTCTTGTTATAATTAGTGAGACCGTCCCTATAGACGTCCCAATTGACACGGTTAGATCTGGCCTTGTTAAATAGGCTTCTAACCTTCCTTCTTTGTGCAGCCAGTTCCTCGTTCCACCATGGAACTTTACGGTTAACCTTAAAGGTCTTCCGAACAGAGCTGTCCTCGAAGGATGTGATTAGTACATCATGAAGCATGTTGGCAGCAAGTTCTATCTCACTAATAGAATTAGGGTTGCTGATCAACGAGTCTGCTTAAAAGCCACAGAGGCTTTGAAGAGTTCCCAGTTTGTCTTTTTGGGACAGAAGGAGTTCTGGCGGATCTCGACTTGGCCAGGGAGGTCGAACCTGATGTGATGATGGTCCGACAAAGTGGCTTCGTCTGTGACCCGCCAGTTGGCCAGCGAACTCACAATAGAGTTGCTGACTAGGGTAAGGTCCAGAACCTCTTCCCTAATGGCGTTAATAAAGGTAGGCTTACACCCTATGTTAGCAACATCTAATTGACAACACAATAGATACTCTAAAAGGGACTCACCACGTTTGTTGACGTCGCTGCTTCCCCAGATCGTGTGATGCGCATTAGCATCACAGCCGATCACAAGCGGCTTGTTGTGCAGGCGGCAGAAGTCCACTAGCCGCTGAACCTCTGTGGGGGGAACGTCATCCACGTCGCCCAGTAAGTAGGCAGAGGCGATCACTACCTCCCGGACACCCTCAGCCGTGGCTACCTCAATAGCCGTTGCCACCAGGTCTCTGTGGATGAAGTTAGGTAAAGGGAAGTGTCTCACATTGTTATTAACAACAATAGCAGTGCGAGGGGCACCACCCATACGGTCATATAATAACTTACATGATCCGCATGATAGTCCACGGATATGACCACCGATCACCCATGGCTCTTGGACGAGAGCCAGGTTGATTGCATCCTCGGAGACGACCATGCACAGGGTGGCGGGCGCTCCTCTGGCGTGGTGCAGGTTCGCCTGGAGCACCTTAGTGGCGCTCGGCATCCTCTTTTAGGGCTTTGGTGACAAGGCCACCTGCCTTGCCCCCCCGAGAGTCATTACCTCGGATGCCCTTCGGCAGTCTGGATGTGCTGCTCGGGGGAGGTCGCTTAGCGACCCCGGTCGTCGGAGGTACCATTGCGGGAGGTTTCCGCACAGAGCTGGTGATGGGCCTTGACAGGATAGGGGGGCGCCCGTTGCCAAACACCGGCCTCGTGCGGCCCGTTGTGGGCTTGGGGGCAGTCACCACAATGACGTGGGGTTTGGGGATTTCGGTTTTCAGCGCGACTGCGGCTGCGGCACTAGTGGACGCCACCGGAGCGTCATCCACTGCTGTCACGCCGGTGGAGGCCACCGTTGCCGCCGCCGGAGGAGCGCTGTTAGGAGGGGGAATGGTTAGAGATGGTGAAGGGGACAGGGCAGGAGTGGGAGAGACCCTGACGGCGGAATTTTTAAGGATAAGTTTTATCCGGTTGAAACGGTATTTAACGTTACCCTTAAGATCCGTCAGGGCCTTATACGACTGCTCGTCGACCATCATCGCGAGGTGCGCCGTTTTGCCGTTAAGGCTGTGTTGAACCACCCGCCACAGCTTCGTTGAGAAGCGTTCATAATTTTGGTTGTCCAATTGTCCCAAAATTGAGGCGGGTGGGAGTTCAGCGCTGTTGGGGAAGTAACCTCTAATGAGGTGAGCTCTTGGGAACTCAGGTTCCTCCAACAGTTTGACATCAAGGCAGCTGATGGACCTGATATGTCCAACAGCTCCCCTGACCCACTCAGCGGTGATGCTATCCTCGCACACAAGGTGCAGCCATTCATTTCGAGGCCATTTGCCTTCAGGATGCTGTCTTGCACCGTAGCCAACTGTTTCGGTGAAAGGGGTTTAGTGGGATCAGCCGAAGTGAAGCCCAGTTTCACTCTGCTTGCCACTTGGCTGAAGAGTGGCTTTGTGGACTCCGCATGAGTCTTTTGGGGCTTCTTTGAGGACCCTTGGGGTTCGGGGAAAGTATCGTCAACACGCGTCCGCTTAGCCTTGGTTTCCGCGGGGGGCGCAGTGGCGATTACAAGAGCCTCTGCTCTGCTCGAACTCTTTGCGAGTGCAGCTTTGAATAGCTTCTTCTCGCGGGTCTTCATTTTAACGAAGGCGTTCCCCGAGTCCAGTCGCAGCGTCTGGATTTGGGAGCCTGCTTCCGTGAGGCCTGACCTCTGAGAGGCCACGGAAGCGTCGTCAGCAAAGCTGATCAGGTCACCGTCAGCTTCAGCGTCAGAGGACATCACCTCGACGTTTTGCTGCATGCCTGAGCAGTTGTTGGACGAAAAAGCAGCACTAGCGAACTCAGTGTCCAAGGGAGTTCGTGGCCTATCCGAGTCCCCCGGAATACTAGAGTCGAAACCCGTATTATTGGGGGTGGAAGCCAGCAGCCCAATGGCTGCAGTGCTGTTGTTGGGGTCGGCCGTGAGGGCTTCACCCTGGGTTGATGCTTTCAAAGCCGCATCAGACTTTTCTTTTTTTTGATTAGTTCCATAAATTTAGTCCCACGAGTAGGCGGGAAGGGAAGGTCACCCACGACATAGCCCGCGTGACGTGGGAAGTCTGAATGAAACTGGAAGGCGACAGGTATCCAGAGTCCGCATACTAGATTCCAGGCTACCCCCCGGCCATGCATCCATTAGCGTATGCTGTTCCGCCTTGGATTGGGGTGATTTATAGATTCACGATCTTCGCCCGACTACAATTAGTCAGCACCCCTAGCAGAGACATGACCGTACTAGGGGCCTGCCTCCAGCCGCCCTCACGTGGAGAGTATAGCCGCACTTCCGTCAGTAGGAGTAAGGACGGCACGTACCTCAACCAAAGCTGCGGTTACATTTATTTCCCCTTACTGTCTCTGACGGCTGACGGCCTAAATATCGCGATATAATTATATCGATTTGAAAAAATAGCATTGTATATATCGATATTTTGATATATTTCCGGCATCCCTATTAGCCAGATAAGCTACATCCAAAATTTAGTTATTTCGTCCTGATTCTCTTGGTATAGGGTGCAATTGATCTTCAAAATATTGTAGCAAAGTGGCACCAAAACCGACCTTCCAAGCGTCTGTGTGCAATGTCGTCAATGCACCTCTACAATAACTCCTTAAAACGGGGCTGTTGCACAATGTACTCTTCAGATAGCTTCAATAGCTGCATATTCTTTAGACTTAACTAAGAGTAGCATGAGACTTTAACTTAAAAGTAGCATCCTTTTTTAAAAGATTGGTCAAAGGTCGTCGTAATGGAAGAGTCTTTTACAAACTTCCTAAAAAATCCTGTTAGATCCAAAAAGGTTTGAACTGCTTTTACATTCTTAAGTACTGCAAACTGCTTCACGGCAACTGTTTTTTCTTTGCCAGGCCAAATCATTCCATCTTGTACTGCATGTCCCAAAAAGTTGATTTTGTTTACAAGAAAATGACATTTTTTCCACTTTATACGCAAGCAGAATTTAGTCGACTCAGATAGCACCAACTTGAGTTTCTCAATACATTCGTTGTTCATCTGGCCCTATATTATGATATAATCCATATAAATCTGTAGAATGTCTCGTGATACAAACTCCTGAAATATGTGGTTTATAAAAATTATAAATGCCGCAGGAGAATTGCAGAATCCGAACGGCGTCCTATTAAATTCATATAAGCCTTCTTTCGTGATGAACGTAGTGTATTTTCGACTTGATTCTTGTACAGGGATGTGGAAATTGCCGTTCTCTAAGTCCAATGATACAAACACCTTGGAGGCTTGCAGCTTTTCAAGTACATCCTCTATTATTGGCACAGGAAAACAATCCTTGAGCACCATGCTGTTTAACTGACGAGAGTCAATACAGATTCTGTAAGTGGCGTCGTTTTTTTTTTACAACGACGGTTGGGCTGGCGATGCTTGATGTAGATGGTCGAACGATTCCTTCTTTCAACCACTGGTCGACTTGCTTCTTAACGGCTTCGACTGGAGGATGACGACTTGGTTGATTTTCTCATCCGGTACAACTCGTAGCTGAACAGATGACTCAGCGAGCGGCAATGTTGGCTGGTATATCAGCTATTTCCGGGCAAGCTGATAACAAAACAAACTTGTATCCATTTGCATCCTGTGTTAATTGAAATTTCGAGAGAAATTGAAAAAATTGAAAAGCTACGTAGTTGAGTTGACGATTCTTGAAAACTGTCTAAATTACATTTGCAAAAAAATTACTGCTTATTGGGCTAAATACAAAAGCTATAAGAGTTTAATTGTTAAATTTCAATCCGAATGGCTGAACACTTGTGAAACCATGTTAATTGAGCCTCTTCAAGCAAAGGATTCAAGTGCGGAACGTGGACGTCCCAAAATTGACTTTGCCGAGTCCTCAAAAAGGACGAAACGTCGTCGGATAGCGCTGCTGGAAAAACACATTGTGACGTTTTACTCAGAACTGGCCAACAACAAAATACATGTAAATTTAATTATTTTCTAAATTCAATTAAAAAAAAAACTAGAAGCGACCGCCAAATAATTCTTTCACCTAAAATCATGATAATTATAGCCCTATCAGTAAAAAAAATTTAAACAAAACCGGTGACGCATGCAGCTATTTAAACTTTACCGCAGTTTAATATGTGCGCGTGTTAAACGTTTATAATAATTTCACAATTTCGTCGCATACACATAAGTTTTTTTTTCGCGCGAAAACCGCGACGCTGTAGCTGGTGTCGGCAACAATTTTTTTTTCTTCTTTCTCTCTTCTTATTCTTGCTGTCACCGCATTTCTAAGAAGACAAGTACATGCACAAACGAATACAAGTTGTGTGTATTGAGTAAAAAGGAAGAATGGATAAAGGTATGGAGTGAGAGTGCTTTTAGAAGAAAATGATTTATTGAGTGTAATAGATGACGAACAAAATATAGTGAATGATGATATTAAAAAGGCACAAAGACAAGCAAAGAGCATAATTGTTGAATATCTGAGTGACTCGTTTTTGTTTCATGCAAATAATGCATGCACACCTAAGGAGATTTTTGCTAAATTAGACGAAATCTATGAAAGAAAAAGTTTAGCTTCACAACTCTCATTAAGAAAACAACTATTGGTGTTAAAGTTAAAGGGTGATACTTCGCTACAAAATCATTTCTATTTGTTTGATAATTTAATAACTGAGCTCATTGCGTCAGGTGCAAAAATAGATGAAATGGACAAAATTTCACACTTACTTCTAACTCTTCCAACATGCTACGATGGGGTCGTAACTGTAATAGAGACACTATCTGAAGCAAATCTGACTTTAGCATTTGTTAAAACTCGACTACTTGACCAAGAGACAAAACTAAACAATACAAGCAAGGACACAAGCGCAAAAGTTCTTCAAGCGATAGGCAATAACCAAGTTAAAGAAAATAAATATAAAAGCAAAGCAATGCACAAAAACAATTAAAGAATAAATTTAAATCGAAGCCGAAATGTTTTCATTGTGGAAAACCAGGACATTTAAAGAGAGATTGTTTCTTATTGAAACGGCAGGCAGGAAATCAAAATGTTGCTAGTAATATTAGTGGACAAGAGAAGCAAGCTCAAATTGCAACAACCAATTCTGAACGAGGCTTTGCATTCATGATTAGAAAGGAAAACATAAATAAAAATATGGGGCTGATTGAATTCATCCTGGACTCCGGTGCATCAGATCATCTCATCAATGACATGTCGTTGTTTTCTGAACATGAAAACTTGCAAAATCATATTGCCATCGAAATTGCAAAGCGTGGAGAGTACATACATGCAACTGCAAAAGGAGTGGTTAACCTTACCAGTAGTGGAAGGAAAATAACGCTGAAGAATGTGCTGTACTGTAAAGAAATTCCACATAATCTATTATCAGTGAAGAAGATGCAAGATGCTGGAATGACGGTTGAGTTTAACCCGGATGGCATCAGAGTAACTAAAGATGGTAATCTAGCGTTTGTTGGAACATGTGAGTACAATGTACCAATAATAAGATTTACCATGAATAGTAGAGTATACACATCAAAAGTTAGAAATAGTGCTGAGTATCGCTTGTGGCATGAGAGATTGGGTCATATAAGTGCAGGCAAATTCTTAGAGATAAAACAAAATGAACTATTTGAAGATATAAATATATTAAAAGACATACAGCTAAATCAAGATCTATGTGAGGCTTGTATAAACGGCAAGCAATCTAGATTAAAATTTAATAAATTTAAAAACAAAGAAAATATCCAGAGACCTTTGTTTGTAGTCCATTCCGATGTCTGTGGGCCAATCACACCCTCTACTATTGATAATAAAAACTATTACGTTGTTTTTATTGATGAATACACACATTACTGTGTGACATATATAATTAAATATAAATCAGATGTTTTCTCTGTATATAAAGATTTTATCGCCAAGAGTGTGGCTCATTTCAATTTAAAATTAGTAAACCTTCATATAGATAACGGTAGGGAGTATCTTTCAAGTGAAATGCGTGATTTCTGTGTTGAAAAAGGCATAAGCTATCATTTAACGATTCCTCATACTCCACAATTGAATGGTGTGTCAGAGCGGATGAACAATCACAGAAAAGGCTCGATCGATGATTAATAGCTCTAAGCTTAATAAATGTTTTTGGGGTGAAGCTGTTTTAACAGCAACATACTTAATTAACAGGTCCCCAAGTAGAGCGTTGAAAGAAAAGAAGACACCATATGAAATGTGGCATAATAAAAAGCCAATCTTAAAATATCTTAGGATATTTGGTTCAACAGTATATGCACTTAATAAAGTGCAGCTAAGGATGTTGTGGTGGATGAAACAAACATGTTAAAGTCTAAGTTGGTACATGAAGAAGACTCGGAGGTTCAACTTGAAAGTGTTGATGATTCTTTAAATAAAGAAAATGAAGAGTCAGATTTTCCAATAGTGGAAAATTATGAATCTGTTGATTCAAGGATGAATGTACAACATAGTGAAAATTCCACATGTCTAAAGAATGCCGATCCAGTTATAGAAACTGGTGATGAAATAAAAGATAACAAAAGTGAGCAAGAAATCAGACGCATTGAAAGAAATAAAGGTAAACCTAAACTATCGTATCGTTTTTTAGAAAAATGTCTAATAAATACTCAAATCTGTTTAAATGATATTCCCAGTACATTTGACGAAATTGAATTTCGTGATGACAGATCTTTTTGGGAAAAAGCCATACAAGATGAACTTGATTCACATTCAGAAAATAAAACATGGAGTTTGGTGCAGAAGCCTAATAATAAAAACATAGTAGATTGTAAATGGGTTTTTAGTATTAAACAAGATGAGTTTGGAAACTTAGTAAAGTATAAAGCAAGGCTAGTAGCACGAGGCTTTACACAAGAATATATGACTGTTTATGATGAGACATTTGCACCAGTTGCACGAATTACCAGTTTTCGATTTTTGTTGGCTCTTTCAAACCAATACAATTTACAAGTCCATCATATGGATGTGAAAACAGCATTCTTAAATGGAACACTAAAAGATGAAATCTACATGAAGGTTCCAAAAGGGTTGCCATACTGCGATGAGAATGCAGTATGCAAGCTTAATAAAGCTATTTATGGCCTTAAACAAGCCGCAAGATGCTGGTTTGAAGTTTTTGAAAATGTCCTTAAAGATGTTGGATTTGAAAATCTAAAAGTTGATCGCTGTATCTATATTTTAGATAAAGGAAATTTCTTAGATAATATCTATATTTTATTATATGTGGACGATGTAATAATTGCCACTAGTAAATCCGAAACAATGTCTAAATTCAAATCATACCTTCTAAATAAATTTAAAATGACTGACTTAAAAGAAGTTCGATATTTTATCGGAATTAAAATTGATAGAAATAATAGTCAGATATGTCTCAGTCAATCTGCATATATAAAGAATGTGTTAAGAAAGTTTAATATGGAAGACTGCAATGCAGTTAGTACACCTCTCCCAAGCAAACTAAACTATGAGGCTCTACAATCTGAAGAATCATATTAGGCACCATGTAGAAACTTGATTGGTTGTTTGATGTACATCATGTTATTTACTCGCCCAGAGTTAAGTACATCAATAAGTATTTTAAGTCGATATACGAATAACAATAATAAGGAATTATGGCTGTCTTAAAAGAGTTTGAAGGTATTTAAAAGGAACTATTGACTTGAGATTGAAGTTTGAGAAAAATGTACAGTTTAGTAATATTCTTATTGGATATGTTGATTCTGATTGGGCAGGAAATGAGACGGACAGAAGAAGTACTACTGGATATTTATTTAAAATGTTTGAAAGTTGTTTAATTTCATGGAGCACAATGAAACAAAAATCTGTTGCAGCTTCATCCACCGAAGCAGAGTACATGGCCTTATTTGAAGGTGTTAGAGAAGCCTTATGGCTCAAGTCTTTATTGGATGAAATTAAACTAGAATTAAATAGTCCAATAGATATCTATGAAGATATTCAAGGTTGTATTAGTATTGCAAAGAACCCAACTTGCCACAAGAGAACTAAGCACATAGACATTAAATATCATTTTACAAGAGAACAAGTTGAAAGTAAACTTATTTGTATTAAGTATATCTCTACAGATTTACAACTTGCTGATATACTTACTAAGCCGTTACCATCTGCAAGATTCATTACATTGAGAAGTGGACTTGGACTCTCAGAATGAATTAAAACATAATATTCTTGGATTAAACTACAGAGGAACCAGACTGAACTGGGGCTCGTGAAATAAAGTAACATTTAATTTAATTTAGTAGATAAAACTGTTTATTTTATAATTTTGAATTTCTTACAAAGACGAAATAATGTTAATTTTTAATTAAATTTGTTTGCAAAACTGAATTAATGTAAATAATATGTTCGATTGATCTGATTGGGTTTTACTGGGTTTCCCCAACTCCTCGCAGCGAATGCTGGATCAAAATTATTCCCCAGAAGGACATGCACAGTCTTGTTAGTAATAAAAGTACAGCAATGTAACTTTTGAGGTGGCGTGTTGGAAAGTATGTATGTGTGCAAAAGTCACATAGCTTACATATACTCCTGCATAGCAGAGAGTAGGATAGAGAGAAGATGAATTGCTTATTGTAGCTTATCTTCATTCTGTCTTTTGTAGCTTTGTGGTATGTGGCTTTGTGTGTGTACTATTGATCTACGCGTCGTCAGTCGATTTATGAAAGCGAGCGTGTGCAGTTCTTACAATAAAGTGACACAGAAAATAAAACATCAAAGTGCCTATTTATTTCATGCTGGTCTGACAATATTTAAATCTATAATTGAATTCCACAATAATATTAGCAAATTACCATAAAAAGGTTTTATCGCTTTTAATGGAGACTGGTATCACCAAACACCAAATTCGAGAATTTGTGAATAATGAAGCTTCCCGCAATATATTGCCTAGCTATGAGAAAATTCTCAAACTCAAGAAGTCAAGATACCCAAATGACATAACAGTAGGTGAAACATATGCAGAAGTGGAGCTGCTGAGTCTTCTAGACAACACAGCTACAGGTATTTTACAGCTTCAAAATACTGTTATTGAAAATTGTCTGGATGGTGTGGAGGATAATTTAACATTAATTTAAAAATGGGGCCTTGATGGCAGTACTGGTCACAGTGAATACAAGCAAAAGTTTTCCAACTATAATGACGATGATAGATGTATTTTTGCAACGTCGTACGTCAAACTTCAGCTTATAGCTGAAAGTAACTCCAAAATAATATGGAAAAATCCGAGACCATCTTCTACTCGCTATTGTAGGCCAGCCAGGATTCAATTTAAAAAGGAAACTGCCTCACTATCCGTTGAAGAAGAACTATACTTCAAAAAGAAAATAGAGAATCTAATGCCAACTGAATTTCAAGTTCCCAATAAAAAGTTATTCATCAACCATACCCTGCAACTTACTATGGTAGATGGTAAAGTGTCCAACGCGTTAAGCAATACGCCCTCTATGAAATGTTTTATATGCGGTGCAAAACCAACGGAAATGGATCAATTAGAAAAATGCCTAGCAAAAAACGTTGATGAAAAGTATTATGAATTCGGTTTATCACCACTTCATTCGTACATACGCTTTTTTGAGTACATCTTGCACATTTCATACAAGTTGGAAATAAAAATGTGGCAGGCGAGAGAACATAAGCTTAATGTACTGCAAGGAAAAGAACGAATCCAAGCGAAATTTCGTGACAAAATGGGAATCATTGTTGATAAACCAAGAGACGGAGGCAAAGGAACTTCCAACGATGGAAATACAGCTGGAAAATTTTTTGGAAACCCCAGCTTGGCATCTGAGATTACAGGCATTGATGAAGAAGTCATAACCCCATGCGCAACGATATTGCAAGCTTTAGCATCAGGATATTCTATTAATGTTCAAAATTTCGAAAGCTATGCGTTGAATACTGCTGAACGGCTAGTAACAAAATACTGCGTTGAATACTGCTGAACGGCTAGTAACAAAATATTATCTTCCAGCAACAGTACATAAAATTTTAATTTACAGTGCGAAGGTGATAGATCATGCGTTGCTGTCGATTAGAGAGCTTTCAGAAGAAGCTGTGGAGTCCAACAATAAGGAAATAAAGAAGTGCCGGCTTCAACATACTCGAAAAATGTCTCGCATATTGACAAATACCGATTTGATGAACACACTTCTTTTGCGTTCTGACCCCTTTATAACAGGTCAAAGAAAACTACCAAAAAAAGATAAATCTAAATTTTTTTCATCGACATTTGATTTGTTTGATGATATTTGTTAAGTTTTTGCACTCAAATTAAATTTCGTTTCAATTTTACTTTTATTATTAAAAAATACATTTTTTCTTATATATGATTGAAAAAACTTGAGATTTTTAATTTGTTTATATTTATGGGAGGGGGTTGGGCAGGAGAGAGTAAGGAGTTACACTTTCACAAATGTATGCAGAAAATAATTTAAATATCCTACATATCATAGTTGCCAATAATAGTTAGCCCTGCAACTCTACTGGAAGTGTTTTTGTACACCATCGGCATATTAGCAATACTATGGGAGCTATAAGATAACGTCGCCCGATTTGGCAAATTTTTTTATTACATGTTCAAATATTTTTTTAGATTTTTGGATAAAATTTCATAACGATATCTCAACGGGAACTATTTATGGCCGCGGTTCCCTACAAGTCCAACCACTGTGAGTTGGTGTCTAAAATAATAAAATTTTGAATATACTGATGATATAAGCAAATGAAAACTAAAATACTTACCACCTGGAGGGACGCAAACTCTTTTGTATGCTTCAGTTTTAAGTGCTGAAGCATATTTGTGGTGTTTTTGCAATATTTCACCTTTTTATTACACAAACGGCACTGCACCTCTTTTTCATCTATTTTGGTAAAATGTTTCCATACTTTGCTTGAAGTTGGAGCCATATTAAAATTATTTTTTGTTATCACCTTTTATTTTTCGCGTAAAAGTGAACTGAAGCGATTATTTTGTAGTTTAATCGATTAATGATTCAATTAATCGAAACCCATTTTTCGATACAATTAAATCGCTAACTGAAACAAAATAATCGATTATTGTGTTTCATATGATTAATCGTGCCATCCCTAGTGTTGAGGCGATCCACAATTGAAGCACCGAGCTGCCTTCTTATTGTTGTTGTGATTTTGCTGGCCACCACTATAATGCTGTTTTTCTGTCGTGCTCTTATCAACCAGTTCAAAATGTTCATACCGCTCTTTGAGTACATCATAAGTTGTACAATGCATGCATTATGAACTTATATTCAATCCTCAATCCTTTAACAATATAACGTATTAAAGACTTTGTCTGAACATTTCCCAGTGCGGCTATTTTCTTCATTTGCAAAACGTATTCATGAAAACTCTCTGTTTCGCAGTTTCTTCCTATTTACCAGTTTCTCATGTACTTCCGCACTTTCCATTATCTGTTTAAATTCTCTTAACAGCGCTGCCTTTAATTCATCATACGATCCTACCAACTCCAATTCGAAGAACAACTGTGCTGTTTTTGTCATCTTTGACCGCGCTTGAGCATATTTTTGCCTCTCGTTTAACCCATACGCGTCAGCGTTCAACCAATTCAATTTTTGACCGGCACCGTCTCGCCGTCAAAATCTTCCACAACATTGTTAAAACATTCAATTGACACTTTTGGCGTATTTTGCGCCACCTCATCAGCTTGAATTTTCAAACTTAACAGTTGAATTATTTGCTGCAACTGTACTTGATTTCCCATCTCTTCTGTTTCTTCAACATGTGCTTGTCTTCGTGTATTTATTTGTCGCGACGTTTTTGGTGTTTCACCGTTATCTATCATTGTGTCTTTCACACCCTTTCTGGCAGTTTCTTTCGAGTGCGACGCACTTGGCATTTGTCTCGCCGTCCTTAACCGTTACTTCAAAATTGCGCGTCGCGGCGCCAACACATACACACAAACGAAATTTTAGTCTTTTGACGCTATTTCACCACGACGTACATTTTTTGCACAGACAGTTTGCCTTTTTTTATTTTCGACGGTTGAGCCTTCACATGTAATGTATAGTTTGGCAGTTGAGTTTATATGTAATGATTGTTCAGCGGTTGGTGTATTGAAATATTAGGTAACAGTTGTACAACTTAATCAACGACTCTTTCGTTCAACTCTTTTGTTTGACCTCTCGATTTCAACTCTTACAACTGACTGTTCCATTATTATTTATTACTGCCACTCTGGTTCTATCGATAGGCGCCTGCAGCGTTGCCACCCGAACCATCACGCTGCCATTACCTCTATTGTTTACATATATTTCTAATGTAAACGCCGAAATTTCAGAACCTATTTATTTATTTTACACATGTGCTAGGCTGCAGTGTCACGCTAAGAATGCCGGGTTCGCTTACATTCGCTGTTAATGTTAACCCGTGTCCGCGTTATGTACGAATGGCAAAAGTGAAACCCTGGCACAATCGTAAGCCACTACAGTTCGGCCTTCCTGACACTCAAATTGCCCTGAATTTGCCGACAATATCAATTAACGTAAGGGATACAAAATCGTATTCTATGTAAAATATCTTATTCTAGGTACAATATCTTATTCTAGGTATTCTACATCAGTGTACATTGGTTCAATTTCCAATCTTATCAGTGTTCCGCAGATTCTGACACCCATTTCTTAAGTTTATTTGCCTCGAGTATTCCGTTATACGGCATCTGCGTAATTTGACAACCATCAACATCACGCACTACATATCGGCCATGTGGTAATACCTTGTCAACAACATAGGGACACCGATACTTTGGTTCTAATTTTTTATTTATTCCTGGGGTTGTGCTAATGTGTCTTATTGCTACGTAATCCCTTTTTTCAATGGTTTCCGCAGGTGAATTACACTTCAAAAACTGAATCATGTTTTGCTCTTGTGACTTAACAATATTCTGCGACGCTTGTTCTCTAATTTTTTCAAAGTCACGATCAATCACACTATTTTTCCCATCTAAATGTTCAGCAAGTTCATCAATCTTATTACCACGTTGTTCTATTCCAAACAGAAGTGCCGATGGTGTATTTTTAGTTGTAGTCTGAACTGTGTTATTTAAAATATATTCTGTGTTCCTTATAGTTGCCATCCAGTCTAAGTGATTTGCAATGTCGCACAATTTACCCATCATAGGCGTAAGTACACGGTTAATGCGCTCTACCTGCCCATTTTCTTGTGGCGAAGTAGTGGCATTCAGGATATGATGAATATTCCTCTCTTCTAGGAACTTCTCAAATTCTTCTGAAGTAAATGAGGTTCCGCGGTCACTTATTAAACGACGAGGGCGACTACAATGGTCAAAGCAATGCTGTAGGGCTACACAAGACTCTTTAGAACTCGTTGAATTCGTCGGGTGAGGAAAGTTTAATTAATTGCCAAAACAAAGATAAAAACATAATAAAGATACGCGAAAAATTACAAAACGTTGAAGACAAACATTACGAAATGAGAAACGGCGTTATTTATAGAAAAAAAGATAGCGAATCCCTTTTATTTTATATACCCCAAGAAATGGAAGATCACGTCCTGTATAAGTACCACAACGAACTAGGACACATTGGAATAGACAAAATCATAGATACCATTTCAAAAAGTTAAAGTTTCCAAATATAAAAGCAAAGGCGAAACAGCACATAAGCAATTGTCTCAAATGCATAGCTTACTCAGCACAGAGCGGTAAAACCGTAGGATTCTTACATAACATTCCAAAAGAAAGCATTCCTTTTGACGTAATACATATAGATCATTACGGTCCAATCGATAATAGTAGGGCTAATAAACATGCACTAGTTATAATAGACGTATTTACAAAATTTGTAAGGCTATACCCAGCCAAGACAACAAAATCAAGAGAAGCAGTAGTAGCACTTAAAGATTATTTCCGAGCTTATAGTAGACCTAAATGTTTAATATCAGACTGAGGGACATGTTTCACATCAAAAGAGTTTGAAGAATTTTTAGAAGAAGAAGGAGTGAAACATGTTAAAACAGCAACAGGATCGCCACAAGCCAATGGCCAAGTTGAAAGAGTCAATAGAATTATAGGCCCAATGATTGCAAAATTAATAGAACCTGACAAAGGAAAACATTGGGATACAGGTTTAGAAACAGTTGAGTACTCATTAAATAACACAGTACAAAGGTCAATTAACGATCATCCAAGCAAAGTAATGTTTGGAGTACCGCAAAAAGGCAAAGTTCCAGATAAATTAAGAGAAAACTTACAAGAATTAGGTAGCAATCAGATATCGAGAGATTTGAACGAAATTAGGCAAGAAGCAGATAAAGAAATCAAGAAAGTACAGGAATACAATAAGAATGCAGTAGACACAAAAAGATCGACACCACACAAGTATAAAAAAGAAGATCTAGTTATGATTAAAAGCTTCGATTCACATACGGGTATATCAAAAAAGCTAATCCCAAAATTCAAAGGTCCTTATAGAATAACAAAAATACTACAAAATGATAGATACGTATTGGAGGATGTTGAAAACTTTCAGCAGTCAAGACTTCCGTACAAAGGGATTTGGGCCGTCGCAAATATACGACCATGGTTAGACAAGAAGAATCAAATTAAAAAACAGACATTAAATAATAAGAGATCAGGAGCTCTCCGGTCAGGAAGGCCGAATTGTAGCAGCAGAGCACCCTAGCACACTGCAATAACCATATCTGTTAAATAACATACTCTGTAAACATTATACATATATAAACACTCTGTAAATATTAGCCATAAGAAACATATAAACATATCTGTTAACATTAACATACACTGTAAAAGGAGAATAAGAACAAGAAGAATAAATGTCAGTCTTGAACATAAAGCGAGAGAGACGAGACCTACAACTAGTTACTAGAAAGGTGGGTAAGGATTTATACTTTTAAGCAAGATACAGAATTATTGTTGTTAGCAACAATGTAATATAGTTTATTATAGTTCGAACATAATACCCTGAAAGGCTCATGCAGGGCATAATTCAAGGTACAATTGGAAAGTTTTAGAGGAAGATAATAACGGGTGATTCTACCAGGGACAGAGAAGTGTAGTCGACTAAGCAAGTCGTTACTACATATCTATGTCCCCTTGTATTGCCCTTAATTGCAGACAAGTGTTGCGAGCAGACTGATAATTCCGATGACGGCGGTATATAGGAGCAGGTTATATACAAGAAAAAACCGGGAAAGTGTAGTTTTACACAAATTAGTTCTATGTTAAATTGAAACTCCGGTTGTAAAAGGTCCGACTCAATGTTGGAGTCTACTGCAATCAGTACTCCACCACCCCGTCGGTCAGGTCGATCAAGCCTGTATGTTGTATACCTATCTGAAAAAACTTCAGAGCTTAAATTCTCTGGTTTTAGTCAGGTTTCGGGAAAAGAATAAAAGGCCAGACTATGAAGATAAAGACTAGAGATTTTACTACAGAGGCCTCTTACATTTTGATAGGAAAGAATTAAGGAAGAATAGTTTTTTGTAGGACCCGTAACATTTTCGGAAGCATGAAGAAATGAAAAGTTCAGTTTTTTGAAGACTTTGAATTTTTTGGCGATTGTGAGAATTAATATGCCTTTAAAATGTAGGAGACAACGAAGAGCAAATAGAAAACAGAGTAATGAAATAAATTTCTTAAGAGAGCAAGAAACAGTTACAGCGCCGAAACAGGCAAGCAAGTACGACAATAAAACTGCAAAACTAGCGAGCACAACGAAGTAAACAAAACAACAACAGCTATGACGTTTACAATAACAGCACTACACAACTTACTCAGAGAGAAATATAATTTCGTGACCGGGAGAGCGTGGGAATGTTAATCAAAACAGAAACAAAAACTTGACGCCAAAGACGCGCAAGTGAAAAATTAGGAATATTAGTTTAAGAATTGACTAATAAAAGTATTAGTGTGTTACTTCTACGGTTGTACTTACAAGGTTAGCACTAATATAAAATCGCAAGAATTATAAAAACACAGGGAGCAAAGGCTAAACACGTCTGACCACCAAGATAGCTAGATAGCTTTAAAGAAAGACGATAGCGGCAGCTTTTGTGAACGACTATTTAGACTCCTCTAATCCAATATTAGCCAGTTCTCGGCGTATCCAGTCGGACGAGGTCGCAAAGTTTAGGAATTTAATATATTCTAGTTTGTTGTCTACCAACATACATAGGTAAATGATTCTATGTTATTGGCATGAATTTATTCGATGAGCTTCCGTCTGGAGCTTACTTCTCTGCAGGTGATCTCGATGCCACGCTGCGTAAATTTAGTGACAACGCTGTTCGAGCGTCTAAAGAGCCACTAGAGGTGATGTACACTGGAGCTTGGCATTAAGTTGCTGCGGGGGTTTTCAAGGAAAATTTAAGTTCTACAAAGGTAGGAAAAAATTTAAAATCTTAAGGGTGCTACAGAGTTTTTATTTGTTAATATGAAAGAGTACTTATTAAAATCAGAACATAATACCCTGAATGGCTCATGTAGGGTATAATTAGATCTACAATTAGAAAGAGTTAGTGGTAAGTAATTACGGGTAGTTCTACAAGGGACAGAGAAGTTTAACCGGTTAACCAGGTCAACACTCCCCTTGGATTCGATTATTCACAAAAACTATACCAAACTTAATTTTACGGTTATCTGAGTACAGTAAACTAAGCAATCTAAGTCTTTTCGTAAAGGAGAAAATTTTAAATCTACATTCCAGTAAAGATCTCGCAAGGCGAAAATCAAAAAGTTATTTTCCACGGATTCCATGCGGTCCCTGTGAATCGAGTACTGAGGACACCAAACGAATGATCCGTACTTCATAATTGAACGAACAAGTAAGGATCGTCAAACTCCTTAGACCATCTCTTAATAAAGCCAAGCATTCTCATAGCCTTATTGACCATTGTAGAAATAACATCTGTTCCGAAAACTTAAGTTTTCGATCCAAACGGACACCAAGATCGTCAACTAAGGCAATTCTTTCTAAGGCACAATCACAGAATGTATACGGATACAAACTTAGGACTGGTTCGGTAGAATGTCATACGCTTGCTTTTAACATAGAACTAGGTCAGCTAGGCATTGCACTATGAGCAAAAAGCCCGAAATTTTTTGCATAAAGTCAAATTTTAAAGTTAGAGCATTCAAATTTGGCACCCATATGTAAAAAATTATTATAGAATTTCGGAATTTTTTTCTTTAATATTTTTTAATTTCTTTATTGTAATTGTAAAATACTGTATAAAAGTAAACTAGTTCTGATGTGCTTCAGTATTTTGCATCACCATACCCGATCCGTGCACCCACAAGAAAAATAATTTTTTAATTTAAAATTTTATTTACAAATATGTTCATTCTTCTTCAACTTCTAGCTCTATTTCTGCACCTTCATCAAAATCCTCATCAGAATCAGAATCTTTTCTTTCTACATCTAAAGGTTCAAAGTTTGTCGGCGATGGTAATTGTAGAAAATGTAATACATCTGCCGGCAGAGGTATTTTTTTAATTTTTGTTTGCCTTTCATTTAAACCTAAGCTTGAAATGTATGGATCAGAGGAATCCATAGCTCTATAAAAAACATGAGCCATATTGTTTAATCGGCTATTTTTTCGGGCATGTGATTTCCTAGCGCTTTTATAGTACTTGTTCCTTGCTTCCGAAGCATTTTCTCCTAAACATCCAACTGGGACCAAAGATGAGTTCATAATTTGCCAACCGTGTACTAAGATTTTATGAACCGTCGGCGACATAGGATACCAAGGATACGTATTTACATATAGCAAAAATGTCTTCTCACAAAATATCTTGAATTTCTAATGGCGTGGCTTGCGACCTGTATTTGTTAAAAACATTTTTAGCTGACTCAAGGTCAATATCGGTTCGATTTCTGCATCATAGCTTATCTAGCCGGTATTTTTGCCAAACACAACAAGAACACTTGTCAAAAGACAAGGAGCGGGCTTGAATGTACAATTGTTTCACGAAGTAGCCAACTTCGATCATCAACATTCATCGCTAACTAACTTGGTGATCGAAGGCAGTTTCATCTCCACACTTTTAGAACTCGTTGGGAATTCTAGTGGTGCCGAGGTGGAAACTGATTCAATAAACCAAGCTTGTCTCTTTGTGTTGTGTTTGGACTTAGTACTGCATAGAGTTCTCCTTATATGTATATATATATTGAAAAACATTTCATCTTTATAAATTTGTGGTGGCCCTGAAAAGGGCCGATTTTGTCAAGCTGTTGAAGCTGATATTCTAGTCCGAAGCGGACGAATCCTACAATTAGGAGAAATGTATTAATTGCCGACATGCCAAATACCCTATAAAATGGGCCTTCTTCCGTCCAAAGCGTGGTATGCCATCTTTAACATCACGCCCTAGCCGCTCGATTGATTGGGTATGAGCTGCGGTTGAAGAATCGACAAATATTTTGGAGTGGTTTACGGTCTGGTGTTGAAAGCCTTCGTCCTTAAGACATGAATAGGCTTTTCAACAATCTGACATAATGGAAGATCTGTCGGCTATTCTGTCCTTAATAAGAGACAGCCATGTGTCCTTATTTCTACACTCTACTGGCACAATCAAAAAGTCTTTGGTCTCTCTTTCTATTGCGCCAAATAGCCACTTACCTTCCACTATGCGGCCACAGTTGTATTTCCTGCGTCCGACTTTTGTCTCGTCGATTTCTACAGGGCCACTGATGGTACGAGGACTGTTTCGTACTGCCCAGTCAATATAAACTTCGTGCATGAAGCTGCGGAAGTCAATTACAGATAGACGTGACCAATCGAATCCATAAAAAATTGGACTGCGCGTTTTTGACCATTCGTGTGCAACAAGACGGAGCTGCAAATTTCCGAAATGGAAAAACGGTGACCTTGAAAAAAAGTATTTTTTCGCACGGTCTCTGAGAACACACAGCGCTACTTTTTTAGTTTTTTTGCGTTAGAAATTGCGTAAGCCTGACAAATAAAACTAATAGCACACGCGATCTGTATTTAATTCTGCAGGCTTTTCCGCACTCTGGACAAGGCTTTCCTTGGCTTATCACGTTGTGTTGACTTAAAAAGTCAATTAATTCACTATCGCACTGAATCAGCGTTGAAAATTCCGCATTTGAAAGTTTGCAGCTATTGCAATAAGCCATGTTTCCGCGTTGAAAATTACACATCAAATGACATTCTATTTCGTTTTTTTGCGGGTCGCGCCGAAGTTCTGCATTTGCGTCAAGCAACCGTCAAATTAACCGTTGTAACGGTTTTGTGTTCGTCGCAATTTTTTTCGCAATTAATTGGTTGTCGGACAACAAAATACATGCAAATTTAATTATTTTCAAAATTCAATGAAAAAAAACTAGAAGAGAAATTCTTTCACTTAAATTCATATAAATATAGGCCTACCTGTACAAATTTTTAAAATAATCGCTGCTGAGGGCACATATTTAACCTTTACCGATAACTATTTTTGCCCACATATTTAACCTTTACTGATAACTTTTTTTGCCCACTGTGGCTCTGTCTCTTGGTTCCCGACGCCGAAACAAAAAATTGACTTCAGGCTGCCAGCGAGCTGTCCCGAGCATTTGTCTGTTGTCAAACGTGACAAGCAACACATACATTTATATGCGAGCTTGTGCATACATACATATACGCACACATTGAAATGAAGGGCAATGAATTATACCTGTGCCCATCGTTTCGCTGTTGTTGTGCGATTGAGTGTGTAAGGAAGCTTTTCCAGGCCGGGGTAGACACAGTCTCGCCCAGGGCCACTTTACAGAACATTTGTAAAGTACCGAGAGCTGAGACGGAGAATGTGACCTCTTTTAGGGCGAAAAAGTGATTTCCTAGGATCTAGGGGAAGGGAATCGGACCACACCTCGGTGTATACCGAGTCCTTCTGGCTTAATGACTAGTTCAGCGGCTAGGCCGGCTGGCTAAGTGTTGGCGCCAATGTGGTAGTACTATAGTGTTTCAGCTGGTACCTCGCATATACTTTCGCTGCTCAGTTGGACTTGGGGCCTGGTTATGCACCTAGGCGTCCAAGTTCATTGACATGCGTCTGTTCCAAAAGTTCGGCAATAAGTATGATGCGGTTAAATCCCTGCTGTCATACTTAGCGGAACTTTGATACAGTTGTAGATGTCGATGCACCAGCCTCACACGTATAGGACCCCCCGCACTTTTGCCACGGTGCTTTTAATCTAATCCTAGTGATAAGGAAGAACACCATATGTTGTTTTGTTCTTAATTTTATTTATTTTTTTCAGCGAAAACATTTCCCTACCTACACTGTAGCCTGCTCTTTTCTTTTGTTTATTTTATTTTTTTGGTTTCTACTAAATTTCCCTGCCTGCTAGTTGTTTGCTCACCCCGATTTTCTGTTTTCGATCTGTCCTAGTCTAGCGACGGTTCTTCTGCGGTAGCGGCGTTGTTGTTTTGCTGCCTTCCTGCGTAGCGCTGCGTTCCTC
Source organism: Zaprionus camerounensis (assembly GCA_018904165.1). Lineage (NCBI taxonomy): Eukaryota > Metazoa > Arthropoda > Insecta > Diptera > Drosophilidae > Zaprionus > Zaprionus camerounensis. Next base: position 1,495,445 of record JAEIFS010000002.1, on the reverse strand, counting down.
CTGTGACTTCTCGTTGGCGGCCCTGTTGTTGTTTTCTTCCCACGCTGACACGACCGAGGATCACTGGCACTTAAACTATTCATCGCCCTGCGCACGTTCGCCCGGCTCACTGGTCTTATCCGTACTGTCCTTCTTGCTCCTAATGCAAAGTTCTCCTCCTCTGCCGTCGACGTCGCTCGGCTTAGATTTGCCCGTGTTTGGTTGATTGTGCGAATTTTTCTCCCAAGGTGTGTGTTTATTTCCTACGTGAATGTGTGTGTGTTTAAGCTTCGCTTTCGGTGCGCTCTCTTGTCGGTCGCCGCTCAGTTGCCGTTGTCGTCACTCAGCTGCACTCGCTTGTGTACGAACGTTTTCCTCCGGGTGTATGTTTATTTCGTTTGCGCTCGCGCTCTAGCTGTGCTTCTCGCTCTTTGCGCTCTTTTTCGTGCAAGCTGCGCTCACGTTTTGTTGTGTGCGTGGCCATTGCTTGCGCTCACTCTGTGTGTGGGTGCGTTCTCTTCCGTGCGCGGCCGTCGCTTATGTTCGTTTTGTGCATGGTCATCGCTCTCTTTGTTGTTTGCGCTCGTTCGGCTTGCACTTGCTTTGCGTGTGTATTCTCTCTCTACTGCATGCCCTTCATGGTAATACTTATAACTACTAGTACCTTCGTGGTAAACTAATACTAATATTAAACTAAAGTTATTGTGGGGCTCGAAATACGAGTCCTCACAAGTGGATGCCGCTATTCGCTGCTTCTGGGTTGCTAACAAAAAGAGCCGATCGCTCACTCGTGAAACCCTTCGGGTCCTGGGGTCATAATAAACGGAAAGCATCTGGCGAGTACTTTCCGCTGTTGGAGTAATCTATATGTTCAATACTTAGTGATAAAAGTCTTTGCTCAGAATCCCGCATATCATGGATAATAATTATACCCTTCGACCATTGAAAATGCCAATGTATGTAACAGACAGAAGGAGGCGTGGGAGACCCCATAAAGTATATATATTCTTGCTCAGGATCACTAGCCGAGTCGATTGAGTCATGTCTGTCTGTCTGTCCGGATGTATGGATGACCAGATGAACACACAGATCTCAGTTATTATAAGAGCTAGAGACACCAAATTTGGCATGAAGGTTTCTGTATACCAGGCGCAGATGAAGTTTATTTCAAATGTTGGGTGCCACGCCCACCGCCCCCGCAAATCAATAATTTTATTTTTGAACTCAATTTGTAAGCGTTGTATTAAAGATAAAACTTTCTGACTTTAACATCTACTAAGCTGATAGGTTATATCTACTTATTCTCTAAATTGCAATCCGATCGGACAATAAACATAAAAGTTATTCTAGAAAGTATGAGCATAAAACCAAGTTCTTGTGTCTACTAACAAGGGAGGCAGGCGAGCGCGAAGCGCGAGCGCCATCTATCGAGAATAATTTCAAATCATGTGCATAGGGTACGACTGTTGCTTTTCTTACTGGTTTACTTTGCCATTTTGTGTAGCTGAGAAAAAAGCTAATAGGGCTGCCAACTCACTTCAATGAGCGATCTGGTTTTGTGGCGTTGCCAGATCAGCGGCGCTGCCAGGCCTGCTTGATCAGTTTTAATTGCATATTTTTGCGAAAATTGCAAATAATAATTACATTTTAATTTTTACTAGAGTGGACCTTTGCTGAAATTGTGAAACATTACAAAATTTAAATTTATATATACATTTTTTGGAGTGGAAAGGAAAAAGGTATACAGGTCGCGGACAGACCAATCATCAACCTCTTCCCATCACGGTGGCTAAGTAGAGGTTCTAGTGTCCGTGAAGAGGCGGAATAACCTCCATCAAACAAAGCCTAGGAGAAATTTGGTGATCCACGTCTGCAAAGGCTAATTCCTTGACGCTTGTCAATAATGGAAGGCTCAGAGGGGGGCATTGCCCCTGACGAGGTGCACCCATTCAGGAGAAGCGCCAGAATGTGTAGGTCCCCCACTAGAGGAGTGGGAATTATGGAGCGGGGAGCTGGAATCCCAGTTCCGGCGGTTGTGAGTGTAGTGCATGCCGTCCCCCAGACGTTGACGTCAATACCCAGCAACCGAGGTGCTGCAGAAATGGAGAAATTGGCTCCTTCAGCACCTCTAATAACAAGTCAGAAGAAGATTTCCGATCTCATCAGAAGTTTTGCCGATCATTAGACCTGTCGGCCTATGGCTTGCGGGGCATATTGGGCATGATGAAATCAAAAATAACGGTACTGCTACCAGCCTTTGAAGGTGGAGTGGACTAAGGTGGCACTTAAGCGATTACGCAAAAAGCCGGAGGCAATTATAATAAAAAAGAGAGCTTCGTAGTCTGACATGCTTCGTAAGTTCAAAGCGGATCCGAGCCTGACAGAATTTTACAGTCATGTCAAAAAAATTAGGAAGACTCAACAGGAAGAGGTGTTGCTCGAAATAGAGGGAAAAGCATCTGCAAGCGTAGCCAAATATAGAGGAGCGATTGAAGAATCCCTTCGTGAAATGGCTGCGGTTCGCACGGGTGCACAGAAAATGGCGTTAACCTGCAGCGGTATGGATGAGGCAACGACAGCAGAGGAGCTCGAAGGTATCTAGGTGAAGCCAGACGGTTACGTTAAGCGCGAACGACGCGATGGCGCCGTTTAATAAAAAGGCTCGGTAACCGTAGGCTGGTCACGTTGTCGCATCATTCAGGATGTACACCCCTCAAGATGATATAAGTGCCTGGGTTACGGTCACAGGGCTAACAACTGTAAGGAACCTGATCGCTCGGGCTGCTGTCTACAGCGCGGCGAAAGGAGGCACAAAGCGAAGGGCTGCGATAAGCCGACAGGATGCCTGATCTGCAACAGCGATGTGGACAGGAACTACCCGACAGGTAGCTTTACATGCCATACCTATAAAGCTAGCGTCACTAAAGGAGCTTCGAACCGCCGTGATGATCTCGGACCAAATTAACATCATCCAGCTCATTGCGTAGTTGCACAGAGCCTTTTGGCCGAGTGAACCGTACTCCCCTGGTGTGGGAAACTCACGAGTGCTCTTGGATGCTACAGGAAAGACGGCAGTCAAATGCTGCACCAACCTATACATAGAGGATCGGGAAAGCGTGCCAATGCGTAGCATTGCGTTTGCAAAAGTGAAGGGCGTACACTTGTATACTTGTTATGCTCCACCGGATCAGTTCGAATAACTGCTGGAAAAGCTAGTATACCACGCAGGAGGGCGCAAGCCTGTGGTCATTGCAGGTGACTTCAACGCCATTGTAATTAAATGGGAAAGCCGGATATCCAACCAGAGAGGACGGGGCGCAACGACAGAGGTTGTGAGGACTCAGATAAAGCCCCCACATTTTGTTGTTATCTTTTTATTATTATTAGTATGTAGGATTTGAATTAATGTTATTTCTTTCTTTTAGCATAAGTAGATGTAAGTATCTGACCTAGTTTTAAGTATTACACTTACCCAATGAAGGGAGCTATATTCTTTTTAGCAAAAACGTGTTTTAAGTTACAGGTTAGTCGGAACTACCTCAGAGAGTAGGGCCAATAAATACAGGGTATAGGCTCGCTCACCGAACCTTCCGCGCAGCAGCACAAGAGATGCCGGCGCCGATGAAACCCACCACCGAAAACAGAACACCGGCAGAGAGAGCGCAGCAGAACACCTGCAGAGAGAGCACTGCAAATGCAGCAGAGCAGCAGCCGAACGTTGACCAACAATAAAAGAGTGCTGCAGCAGAACCCCAGGCAAACACATGAGAGACAGGAAGGCCGCCGGAGAGGGCAGGGTCGTGGTCGGCCTAAGCGCTGTACGACTGCGACTTTTGGCGCGAGGACAAAAATTAATTAAATTGTCACGCTGGACACATAGGGGTGTAAGAAATCGCGAAAATGAGAGTGACCACAACAAGGACAAATCGCACAGGAAGAAAAAGGACACAAGGACACAGGACGACGTTTGGAACAAGGTGAGCGAGCCACTTGTTGGCCGACTTTAAGGCAGGGCCCGTTTTCGGGCAAGATAGTGTGACGGTGCGTAGGTAGGGCAAGGTCAGGTAAACTAAACAAGGAAAATAAGTGAAAGAAATGAAAATATAAAGGCAGATGTTTGTGTTGTTGGAGCATGCAGTGGAGCAGGGGGCGTGACTGCCGGGAGCGGGCGTACATGTGCGTGTGTGTGAGTGAGCGCGTGCAGAGGCGAAGCGTGAGACTGCGTGGCCCAACTGTTCCAGAGTTCCCCCATCTCAGAAGGTAACTTTCCTCTTTTCGTCTCGGGTCTCAGCAATTTTACAAACTTCCTGTAAAGGGGCTTTGGCGCGACTCAGCTCACCTCAGCCCGAGACACTACCTTACATGCTACATTATTCATCGATGTCACCTTTGCTAAATGGAAGGGTCATGAAAAAGTAACGCTGAGCGATTATGCCCTTATTACGTTCAGCGCCCGCACGTCGAGCAGCACACAACGAAAGACAAGAGGTTCTTTAGGGCAAGCATGGGACACCAGGAAGCTGAACAAGGACATGCTGTCATATAATATCGAGCTAATGGAATCCACAAATGGACAGGCGAAGACCATGGTGACGGCGCTCACGAAAATGCTGGAAGCGGCGTGCGATGCAGCGATACCGAGAAAGAAGAAAAGTAAACGTAAGCCTCTTGTCTACTGGTGGAATGCGTCCTTCAACCTGCTAAGTTCGGAATGCTTCAGGGAAGGGAACAGGCGCAACATGAGGTGTAAAATCCGAATTGGGCGGAGCTGAGAAATGACATTTCTGCTGCTAAAGCAAATTCTTTTAAAGAGTTGCTGGCAAGTGTAGACGAAGATCCCTGGGGTATCGCCTACAAAATTGTTATAAATTAACTAAAAGCCGTTAACGGAGGAACTCCACAGGACCCAGTCTCACTACCAAATATCGTGAAGGAGCTATTCCCAATACAGAATACCCTATGGTAACCCGTCCAAGAAACCCCTGTCCCCGAATTCCCGTGTGTCCCAGTATAAGAGGTAGAGCAGGAAGTTAAATCGATTCTCAAATAGATTTATCGATGTTCATTTTTTTGCGATGCATTTATTTAATTTTCGAGAATTGATTAAATCGAACATTTTGCGGCGAAACAAAATTATCTGCACTACTGAAAGAGCGTCGCAGAAGGGTAAGTCTTTTGTTGCACATTTTAAGCATTTTATTGAATGAAAATTATTCTTTAGGAATTCGAAATTTGGTGTTGGTGCAGCTAGGTGCAAAATGGATAAAACTTACGGTAAGTAGTGAAAGGCTAAAACATTAGTTTTTAGTACTTGTGAAATATGCATGTCTTCACGTGTTTGCTACATGCATGTACGCACATGATGAACACATGCGGTATACAGGATAGTTGTATACATGTTGTTTAATACATATTTAATTTTGCAGGTTTAAAAAACACACAAAATGATAAAAACAAGAGCGGCGAGGATGAAGAAAAAAATTATCCACAATACATAAAGTCGGTGGTGTGGAAATATTTTCGCAAACTTATCGGAGGAAAAGCGGAATGCTTAAAACCACCAATATGGCGAGCCATTTAAAGCGAGCCCACCATCTATTGGAGAAAGATATTCCTAAATGCTCAATGTCGATGAACTCGTTCCTCATTTCCTCCAAAGTCTATGAAAAAGTTCTGAACGGAAAAAAAAAAAAATTAATGAAGCACTAATTCAAATTGCATTAGATGTGCAACCGTTCAAAGTTGTAGAGGATGTCGATTCAAAAATGATTTACCAAGCCGTCAGCTTGAAGCCGAACTACCTTGCGGCAAGTACTTCTGAAAAACATGTACGTGGACATGAGAGCAAAGTTAAAATCTATACTAGATTTTGTAGATTTTTGTGCAGTGACAACTGACGGATGGACTTCACGTTCCAAAGATTATTCCATCACAGTCACTTGCCATTTTGTTTACGAGTATGAATTAAGAGCAGCCGTTTTCAGCACTAACAAAATGCTAATTGACACAGACCATTCGAGTCAAAACGTGGCTGAAACTTTAAAATCATTTTTGAACGAGTGGAATGTTTTGGAAAAAACATCTGCAATTGTGACTGATAACGTAGCTGTCATGATAAAATGCATTATAGCAAAATGAAAGAAAATAGTTACATACTTCAAAAGCAGCCCAATAGCATATGCTAAGCTAAAGGAGGCGCAAGAGCCTGAAAAAAGCTACAGCTTAATACAAGAAATGCCGACTAGATGGAACTGTTCTTTTGCAATGATAAAGCGAATGCTTATGTTAAAAGATTTTGTGTCATCTGTGTTGCTGAGAACTTCCAAGGCACTTACACCACTTGCTGCTGATGACATCGCTATTTTAAAGGATTTATTGAAATTATTTGAGCCTTTGACAATGCCACAACACAGTTATCCGCAAGTAGTTCCGTCACTTTCTCCCTTGTAATTCCAATAACTGGTAATTTAATTCACCAGTTAAATGTGTTGGAACCGACATTGGAGACAACGGAAGGCCACCAAGCATGCGAATACATTTTAGAGAGTGTGAATCGTCGACTGTCGCCCTATGAAAGGCACACTCCGACAAGAATAGCGACTCATCGATCCCCGTTTTAAAAAGGATGGGTTTAGAAGCAGCAATGTAGCTTACTCCTCGGCAAGTTTGCTGCAATCTGATCTAGCTAACACGTTTAGCCAATTGCGCATTAGCCCACCAACATCAAATGAGAAGAAACAAGCGTTTTTTGAATTTATGGAGGAAAAATTATCAAGAAAACATTACACCCCTAGTGTCGACTTAATCATTAAGGTGCGGCAGTACCTGGAGAAACCTCACGCTTCAAAAAGTCGATGTCCAATTGAATACTGGAAGGTAAGTATTTTTTATCTAATTTCAAAAACATTCGAATAACAACTTTTTTTAGGCTCAAGAAAATGAGATGACAGAGATGGCAGCATCCGCCAAACACTATTTGTGCATTCCTGCGTGCTCCACAGAAACTGAACGAATGTTCAGCACGGCCGGTGCATTAATTTCGGACAGAAGGGCCGCCTTTAACCTTCCAATGTTGACATGATCTTGGTTGCCAACAAAAATCAGTGGCTGTCGACAAAGAAAATTAATTAATTTTAATACGAGTATCTCTTAAGTAATACACATGTGTAGTCGCCGAAGTTTCAACTTGTGCAGATAGTAGTTTATTGTTTTGATTTCAATTTATTAAACGTATACACACAATTTCAATCCATTTACTTGACACGTGCTAGGCAGCAGTGTCAGGCTTAGAATGCCAGGTTTGCTTACATCAGCAATTAATGTTAACCTGTGTCCGCATTATCTGCGAATGGCAAAAGTGCAACCCTGGCACAATCGTAAGCCACTACAGTTCGGCCTTCCTGACACTCAATTTGCCGACAATATCAATTAACGTAAGGGAAACAAAATCTTATTCTATGTACAATATCTTATTCTGGGTACAATATCTTATTCTAGGTACAATATCTTATTCTAGGTATTCTACATCAGTGTACATTGGTTCAATTTCCAATCTTATCAGTGTTTCTTTAGGATTTTCATCAACAATCGAATCCGCAGATTCTGACACCCATTTCTTAAGTTATCTGCCTCGAGTATTCCGTTATACGGCATCTGCGTAATTTGACAACCATCAACATCACGCACTATATATCGGGGACCCCGATACTTTGGTTCTAATTTTTTATTTATTCCTGGGGTTGTGCTAATATGTCTTATTGCTACGTAATCCCCTTTTTCAATGGTTTCCGCAGGTGAATTACACTTCAAAAACTGAATCATGTTTTGGTCTTGTGACTTAACAATATTCTGCGACGCTTGTTCTCTAATTTTTTTTTTCAAAGCCACGATCAATCACACTATTTTTCCCATCTAAATGTTCAGCAAGTTCATCAATCTTATTACCACGTTGTGCTATTTCAAACAGAAGTACCGATGGTGTATTTTTAGTCGTAGTCTGAACTGTATTATTTAAAATATATTTTGCTTGTGGCGAACTAGTGGCATTAAGGATATGCTGAATATTCCTCTCTTCTAGGAACTTCTCAAATTCATCTGAAGTAAATGGGGTTCCGCGGTCCCTTATTAAACGACGAGGGCGACTACAATGGTCAAAGCAATGCTGTAGGGCTACACAAGACTCTTTAGAACTCGTTGAATTCGTCGGGTACAATTTAATAAATTTCGTAAAGGCGTCAATAATAGCCAGCAGGTGTTTCTTCTTTGACAGAAGGGAAGGCAGCGGACCCAAGTGATCAATATGAATCGTATCAAAAGGCACAGGTACCTTTGGGATACTGAACATATTACGCTTGTTAGTGCGCGCTGGGGCTGAATATACTATACATTTAAAGCAGTTACGTATGAAATTATGTACCCGTGTCTTCATCAACGGGAACAAATAATGTTTCTTAATTTCTGAACAACATTTGTCAACCCCTAAGTGGCCGATTTTTTCATGCGTCCATCGAATCACATTATTTATCATCTCCTTAGGCACGTACATCCGCTAGTTACCAGAAGGTGATTTTTGATATACTACTTCACCACTCAGTTCATATTCATCATTGTCTACTGTTTCTAATTGCTCTCTAAGGTCACAAATTTCTTTGTCTCTGCTTTGTGCCACCCGAAGTTGGTAGTCAATATCTAAGTCACTAACCTCTCCCACATGTTCTACTCGACTAAGTGCATCTACATGGCTCATAAGGTTCCCAGGCCGATGTTGTATTGTATAATTGAATTTCTCGAAGGATAATGCCCAACGTTCAATTTTATCTGATCCATTTTCATTGGCCAAAGTTCGTGCTAACGCATCACAATCAGTTATAATCTTAAAGGGTCTGCGATCCAAATAAGTACGGAAGGGCCTAAGGGCGTAATAGACAGCAAGCGTCTCCAGTTCATAACTATGTAACTTCTTCTCAGTGTCTGCAGTTGATTTCAAAAAATAAGCTACAGGGTGGAATTTGGAATCATTTTGTTTCTGCATAAATACAGCACCAAATCCGCGTGCACTCGCATCACAATGTTATTCAATCTCTCGCTCTGGATCAAAAATTGCTAATACTCGAGCTTGTATTAGAGTCTGGCGTAAAGTAAGGAATGCCTCATGGCACTCATCAGAGAAGTCAAACGATTTGTCATCCCTCAACAACTGACTTAACTTAATGCTATCTTCAAAAACGACAGTACAAATCGGCGGAAGAATGAGAACAATCCAAGACAGGATTCCAATTGTTTTCGGTTCATAGGAACCGGGTATCTCTGTATAGCTTCAATGTGTCGTTCACTGGGACATATACCCCTTGCATTTGCTTTAAAACCTAAATATTCTAACTCGGTTTGCGCAAATTTACATTTCTTAAGATTCAACTCAAGTCAGAATGATCATAATCGTTTAATGGCTTCCAGAATAGTTTTTATATGACTCGAAAGGTCAGGTTAAGCTATTAAAATATCGTCCATATACACAACTACAAGTCTAGCTTCTATCAAATCTCGTAACACTTTATTTACAAATCGCTGAAATACAGCAGGCTTATTTTTCAGTCCATAGGGAACGCGTAAGTATTCATATTGTCCATCAGGTGAACAAAGGCAGTTAGATTAACCGAATCTTCATGCATCTTTATCTGGTTAAAACCGCTCTTAAGATCCATCAATGTAAAATATTTTTTGTGATTTTGTTCAAAGGTCTATAGTCTACACAATTACGCATTTCCCCTGACTTCTTACGTACTGGCGCAATATCGGAAGCATAAGGCGCGGTACTAGGTCTTATAATATTTCTCTTCAATAAATCATTTATTATTCTCGAACTTCAATTCTATCTTGGTACGACGGGGTCGTCGGTAAATAGGAATCGTATTTGTCGTTTCCATTTTCATACAGTAGTCGTCAGGATATGGCGCAAGTGGCGTATTGTAATAAGCGTCACGAATAGATGACAGAAGCATGTTATATTGATCGGCAGAAAGAGCAGTGTTAATGTTAAACAACTCCTCGGTTTCCGAAGTGACATCAATCGCACATAACCCATTAAAATAATTATCAACATTTCCGATCGGCGGCGCAGAAGTCCGGCTATCAATTGTAAGACCGCATTTATCCGCAATACTCTCGGCAGGCATGTCAGAGTTGCTTAAATGATTATCAAAGGACCGAAGTATGCCAAGGTTTACTAACTTACATCTCTTATTTTCCCAGGTTTGTTAAAATGCAACAATCCTTTTTTAATATAACGCTTTTGTACTCTAACTAATTTAATATCTGCTTTCTCAAGTAAGTCTCTACCAATGATCAGAGGTACAAAAATAGATTCATCAGGGACTACAATAAGCTTATGTATTCTTATCATTAAGTTTAATACTGCTGGAAACTTCACCGAAGGACATCAAACGTTTCTTTCCTATTCCACAATACTGGGTCTTTCTTAATGGCCTATTGCCGAAATTGGTTACGTAAACTCGCCGCACAAAACTTCTAGGGCTACCGAAGTTGAACAGAGCTAAAATATTAACAAACTTGGCATAATTAAAAGAAACACTCACCGATTGGAATGGGCAACACGGAGTCACAACTTCAGCACTATCAACATAAGCCGCGCTGCGGCTAGCAGGCATCCCCATCCTTGGACGGTGCGGACAGTTGTTATAAACATGAGACCGCTCACCACATCGGAAGCAAGAGCCATCAGGACGTCTGGGCTTCGGGCAAGCACTTTGGTAATGTCCATATCCAGAGCAATTGAAGCAGCGGACAGAGGCGTCAGGACTGGAAGCAGTAGACATCGTTGCAGTTGCTGGAGCCGGCAACACAGTAGTAGACCGGGCCGCAGAAGCCCTAGCAGCAGGCATCTTGGAAGTAGCAGCCACCAGTGTTCGAGGGCGCACACGCTCATAACGAGCAAGCAGGCGTTTCAATTCACGCATTGTTTTGGCCGTAAACAAGATGAATCTCTCTCTGAATTGGTCTCCGATGCCTTCAATGATGATGTCAATAAGTGCGCTCTCAGCAACGTGACCACGCGCCGCGATTTCTTGCATCTCTAGAACGTACCGGTGCACCGTGTCGTCGGGTCTCAAACGTCTGGCACGTAGTTGAAGAAAGACCGTAGAATATTGGCGGCTAAATTCCTCCACCAATGCCTCGCGCAGCAAATCATATGAATGGGCAGAAACCGTACGCACGAACAGCTTTGCTGTTCCGCTCAACATACGCCGCATTCCCACGAAGCGTGCTCGGTCGTCAAATTGCAAGATACTGAAGGCATCCTCTAAGTCCTCGATCCACTTCAACACGTCGTAACTGTCATCAGCCGTGAACATTGGCACCATTGACTCGATGAGGTTAATGTCGATTCTAAGTGGCGGTACATCCTGACCCGTTCGGCGAGGCGACGCGCTTAATTCCTCTACTTCCTGCTGAAGTAGCAGCAGTTCTCTCTCCTGGCGCAATTGAATAAGGTGTGCTTCCACATCCATTGTTCCAGCAGTAGTCAAAGCGCTGGGTACAGTAGCCGCCGCAGCAGCAGTCCCGTTGTTGCCTAGCAACAACTATACAGGCCTCGTAATAATTTCTTCAACAGCAGACATCGGTTGACTAACGGCTTGGGTACCCGTTATAACGGCACCTGGCGCCGCTAAATTTGTGGCGCCTTTTTCGCTCACGGCGTCTTCAGCGGTGCTATCGAACTTGTTCAGCAGTCTCCCTCGCATCAGCAGGCAGCAAATTGTATAACTCATGTATCTGGGCCACAGACGCAGTTGCTGGCACATCCATATTGTGTGCTCGCAGCAGGCACAGCTTGAACTCTTGTTTGGTTGCATCTTAGTGGTAGTTGTTAAAAATTTCGCAGGTATCCCGGTGGTGGTATTTGTTAAGAATTTCGCAGGTATTCCACTTCTGAGTTGTAATCGCCGAACTTTCAACTTGTGAGGTAATACTTTATGTGCGAATGGCAAAAGTGCAACCCTGACACAATCGTAAGCCACTACACATGTATCTAGGGCACGAAGCCAAATGACTGACAGGTGTTGAACACCTTAAAAATTTTATTTTATTTTTAATAAATAGTTATTTTTATTTGTTTGACTGTTATAATTGCCATGTTGTTTGATTTAAAAATAGTACTCCTGATTACTGGGATAGTTTGGTGGCACAAAATGTTTACTTTTCATACATAAAATTTTCGATTTAAATCGATTTTTTGCTTAAAAATTAAAAAAAAAATCGATTCGCTGAACATCGATTTATTTCCAGCTCTAATGCGAGGTCATCGAAGCAGCAAAAAGGATAAACCCCAACAAAGCCCCTGGTCTTGATGGTATCCCAGGAATCGTAGTTATGGCAGCTGCGACTGCTAAACCTGAAATTGACAGGGATACCTTCCACCTGGATGGTGTCTTTCTATCTTGTTAGAAAAACATGAAATTGGTACTGTTGCCGAAAAGACCCACAAATGCTGCAGGCCCATTATGTTTGCTGGACATTGTGAGAAAGCTATTCGAACGCATCCTGTACACATGCATCGAGAGTCCCTATGGACGTCAAAAATGCTTTCAATACGGCGAGATGGCCAAACATTTTCGGGTCCATGCGCACCACGGGTATACCTAGATACCTCAGGATCGTTATTGGCAGCTACTTCAGGTACCGTATACTATGGTACGACACTGAAGCCGGGCCAAGAAAACACTTCGTCTCCGCAGGTGTCCCACAAGGGTCGGTACTTGGACCAGTCCTGTGAAACATAATGTACTGTCCATCCGCAAGCCCAGTGGTGTGGAACTACACTGATTGCCGACGACGTGGCGGTAAGTCCGAAGTTGTGCTGTTGAGTAGACGAAAGACCGTTGGGAGCATACAGGTCTCGGTTAAAGACGCCCAAATAGGGTCAGTCGGATCACTGAAGTACCTGAGAGTTTTATTTGACCATAGATTGATTGACGTTGATCAAATCCAAACAGGGAAGAAATGAAAAAACCGATGCCAAATTCAGTGGGGTAACGAAAACCAGTAAGAAAAGCACCGCGCGGCACGCGACAGTGGGATACCCTTCGACTTATGTTACCGTAAAAAGTATCTAACACGGAAATACCTTGTTAGTGGTATTCTTCGACGCCTTTTCAAAGTGGGTGGAGTTGGTGCCTTTGCGTTAAGCAACGGCAGTACAGCTGATGCGCTCGTTCCGAGAACGAATCTTGGCCAGGTTCGGACTGCCGAAGATGTTAGTCTGCGACAATGTTTAAGAGCCAGGCTTTCGCCACATTCTGTAAACAGCTGGGTATGACCTTGCAAGACACCGCGCTGTATACCCCGTAGCAGAACCCAACGGAGAGGGTAAACCGGACCGTGAAAACCATGGTGGCACAGTACCAGAACAACCAACAGCGGACGTGGGACGAGCACCTCCCAGAGATCAGACTGGCAATTAATACTAGTGTTTCGGACTCTACCGGGTTAAGTCCAGCGTATCTGGTGCAAGGACGCGAACCTCGTTTGCCGGGAGCTTTATACGAAGAGGTGACTCTAGTTATACGGGCGGAGCCAAGGCTGCCAGCGGATAAGGAACGACACTTGCAAAACTTATTCAAGACCATTTCCGAGAATGCCCAACTAGCAAGCACAGACCAAGGAAGGTACTACAACTTACGCCGCCGAGAGTGGAAGCCGGCCATCGGCGACTTAGTGCTACTGAGACAACATCATTTGTCGAAGGCAGTCGATGAATTCGCCGCCATGCTGGCACCCCGCTACGATGGACCTTACCGAGTCATGAGCTACATCAAGGTGAAGCAGCGACTAGCACACCAGCGAAGGTCATCAGGTTTCAGGGGGGCAGGTTTCTACTAATTAAGATAACCCTAACATATAAGACACCGAGCTAGATCTTAGAAACACCAAATTTAGGTAGGAATTTCAAATCTCGCACCATGTAGGGACTTAGTGCAAGAATCATAGTACTAAGTTACTCGTTTAAATTTATAGCCCCGAATCGGACCGCGACTGGTGCATACTTGACTAGCGGTCAACTGGGGCCGGAGTCATCGACCTCATGTAGGGTTTCGATGACATGCCCGCCCTGATACCCCGGGAGGAAGTACTTGTCGCCATCACCATCACCGAACCCGCGGTGACGGAGGAATTGGTTCCTGACGTGACCGATTTCGTCGCCAATCACAAGTTTATCGGCCATTGCCTGTCCGGTGCCCCCGCAGGTCAAGTTCTCGCCGAGTACCCGGAGGAGACAGGGCGCTTTAGCCCCATTAGCGAAGGGGAAAGCAAGGGACCTCCGACCATGCCACCGCTAGCCATGGGGCTGCCCCCGCCGCGCGAGCGAGATGGTCCAAGCCCACTTGGAAAGGCATCCCGCAAGGTGGCTTATCTATTGGTGGAAGGGAACGGAGGTTAAGTTCAGGGCACGCATCAACCAATACGGAGCCGTGTAAGGGAACGGAAATAGATCCACGACGCAGTGGGAGGCAATTTGTGTTTAGGATAAGGAACATTCCACCCAATCCCCGGTGAAGTAAGAGGGGGATTTGACGTTGCAAAAAGCGCGGCACATTCTTTGTTAAATATTATAAATACATATAAGGTAAACTTAAGTCTAATATACCCGGCAGTATTTTGTAAAACATAGGCAGAAACATAGATAGCAAGACATTAGACAGGGGCATAGGCAAAAATACGAACGCTACAGTCAGGTGCTGACTGTATAAGGCCGTAGATTATTATAAAGTATCAAAATGATAGCACACCTTGTATTTTTTAAATAATTTTCAAGATATATTGCCGTAATGCATGAATCTTCTCTCACTATATGAAAATGATGTGGTTAACAATTTTTAACCAAAATTATTTATTATTATTACTCTTATACTTATTTTTTTGAACAAAATAGCAAAAATTGGCTTTTGCAACCGTATCAAAATGATAGCACACTTTTCATTTTAAGTCTTAAAATTAAAGAACGGAACAGTAATACTCTTCAAATCTACTTAATAACATTAATTAGATATTTATGGTCGATCCCCTGAATTTTCCGACGTTGAAAATTCGATTTTTCATTGAATCTATAAGATTCGCCAACAACTGGGGTTCCAGGAGGTTCCACTCCCGCAAAATAGCGCTTTTGAGGCTGCTTACACATTCGTATGTAGTGTTATCCTTATAAACTCTTCTGGCGAGAATACCCCATATATTTTCAATCGGATTTAAGTCCGGTGAACATGCTGGCCACTCCAATAACTCCACTTAGCTCTCTTGCAAAAATGTTTTTGTCATGCGACTGATGTGGATTCTTGCGTTGTCTTGCATAAAAATATACGGGGCTACACGATTTTCATTTAAAAATGGAAGTAAACTGTTCTCTAAGACTTGAATATAGTCTGCACTATTCATCCTGGAGCTTGTAAATTGTAAATCAAGCTTGCCAAACTTGTTAAAAGCTCCCCATACCATTGCAGATCCACCACCAAAATTTCTTTTCGAAAAATACAAGGGCTCCTTTCTTAAATCCCGCCAATAATGGCGAAATCCATCTGGACCATCCAGATTATATTTTTTTTCATCAGAAAAAATAACCTAAATAAAATATATTTGATTAGGAATGTAAAAAAAAAGTACAATTTGTTTTTACTGAGGCCCAGTTTGTTGCCAAGTTATTTTCTGCAAATTTTATCCGAGCTGCCTTATGACGGGCTGTCAAATAAGGTATTTTTTTTTGTTTAGCTCTCACAATGTGGTCAAACTTATTTAGCACTCTCCAAACCGTCATTTTGGACACTTTTTTTGCACTTAGCGAAGCAAGTCTGGAGCACGACACAAAAGAATTACTTGCTTTTTTGACAATGCGTCGCTTGATACGGTTATCTATGACTGGTTTTCGACCGGTACTGCGTTTTTTTCCATATTCTTCTGGATTCTTAAAAAAATTGGTAATAACCTTGCGACTGCGACCAATTTCACGCGATATTTCACTTATATTCAAGCCAGATTTCGAAAAGGCAAGAATTGAGCCTTTTTCTTGTTCACAAAGCAGTGAACCACGACCCATTTTATTTAAAATTAATTAAATTGCTATTGCGAATTTAAAAAAATAAATAAAAGACTTAGTCTCAACAATTCGGCGTCTGTTTTCGTTATGTATGCTATAATTATGATACACTTGCAAGCTAGCAAATTTCTATGTCTTTACGCAAAACTAACGGCATATTTCCAATGAATGCTAAAAATAGCCAATAACGGTAAATTTGCATTGCTTATGCCTTATCCTCTCTTTCGTCATACTTGCTTTTAATATATTTCCAGTACAGGCGAATTTTACGAGGGAAGAAACGCAAGTTATAAAAGTGTGCTATCATTTTGATACGCACCTTAGTTTACCGTAAAAAACAATTGTAAATAACAGAATAGAAACGCCGCTCGAATTTTTCCACCGATTATAAAAAATAATAATCAGTTCGCAGGGCACACCAAGGGGAGGCTACTGCAAATGTAATGGGGCTAGTTGTTCTTAAAACGTTAAATTTTGGTGACCTACGAGTCGACTTGAGATGTTCTGCGCAACTCCAATGTTCCCCAAATTAAGTAATTTCTGCAATGTGCAGTCATATACATATAGAGATTCTGGTAAAGGTTAAATAGCTGCATGCGTTGACGATTTTGTTTAAATTTTTTTACTGATAGGGCTATATTTATCATGATTTTAGGTGAAATAATTATTTGGCGGTCGCTTCTAGTTTTTTTTAATTGAATTTTTAAAATAATTAATTTTACATGTATTTTGTTGTTGCCTTTTCGGTACAGTAGGCCACAAGCTGATTTGTTGGAAATCAAAAATTTGCAGTCACTTAAATATTAGATTCCTTTGAAAATTTTTTAAGAGTTGTAAAGTTACTCTTTTTTTCCTGCCATAATATATATGTTATATATGTCGAAGTATGCTCGTCTTCCATTAGAGCGTAGCGCGTTTCAATGTTTCGCAGGCGATAACTCAAGCATAGGGATGGCACGATTAATCATATGATACACAATAATCGATTATTTTGTTTCAGTTAGCGATTTAATTGTATCGAAAAATGGGTTTCGATTAATTGAATCATTAATCGATTAAACTACAAAATAATCGCTTCAGTTCACTTTTACGCGCAAAATAAAAGGTGATAAACAAAAAATAATTTTAATATGTCAGGCATATTATTGACAACAGATATATGGACTGGGAAAAATGTTAATAGCATGATTGGCATAACTCTACATGGCTTGTTTGGAGCTAAGCAAATTAGTGTGACGATTTAAGTTTTCAAATTAACTGAAGCCCACACGGCTGACCACATCGCCGAAGTGCTAATGACTTCGTTAGAAAAGTTTGCTATTGCTGAAGACCAAGTTACAGCAGTGGTAACGGACAACGGCGCAAATATAGTTAAAGCCATATATAAGAGCTTTGGAAAATCGCGCCATATCCCATGCTTCGGTCACACTTTGAATTTAGTGTGCACAAATGCCTTAGAAATTGAAGAAGCAAATGCCGCCTTTTTTCTAAAGCTGGAGCTACTGCTACAGAACAAAGAAATATATTAACTACTTCGCGCCTGTCGAAGTTGTTATTTCTGAATTCGTTATTAAACAAATAAAATATAGATAAATGTTGTTTAATTTGTGTATTTGTTTATTATTATTGGTAGCAATTGCATTACATTCACATGCGACAATATCAAAAATTGCTGTTTTGTTTGCTACAAAAAAATCAATTGATTAATCGGTTATTTTCATTTTTCTTCGATTAATTGCAATTAATAATTGAATGGTTTCAATTAATCATATGATTCATTAATCGATTAATGATTTTTTTTGCCATCACTACTCAAGCATACTGATCTGCTCATTTTTCTAACTGCCCCGAAATTACCTCGAACCACACTCGGCGACAACGTCGCGACGCATCGTCGTGCAGCTAGACAGACGCCGCATCGTTGTCGCCCCGCTCCAACGGTATTGTAACGGCAAAGAGAAACAACCAAAATGCAAAGACGCAAAACATAAAATGATGAAATAATTCGAGCCTATGCGAAATATTTACACTCTAAGAAACCAGTAATCTTTATACGCCGACATATATATATATATTTTGAAAATTTTTTTATCTTTATAAAATTTTAGTGGCCCTGAAAAGGGCCGATTTGTTGAAGACATGAAGCTGGTCTTCTACTCCGAATCAGACGATTCCTAATATTAGGAAAAGGTGTTAATTGACGACATTAAACACAAGGCGCCGTAGGTGAAAAATCGCGCGTTTTTTTTTTCAAACATTTTTCACCTGCGGCGGGCTTTCCTTACCCAACAAATTTTTCCTTCGGCAATATCTACATCTTCTCTACTTGGGTCATACAACTCTCCGATAGCTTTAAACGCTTCATGAAGTCTGTCAGAGTGTGAAGGGTATTTTTTAAAAAATTGAAATTTGGCCAAATACCCTATAAAGTGCGCCTTTTTGCGTCCAAAGCACGGTATGCCATCTTTGATGTCACGCCACAACCGCTCGATTGATTGTGTATGGGCTGCGGTTGATGGATCGACGAAATTTTTTGAGTGGTTCACTGTCTGGTGTTGGAAGCCCTTCGTCCTTAAGACAAGAATAGGCTTTCCAACAGTCCAACATAATGGAAGTTCCGTCGGCTATTCTATCCTTTATAAGAGACAACAGTGTGTCCTTATTTCTGGACTCCACTGGTACAATGAAAAATTCTTTTGTGTCTCTTTCAATGCCACCAAATAGCCATTGACCTTCCACTATGCGGCCACAGTTATATTTCCGGCGTCCCACTTTTGTTTTGTCAATTTCAACCACTTTGCCCGGGCCACCAATGGTACGAGAACTGTTGCGTACTGCCCATTCTATATAAACTTCGCGCATGAAGTTGCGAAAGTCAATTATAGATGGCCGTGACCATCCCAATTCCTGCATCAAAAATTGGACTTCGCGCTTAAGTCCATTTGTATCCAGCATTATGAAGCGGCAAATTTCTTCAAGGGAGAATCGGTGACCTTGGAAAAAGGTATTTTTCCGGATGGTTTCCGAAAACATACAGCGCTGCACTTTCTTTTTTTTTGCGACCGCAGAAGAATTAGCGTTGCCATCACATAAAAAGTTAATTACAGTATCCGATCTGTATCTAACTTTGCACTCTTTTCCGCACTTTGGACACAACTTTTTATTGCATATTACGTTATGCTTGCGTAAATAATCAATAAGTTCAGTGTTGGACTGAAGCAATAATGAAAATTCTGCATTCGATAAGTTGCATCTATTGCAATTTGCCATCTTTTCGCATTGAAAATTACACGTCGAATGATATTCGAATGGCTTGAAAAAGCTATTGAACATCTGCATTGGCGCCAGACTGCCGACCAACATGTTTTTCGTCGGTCGCGCCGAAATTCAGCATTTGCGTCAAGCAACCGGAAAATTAACTGTTGCAACGGCATAATTTTTGTGTCTGCCGCATTTTTGCTTGAAATAATTCGTTTGTGTTTGTGCGCACTGTGCGCATCGTTGTGAAGTTTTACTGAGAATTGGCCAACAACAAAATAAATGTAAAATTAATTATATTCAAAATTCAATAAAAAAAAACTAGAAGCTACCGCCAAATAATTCTTTCACCTAAAATCATGATAAATATAGCCCTATCAGTGAACTTTACCACATTGGTAATGATTAAATATGTACCACTCTCCCAAGCGTACATAAAAACGCAACAACAAAATACATGCAAATTTAATTATTTTCAAAATTCAATTAAAAAAAACTAGAAGAGTCTGTCATTTACCTTAATTCATCATAAATATAGCCTGTAAAAAAAAATCGCTGCTGAGGGAACATATTTAATAATTATTATAATCATATAGAGTTTTGGCGACCTTTATGTTTTACACTCATTGTAGCTGGCTCGAGGTCAAGGTTCAAAAATATAAAAACAATTTGTTTTTGATTTTTATTTTTCCGATATATTTCGGTTACACTACGGTAACCGTCTTCAGGGCTAAAACACAAAATTACAAAATGGAAAAACGGTTAACAATGTTTATAAAACTAAAAACTAAACTGAACAATACTAAATTACATATGTACATTAATTTGTCACGTCTGCTTTTGCTGGCGCGGAGTTCCTAACTAGCTTAGGAAGTAAATGTCTGTATATACATATGAGCGCAATTTTCTGTGTCCGTTTTGTAGTTTAATCTCTCTTGTGTTGGTGTGTTAATTATGTGTAGCATTTCGAGAGTGTAACGTTTAGCATAGTGTTGTTCTTGTTGTAGTATTGTTGTTGCGTCAAAATTGGGAGAGTGGTGTTTGTTTGCACAGTGGGTCATGAGAGCTGTTTTTTGTGTTGTACATTGGTGGCGTAATTTGAAATCAGATTTGTGTTGCGCTAATCTTGTTTTTAATTTTAATTTTGTCGTTCCTACATACACTCCATTGCATATTTCAGTAGTGTTGCCACTGCAAGGAATTTTATATATCACATTGTTTTTGTCTAGTGCAGTTATTTTTGACTTTATGTTACTATAAAGATGTCTGAGTGTATGGAACGGTTTATGTGCTATTTGTACTTCTGCACTATTGTAACAGTCAGATCTCATGAATCTTTCGGATAGTGTAGGTACATAGATGAGAGATTTATATAATTTTAATTGCCTATTTTTGTTGTCCCTTGGTGTTTCCTGATATTTTTGTATAAGTTTATTGATTAAGCATTTTGGAAAGTCGTTGTCCGTAAGTATTTTTGTTACTTCCCTCTTAATTTCTTTGTGGTACATTTTGTCAGAAATGTCAAACATTCGTTTAATACAGCCTCTTGCTGTATTAATTATCATCGTCCTTGGATGTTTCGAATTGTGGTTAATTAGTCTTCCAGATTATTATAATCGCTGCTGAGGGCACAATTTAATAATTACCTAAACATTTTGTGGAGATAAATTGTATATGTACGGTGTTATACACCGCGCAATTTTAATTAACGAACAGAAGAAGAAGAACGCATAGACAATGTAGAAGCGAAGTGTCGTAAGCATTAGACTGAGCGAGAGGGCAATAGGTATATGTATGCATTTCTAGCGCGTACCAAATTTCATTACATGTGCTTCTTGATTTTTTTTGCACGAGCTAAGAATGCATATTGTCTTGTCGCTCTGTCGAATGTCTCACCATTTCCGATGACCGGGAGAGTTGTTCAGTGGCTGAATTGGCTATGTCTCGGATTGTAAGGCCAATGATATTGAACGTGTTCGAGGTTCGAATGCTGCCGCGATCGTAATGTGAAATTCTTTTGATTTTCTTTCATTATTTTTCATTAAATAAATTAAAAGCTCAAAAACATTAAAGGGGGGCAGCGGCGGTAGGCGATTTTTAAGTTTTTGTTACGCAATATATGTAATTAGAACTTAGTTTTCTTTCGTTGGTAAAGAACAGCAGCACCAAATCTAATTGTATATATCGGAGTCCGTTGGCCAGACTCATTCATCTCCACCTCCTGTGCCTCTCGGATCGCGGCCTTGCGTTTCCTCGACATTTCGACTGCCTTCTTTTAGTGTCCGTTTTTCACTGACTCGAATTTGATGCTAGCACAATGCCTAGACACCGTTTTTGGCACGCGTCTTCTTGACGCCAGTTAGCCACTGCGCAATAATTGCAATTATTGCATCATCCATTCGGACACACACTATATTTGTCTCGCTCTAACGCAGCGTCAGACCGAGGCTACGCAGAACAGTCAATTCTGTTGGGCTTGTGGATCGTGTGCAAGAGAAGGCACAAGTGGGAAGAGGATGGATGAGAATAGATAATCTTCCTATCTTTGTCACTTGTTCTTTATTAGTGATGACATTCATTACAAAATAATAAGTGATGATACTTAACAACTAGGAATTAAACAAATAATATCGATGCGACACGGCCTTCCTGACTGTCACACGTCCTCGTGTGTTGCAATAGTATTCGAAATTAAAGAGGAGATCATATCATTTACTCTGAAAAGATTATTTTCTTTGTTAAAAAGTCAAATCGAACGTCTAAAATTAATATTATTCATTTATTATTATTATTTTTTTTTCAAGTGTCCAAACTAATGACAGGATATTTCTGAAGCACTCTGGTGCCCAGCAGACAGAGAATTCCCAAATACTCATGCTATACCGTATCCAGGACACTCACCGAAATGTCAGTCTCCAGTCAACAAACAAGTCAACACATTAACTCGTGTACCCATTAGCGCTGGCAACTCAACAATATGGTGATGTCTGGAAAACCGCATTGTAAACAATCAATGCCCTTTTCTAGTTGGAATCCACCAACCCATCTAGGACGCCTCTTTCAGCGTCTACATTCAAATTGGAGTCCACCAATATATTTCTAGCATCTCTTTCAACGCTTTCACCCTCATTGGAATCCACCAATGGGTCTCTAACGTCTCTTTCAACGTCGTCATTATCATCATACATGTCTAGTTCTCTGGGAATCTCTTCCTTTGGCATACCTCTCAAAGACTCATGCGAGTACTTATAAGTTCGTTTATTTGCTAAGGATTTCAAAATATACCGATCTCCTTCTAGTATCTCTGTCACCAGGAATGGACCCTTAAACTTCTGATCCAGCTTTGTTTGATGTCTCTCCTCGTTTCTGAGCAAAACATAATCTCCAACCTTAAATCGACTAAATTTAGCTTTGTTCTTGTCAAACCGTACTTTCTCGTATAAAGCATTTTTTGCCATATTTTCTTTCGCCATTTTTCTTACAAAATTAATATCAACTTTACTATTTTCTTCAACAATAGGTAACATATTAAGGGGCCTTGCCTCTTTACCAATTAACAATTCTAACGGGCTAGATTTTGTTATTCGATTAATGGTACAATTAATAGCAATTTGTATTTCGCCTAAAGCGTCTTGCCAGGATCTTTGACTACTTTCAACAGCGGTTAACGTGCGTTTTAACAAACTCATAACACGGTCTAACTGCCCATTTGCGCGACTTGCGCCTGTTGCTATTAAGTGTAATTCTATTTTTTGCGTAGAACAAAAATCGCTAAAAGTCGATCCAGTGAAGGATCTACCCTGATCTGCAATGATACGTGCCGGTACACCAAAAGTTGATATTGCTGACTTTACAGCATCTATACAACTTTCGCTATTAATATTTATGGTGTGATATAAATGAACAAATTTAGTGAACGCGTCTACTTGAACTATGACATATTCTTTTTGGTCCTTTTTGCCACTCAATTTACCGGTAATATCAATATGTATCGTATGCCATGGAATGTCTACCTTGGGTATGGGGTGAAGCTCAATTGGTAACTTTCCAGATGGAGGCTTGGTCAATTTGCAAGTTATACAATTGTCCACGAATTTACGAACATATTTCGCCATATTCTCAAACCAGTAAAATTCGTACATTTTGTCCAACGTTTTTTCCCAACCAAGATGTACAATTGCCTCATGGACGTGATTCACTACACACCACCTAAAGGATCTAGGAACTACTGGGAGACACCTAGTTTTACCATTTCTTTGGATTTTTCGAAAAAGCATTTTTGAGCGAATTTCGTAAGTGTTGGCTACACTTTCCCCAAGCTCATTGTTTTGGATTTTCAAAATGATTGATGATGTCTCTGAATCTCTTTGTTGTTCTGCAAGGAGCCAATGGTCTGTTATTTCAGCCAAGAGAACACGCTTTTTTTCTAGACTTACATGAATTTCAGGAATTTCAGTTAGTGACGGATTACGTGAGAGAAAATCAACATGAGCCATTTTAGCTCCCGGTCTATACTGAATATCGAAATCAAATGACTGCATGTAGGCCCACCACCGATGGACTCTTGGAATAAGATCAATTTTATTTCTCGTGGCCTTTAAGGAATTACAATCGGTAAAAACTGTAAAATGTCTGCCATGCAGATAATGTCGAAAATGCTTCATCGAGTTAAATACGGCCAATGTTTCGAGCTCGTAAGAATGGTACCGAGACTCAGTAGACGATGTTTGTTTACTAAATTACTCGATGACACGGGGCTTGTTATCAATTTTGTGAAGGAGAATAGCTCCATAACCATTCATACTGGCATCAGTATGAAGTTCGATTGGATACTGAGGATCAAATATCACTAGCACAGGCTCATCTGTTAATGTTTTGATAACCGATGACGTATTTGCTCATGTTCTGATCCCCACTGGAATACTTTGTTTTTACACGTAAGACCATACAACGGTTTCATTATTTCGGAGAACTTTGGTACGAATTGCCGAAAATATGAAGCCAAGCCTATGAACTGTCTCACTTGAGTAACGGACCGTGGAGGAGGTAAATTACACAGTGCTCGTATTTTACGTGGATTGGGCCGAATTTCGCCATCCTTTATAAGAAACCCAAGATACTCTTCACTTGATTTTAGGAATGAACAGTTAGTAACATTAAATGAAAACCCAGCCTGTGATAGGATTTCCAATACTGTTCTCAATCAGTCGAAAAATTCTTCTTTTGTCTGAGCAGTAATCAAAATATCATCCATATAAACGATAGCATAGGAATGGGCAAGGTCACCTAACGCTTTCATAATCGCACGTTGAAACACAGAGGGTGCATTTTTTAAGCCGAAAGGCATAGTTAAAAATTCGAATTGGCCGTCTGGCGTAACAAATGCCGTTCGCTCTATTGAATTTGGGTGTATGGGAATCTGGTGAAAACCACTAGCCATATCCAGACACGAAAATAACTTTGCCCCACGTAGCCTGCAGATTTGGTCATTAATTAGCGGTAAGGGATATTTTTCAGACACGGTATTGGCATTTAACTCACGATAATCTATGCAAAGTCTATCCGAGCCATTTTTCTTTTTGACTAAAAGCATTGGACTTGCAAAAGGGGAGCAGCTGGAGCGGATAATATTCGATGCCAATAATTCTCTAATTTTGTCACTTACTATTACTTTTTCCTCGATACTAAGCCGCCTTTGCACAGTCTTATTAGGATCAATCAATCGAATTTCCAACTCTCCAGTTGTGACTCGGCTTTTCGGAAACCCATTTATAAATGCGTTTGAAAATTCGCTTAGAATTTCTAATAAAGTTGACTTATCCACACCACACAGCTCGGTATCAATATTGGTAAGGCTGACACAATTATTCAAAGCAGATAGGGTGTACACAGATTTTGTCTTATATAATTCAAAAGTATCTATTGTTATCTTTACACCAAAATTTTGAGTTAAAATTTCTCGGCCGATTATAATATCATAATTTATGTGACTGTGACGTGAAAAAGTACTTCAAGAGAATAACCACTGATTATAACATTAGACAATATTTGCATAGTACTTGTCACTGAACTCTTTCCTATTCCCTTTAAAACTACAATATTATTGATTCGTGTGCCCGAAAGTCTATGAGACATAAACTCTTTTATCAGCGAACACTCGGCTCCAGAATCAAAAAAGAATGGATACGACTCACCAGACGAAGTCATAGTACCAATTGGGTCGGCCACCTGGCACAAGTTTACACACCTCTCATCCATTTTATTACGACTGGCTGCTTCTTTTTTCTCAGTACAAGCCGAAGCAAAATGTCCAGGAGCTCCACACTTATAGCAAGTAATTGCTTTAGTCCCTGCGTCCGATAAACGTCCAGAATTTGGATTGGATCCCTGTTTTGGCTTAGCAGCGTTACTCCTCAAACGGCAGTCCACCAATTTGTGACCCATTCTTCCGCAAAAGTGGCTTTTAATAGCGGCGTGTGCGCAAAAGCAAATGCCCGCAACTCATTCTGCAATTCGTTACGTGTTCTGATGTTGGTTGTGTAAACAGTACGTTGCAGTCTTGTGTCAATATGGGCAACGTGCGCCAGAACTACCGACACGGCGATTTCTTCCGTAGTCATCGACTTCCACTTTGCCATTAGTGTCGTTAATAACTGGCTTCCATACAGCGAAAGGCACTCGCCGTTTTTTGGGCTACCATTGAGGGCATTAAATACAGTGGCTGCTGGTGTTTCGTTGCCTTCAAATTGTTGCAAAAACAATTCCTTAAATGCGTCCCACGTGATTCCAGAAAAACAAACTTGTGACAGCCAGTTAGATGCGGCGCCTTCTAGTGATTTGCTCAAAGCGATAAGCAAAGCACTGCCATCCAGAGGGTTTTCTGCTAAAATTAGATCCACCGTGGCACACCAAGCAGCTGCACTAGCGCCAGTGGAGTCGGGATTAAATTTAGGCAGTACGACGAATTTATTTACAGCTGGCGTTGACTGTGCACTTTTGACTGCATTCAAAACGTCGATCACATTGCGATGCTGCGTTTCTAAAAGTGTGCACAAACGGTCGTCGGTCATGGTTTGGTGTTGAGGCGATCCCACTTCTGATATCGGAGTCCGTTGACCAGACTCATTCATCTCCACCTCCTGTGCCTCTCGGATCGCGGTCTTGCGTTTCCTCGACATTTCGACTGCCTTCTTTTAGTGTCCGTTTTTCACTGACTCGAATTTGATGCTAGCACAATGCCTAGACACCGTTTTTGGCACGCGTCTTCTTGACGCCAGTTAGCCACTACGCAATAATTGCAATTATTGCATCATCCATTCGGACACACACTATATTTGTCTCGCTCTAACGCAGCGTCAGACCGAGGCTACGCAGAACAGTCAATTCTGTTGGGCTTGTGGATCGTGTGCAAGAGAAGGCACAAGTGGGAAGAGGATGGATGAGAATAGATAATCTTCCTATCTTTGTCACTTGTTCTTTATTAGTGATGACATTCATTACAAAATAATAAGTGATGATACTTAACAACTATGAATTAAACAAATAATATCGATGCGACATATATATGTATGTATGTATGTACATACATACGTGCAATAATGTGTGTTGAAATGGTACGCCAATACATACCTGTGGATATGCAGACATGTATGTACGGCCGTCCCACTCGCACATTCATAATTTTACAATGGCTCTAATCGCTGTTATCACTAAGCATCGAACATATAGAGTACTCAACCAGCGAAAACTAGTTGCCCAGTGGTCTTCGGTTTATTATGACCCCCGGGCCCGAAGTGTTTCACGAGTGAGCGATCGGCTCTCTTTGGTGCACAATCCAGAAGCAGCGAACAGCGGCATTACCTCAGTCGCACAACGACAGCGAAACAATGAGCGTGGGCATATTACTCTGCTCTAGCCATCGTTTCAATGTATGTATGTGTGCTATGTATGCACAAGCGCGCATATGAATGTTTGCGTTGCTTGTGAAGTTTGACAACAGGCAAATGCTTCGGCCAGCGGACTGGCAGCATGAAGTCAATTTTGTGTTTCGGCGTCGAGAGCCAAGAAACTGAGGCACAGTGGGCAAAAATGGTTATTTGGCGGCAATAACTTTTAACATCTAAAAATATGTGCATTTATTTTGGTAAAGGTTAAATAGCTGCAAGCGTCACCGATTTTGTTTAAATTTTTTTTACTGATAGGGCTATAATTACCATGATTTCAGGTGAAAGAATTATTTGGCGGTCGCTTCTAGTTTTTTTTTAATTGAATTTAGAAGATAATTAAATTTACAGATATTTTTTTGTTGCATTTTTGTGCAAGGCGCCAGTCTGCCTGGAACATTTTGTGACGGCACACTGTCCCACAAACCGATTCATTTGAAATGAAAACTGAGCAAGCAAGAAAATTCAAAGTGTTTAGGAAAACAGCGCGCTGCAGGCAAAAAATTTTTGAAAAAATGAAATCGTGCGGCGCCATGTTCTTCAACATACAAATATCTTCGCTTGCCGAACACATATGATATTCTGAAAGCATATTGTGCTATTAAACATCTTCGTTGGCGCCAGTCTGTCAACTAACGAATTATAGTTGCAAGCACCGAAACTCTCACCCAATATGCAACTCATAAAATAATACACTGCGCGACAACCGATTAGCACACCCTATGCTGCTCGTCTTAGAAACTTAATATCAGGAAAACTAAAAAAGCTTTTCAAATAAATTTTTTTCCTTTAAAAGAATATATAATTTCACACGAAAATTAATAGAAGATAGGATACTAACTTTATTAATAACATTTTAAATTAATATAAACAAACATATCATACAAAATTCACTATTATTTTTGCGACAGCCGATTAGCACAGTCACTTGAAAACTTAAGATAACAAAAGAAAATGAGTTCAAACTTCATTCAAATTGTTTTTTAATATTGATTTAAATATTTTTAACTTATTTTGAAAACAAATTAATAATGTGTTGAGCCTCCACGGGTAAGTATGACTTCGTACATCCGCTGAGGTAAGGAGTCATATAATTTTTTTATATAATTGAGTGAAACAGCCTCCCAGGACCTTTTTATTCCTTCAATGAGTTCTGCTTCTGTTGAATACTGCCTGCCGGAGTCGTACACGTTTCGTGCCAGCCATCCCCAAACATTTTCTATAATGTTTAGGTCGGGAGAGTATGGCGGCCAACCCAGTAATTCCACGTTTTGACCATCAATCTAGGACTTTACAATCCTGGCTGTGTGGACAGGTGCGTTGTCCTGCTGGAACTTCCATTTCAAGGGTCAAAGAATATCCTTGATTGAAACTGTAGTTCTATATTGCCAAAGTATGTTATAGCTCCCCACACCATGACACCACCCGCACGGCTGTGCAATCGATCTAAAGTATGCTCTTCCTTTCTGAGATTATGAAAGTAGTAGGCATAGTCGTCAGGACCCTCCAAATTGAACTTTTTTTCATCTGAAAAGACTACACGCTCCCACTCCTTAGTCCAGGTCACATTTGATCGACAGAAATTGAGTCGTTGCATCTTTCTAAGTTGGTTTAGGGGTGTTTTTTTTTTAATTTTGGATGCTTTATATGTTCAGCATTCGAAATAACTCTTTGCACAGTCCGAACGCACGCTTTAACACCAGTTTTTTCTTTATTTTGGCGGCTGAGTCGTGGGAATTAGATGCGTGTCGTAGTATGATTCGCTTGTCAGCTGCTGTTATTACTGATGATGGCCGACCTTTCATGTTTTTCACATATGTATCCTCATTGCTTAAATATTCGGTAATAAGAATAGAGTGCCCGGACTCCCTGTGAGCCTTTATTTGCATTTTTGAGACTCGTCCAACGGTTTTCCTTTGCTTATTATTGCTTTATTTTATTGATAATTAGTCCCAATAAATAAATAATAAACTTAAACACTCAATCAAGGCAGCTGACACGCAAAAAGTGACATGAAAGCGAAAATGTGCTAATCGGCTGTCGCAAAAATAATAGTGAATTTTGTATGTTATGTTTGTTTACATTAATTTAAAATGTTATTAATAAAGTTAGTATCCTATCTTCTATTAATTTTCGTGTGAAATTATATATTCTTTTAAGGGAAAAAAAATTTATTTGAAAAGCTTTTTTAGTTTTCCTGATATTAAGTTTCTAAGACGAGCAGCATAGAGTGTGCTAATCGGTTGTCGCGCAGTGTACATTATTGTATCTAAATAACATTTCGTTTGAAAAAAATCGCTTGTAGGCCACTGTGCGCATCATTGTGACGTTTAACTCAGAACTGGCCAACAACAAAATACATGTAAATTTAATTTTCAAAATTCAATTAAAAGAAAACTAGAAGCGACCGCCAAATAATGCTTTCACCTAAAATCATGATAAATATAGCCCTATCAGTAAAAAAAATTTAAACAAAGTCGGTGACGCATGCAGCTAACCTTTACCTCTATTTTTTATTGAGTAGATAGATTAAATATTCATATTGATATTTTAATTTGTATATCAAATTTATAATATCGAAAATGCAACAACTATAATTTTTATACCTTCGACCATTGAAAATGGTCAAAAAAGAGTATACTAACTTTGTGCAAATGTGTGTAACAGGCAGAAGGAGGCGTGGGAGAACTCATTAAGTATATATATTCTTGCTCTGGTTTTCGTTTATGTTTGTACTAATTTTGATAAAATTTATGAGCCAAATCAATAAATTCGGAATACATCAATATGTATTTACTAAATAAAATTATGCCATAAGTCAAGCCACATGTTTTCGAAGCTATAAAAGTTTCGCCGCAAGATAACCATTTTTGCCCATTGTGCTTTAGTCTCTGGGCGCTCTAATCCGAAACACAAAATTGACTTCAGGCTGCCAGTCCGCTGGCCGAAGCATTTGCCTGTTGTCAAACTTCACAAGCAACGCATACATTCATATGCGCGCTTGTGCATACATACATTGAAACGATGGCTAGAGCAGAGAAATATGCCCATGCTCATTGTTTCGCTGTCGTTGTGCGACTGAGGTAATGCCGCTGTTCGCTGCTTCTGGATTGTGCACCAGTGTTGCCAACAGCTTGGCTCTGAAAAAGGATAGATGAGCTTAGAAAAAAGGACAGAAAAAGGACAAAAATAAAAAAAATAGGACAAAAAAAGGACAGATTATTTTTCAACCATTTATACGTAAATGTAATATTTTTTCGGTGCTCAACTGTCTAAAAATCATAAAAATAGCTCATATATGAAAACGGGAAAAAATAAAACAATACAAATTTTAAATTTTAGCAAATTTTATAAATTTTTATTTGACAATTCTTTGAGAACCTCGTCAACTATATCATCTCCACAAATATTTGAATCCAGACTTCCATAAGATGCACTGTTTCCTATCATATTGTAAAATTTTACAGGGAGTTTGTAGTCGTGGCAATTTGGTTTTTAACACGGATCTGATCAATTTTGGGATTTACATTGCAATTGCAGTATTTGCAATATGCCTTATCAGGATCTTTCCCATCGCGACAAATCCACTGTTGAAGATCCGGCTGTTTTAGCCATGCGTCTCGAAACTTTTGTTTGTAAACTTCTTTTGGCATTTTTACATCACAAAATGTTCACGAATAGTAACGCGATATATCGATTATACGCCATTTCAACACGGTTGTATTTTTAATAAATGCTCATATCGATTTTAAATATATACCAATTTGTATGATTTTGTAACAATTTAATCAGAATCAATAAAGGATAGAAAAAGGACAAACCAAAAAAAAAACAGGACAGTTTTCCGGATAGGGGCTGTTTTCAATTTTTTCCGGATGACGCTGTTAAAATCCGGACAGATCTATCCGGAAAAAGGCTAAATTGGCAACACTGTTGTGCACCAAATAGAGCCGATCGCTCACTCGTGAAACACTTCGGGCCCGGGGGTCATAATAAACCGAAGACCACTGGGCAACTAGTTTTCACTGTTTGAGTACTCTATATGTTCGATGCTTAGTGCTGTTCTGTTCTAGCATTCTAATTGCAAAATATTGAGAGCAAAACAATATAGGAAACATTCAATTAGATTCCAATTGAACTTGCAAAGTCATAACAGACAAAATACGGAAAGAGTGAGAGCATTGAAGAACGCATTGTTTACTTTTGACTCGCGTCTTTTGATGTGTGCTAAATAAAAGAAAATTTGAAACTTTATTTATAAATAATTAATATTATTTATAACTAATATAATTTGATTGTCTTTCATATTGCATAATAAATATGAAAACAAAATAATGAAAATCTATTTTTTATTGAAATTTAATTAAATAATTTAAACAATTTGTATATAGCGGCTATATACCAGCCCGCATGACTGTAACTTTTCTTTTAGTTTATTAGAATAAAATAAATAATTAATAAATTAATTGAAAACTCGCACCTGCCTCAACCGAGAGTTGAACACACACACGCACGCACTCTCTCACAGTCTTTTAGAGTTGCCGACCGCCACTCTATCCACTCAGCCATTGTCAACCAATTCTGTTACCATACAATGCAAATAAAAAGTTTAATAAATATGCTGTGTCTGACGCGAGATTTGAACTTCGGTATGCTTTCTTAAATTAGGTATGCTTAGGTATATATGTATATATATGTATATACGCAATATATACGTATGTTGTCACAAAATTTGATGACTTAGATCTTATACCAGTAGTTTCTGAGATCCAGGTGTTCATACAGACAGACAGACGAACACACAGACAGACGGACAGACAGACATGGCTCAATCGACTCGGCTGTTGATACTGATTCAGAATATATTAGTTTATGGGGTCGGAGAAGCCTCGTTCTGCCTGTTACGCACATTTCCGTTCCGACAAACACAAACATTTTTTTTTAAATCCATGGCCTAAAAACAGGGAAGAGGGTACACGGCACCAGTGTTCGGCGCTTTTGCCTAGTGCACACACAAGTTACGGTACCTCGGTACCCAGAGCATGAGCCTAGCGCACACACAAGTAACGGTACCTCGGTGCCCAGAGCGCTGAGTATCTGAGGGTGATAACTCCCCCCTTTTTTAAAATGAATCGTCCCCGATTCTAAAGGGTTTCTGATAATTGGTCAACCTTATCGCTTAATGATTTTAAAGTGTCAGGGTCAACTTCTGATTTTTTAATAGTGTTACGTTTAGTAACTAAAGAATATTTAGCTTTTATGAAGTTAAAGATGTTCAAAAATAAATTGGGGAAAAGGTACTTCAGAAGCTTTGACATACAAAATACAAGCATGATTAAAATTATTACAAATGTTATTTCAAAATGATTATGCTTAAGTGGTATAATAATTTGTGATAATATATTTGTATTTTGAAATTTAAGTTCGGAATTGTTACTTTGTAAATATTCTGTTATCAGGTAATTTTTAAATCTATTGTTTTCGATATAGTTTAACAGTTTTTGTTTATTATTGGTATAAGTTATATTATTGATATCAACGATGATTTGAAAAGTAACTACATAAATGCCTGCAACAAATGTGTGGTTGATATAGTTTGAACCGGATACTAGAATAGCACCGTCTGTAATAATTTCTACAGGTTTGTTTCTTTCTTTGATTTTCTTGCAAACTGCATATTTTTTATTAAGCATATCTACAAAGCAATTGTCTTTTTCTTGAATTTGACCAAAATTATTGTATAATTCTTTTTTGAAAGTTTTTATTGGGTAATAAGTGTCGTTGCATTTAGCGACTTTGTCATCGATAATTAATTTACCGTTTGCTTGAGATATGGCTTTTGCGTGAAAAAACTTACAACTATGTTTTACAATGGGATATTTTATGTAATATATAATTAAACCTTTGTGCGATATAATTGAAAAAAAAGAAACATCCATTATTATTATAGTTATGTTATATTTTTCGTGAGTAAATATATCTGCCACATCGTGGTTGTTTAAAATTTTTGAATATAAAATATTAGCTTTTGAAAATGATATTGCGTCTCGCAGATTTTGTAAGTCGAATGACAATAATTTTAATCTCTGTTTTTTAATAGCAAATACTTCATCTATTTTTAAGTTTTCTAATAAATTGGTTACTTTTTGAATTTCCTTAAAAATTGCAGAATTGATTTGGTTTTGTTTATTGTTGTTTTCGACCAAGTCATTGATTTTGTTTTGAATTGTGATTAAGTCATTGTGATCTGGCGTACCAGTTATCCATTTAAAAATGGTCCCTAGTTCATTAATACCTCGTTTAATTATTTTATGTGGCGCAAGTTGAGAAAAAAGGGAACTGGCTAATTTTAAATTCAAATAAAAATCCCAATCTACACTGATGTTTCTATCCTTCACGTACTCTAACTCTTCTTCGATAATATATTTATAAAAACTTAAGTTAGTAACGTGGAAAAGTTCTCCATAAGTTTCATATAAAAATATGTTGTCTGCGTCTTCAAGTAAGACATATTCCTCGTTCGAGTAGTTTATAATATTAGAAATTGTTGAACCCAGTAATATTGGTGTAAGTAATATATATAAAATGTTCATGCTAAAAACATAAATAAGAGAGAAAATGCAAAAATTGATTAAAACTTAATGTTATCTTTATGAATTATTCGATTCTTGTTATTTATGATAACATTATTTCTTAAATCTTCTTTTACTGTTTGTTTTTTATATCTAGGTTGTAGTTTATTTCTTTCCCCATGTTTCTTTTCATAAATTATGTCTCCTACTTCGTAATTTTTTGGTGTCCTGTTTTGATTGTGGTATTCTAACATTTTAGTTTGAAGTGTTTTCAATTTGTTAGGTAAGTGGGTGTGATCAATTTTGTTAAACATAATATCATTGGGTTTATTCTGTGTGGAAGATTGTATGGTGTTATTATATTCTCTGACAGCGCGATAAACTATTTCTTTATGGTCTAGAAGATTATATTCTTCCTGAATACAGCGTGAAATTTCAATTAATGTTGAGTGTACTCTTTCTACTTGCCCATTGGTGAGACTATGTCTGGGATCTGCATAAAAAATGGTTAAGCCAGCACGCTCTATTGCTGATTTGAATTGGGCGGAAGAGAAACTAGGCTCATTGTCCATCATTATGGACTTGGCAAAAGGAAATGGTTGAATTAGCTCAAGAATTTTAAATTCCATATTGCATTTATTTTGAATTTCCTTAACTATTAAATACTTAGAGTAAGCATCAATACAAGTTAAAAAAATTAGTTTTTGGGCATAGAAAATGTCAATATGTAATTGTTCGCCTTCTCTTTCTGGAATTGGGGCTTCTGAAATTGGAATTTGTTTCGGGTGTCTATTGTATTTATTTTCATTACAAACTTTACAATTACGAATGTGTTCTTTGAGTTTTTCATATAATTTAGGCCAGTAATAATATCTTAAAATCTGCTTTAAGTTTTCGTCGAACCCTCTATGAGCTCTAGCATGGGTTTCTTCTATTATTATTTGTTGGTCATCCCTATTTATGACATCGGATAAAAACTTTTTAGTATATAAAAACTTATTGGTAAATGTATTTTTAAGTTTGGTTTGGATTTCATATAAGTCCTCGGGGGTACAATGAATTCCTGTAACGGTGTTAGGCTGTAAGAATTCCTTTAATATGGTTACTAAATTGTCCACAGTGTCGTATTCTATAATGTGTCTTGTTTTATCAAAATTGTCAACTTTTTCATGAATGGTAAACTTGTTTTTTGAAATAAGCAGTTGTTGCTTGAACTGATTTAAAGGCTTGTTAGTTTCTGCTATGATTTCCTCATAACTACTCTCGGCAGAATGGACAGTTCCGCTGTCGGACGAACTACCTGAAATGTGATTTTGGTCAGTGATGTTGTTCATTTGTAACCTGGACAAAGCATCTGCGACAACATTAGTTTTACCTGGCTTGTATAATATCTTCGGAGAATACTCCTCGATAAATGCGTGCCACCTTTTCATTTTGGAATTGGGATTCCGCGCAGAAACTGCGAAAGAAAGTGGTTGGTGGTCGGTAACGATTTCCAAATTGACTACTCCATATAAGTAGTTTCGAAGATTTTTTAATGCCCAAACTATGGCAAAAAGTTCCCTCTCGTTAGTGGCATAGTTTTGCTCAGTTGTATTGAGAGTTTTCGAAATAAAAGTGATTGGTTTGTTATCTTGTGAAAGAACAGCACCAATTGCTACATTGGACGCGTCTGTGGTTAAGACAAACTTTTTTGAATAATCTGGTTGAGTTAGTTCAACCTGTGTAGTTAAATGGGATTTTAAATTGTCAAAAGCTGAAATGCTTTCCTCATCTAAAGTAATTTCTATTTTTTTGGACATATGTTTGGATACCATTCCATTATGGCCTTGCAACAGCTTAGTGAGTGGTTTTGCTATAGAGGCATAGTTTAGTACAAATTTCCTATAGTAACCAGTTAATCCTAGGAAACCACGCAACTCTCTAATGTTGCGGGGGGGTGGATATTCAACAATTGTTTTTATTTTCTGTGGATCGGTCTTAATTATCTTATGTGATACTAAATAACCTAAGAATTCGGTTTCCTTCCGGAAGAACTTAGATTTTTCTATACTTATTTTCATGTTTGCTACGAACAGTATGTCTATGATCTCCTTTAGATCATATAGATGTTGTTCCGCAGTCTCGGAATAAACGATTATGTCGTCCACATATATGTGACATGTTTTTCCAATCTTTTCTCTTAAAATATTATCCATTGCCCGTTGAAAGATTCGTGGCGCATTCGCCAATCCGAAAGGCAATCGAAGGAATTCATACTTCCCGTTGTTGATTGAAAACGCAGTTTTCTCAATGTCATCGTCCTTCATGAGGATCTGATGGAAACATGATTCTAAATCTATAGTTGAAAAGAAACATGCTTTTCCCAAATTGGATAAAATTACCGATGGATCCGGCATTGGATATCTATCGGGTACTGTGTTTTCGTTAAGTTTTTTAAAATCGATTACTAGTCGATTCTTCTTACTTCCATCTTCATTGTAACCTTTTTTACCTACAACCCACACTGGGGAATTGTAAGGACTTTTACTCGGCCTAATAATATTTTCATCCAACATCCTGTTTATTTCCTTGTTAACAAAGTTGTTAACTGAATGGGGGTAAGGATATTGTTTACTATATATAGCATTATCACTTAACGTCCTTATTTCTCCTTTAATGTCAGTTCTAAAGGGAAGGCACGGTTGAATTTGCGAATGCTTGGTAGATATTTCTTGAATAATTTGTTGTTCAAGATTTTGAAAGTCGTCTGTGAGTTTCACAGAATGTAGTTTGTGTAGTGAAGAAGAACTGATTGAAGAGGATACTGAGGCCTTACGGCGTCTGCTCTTTTTTACTTTCCTCCTACGTTTAGGGCTACTAACGATTTCATTATCGTGAGTGCCGGGATTATCGTCATCGCTTGTTGATGACTCAATATTGGACACTTGGAGTAAAGGAAAAAAACTACTATTTTTTCCTTTTTGGGAGCCCAAGTAAGTAAACACATTCGGATCTATATCCGAACACTGTAAATTACCAACTGTATCTTCAGGTGGCCTTTCATAATTAATTTTTTCGATTTGGTTATTATAAACTAACGTCTCTTTTGATAAGTCTATAATGGCATTTATCTTTTTTAAAAGATTATAACCGACCAATAGATCCGCTTCAAGATTTTCGATTTCATAGAACCTTTGGGTTCTACCAAAAATATTTATATTATAAAAATGGGTTATCATGCTATACCCATTAACTGTTTTGATCCTTTTCTTAATTACTAATTCTTCAGGGTTCTGATAAATACCCTTCCTTATATAGCACGCTGTTGCGCCGGTGTCTATTAATAACTTAAGTCTTGTACCTAAGGTTCTGTCTCTGCGGAAGATGTAGGGGAGCTCTCCCCCTCTTTCTCTAAAAAATGTTCTTCATTCAAATTATTTACGCGCATTGCTTTTTGCGGTTGTTGTTGTGTTGAATGTTGGGTGTACTCCCGCTTCAACGGGTGAGAGTTGTGACGATTGTCTTGCGGTTTATTATGGATCTGTAAAGACTTATCGATCTCCATTGGGATCGGTGGGGGTTGTGGGGTAGAATTGCCTTGGGCAAAAACGTTCCTATTTGTTTGTTGATAATTATTTTGATTTCCTTGATTGAAACGTAGATTATTATCATGTTGTTGATCTGGCTTTTCAGACTTCTTTTGAGTCTTAGGATTTGAGTTACTCGTTGGCTGAGAGCGAGCATAATAATTGTAAGCAAAAAAAAAAAAAAAATTTGCTCTTTGATAGTTAGCCTCGAGCTCTTGAGCTTTAGCCAATGCATTTGGAAGGTTTTCTGGTTTAATAGAAAACAAAACTTGAGAAAGATTGCCGTTCAGGCCTGTAATGAAAATTCGTAATGCGCTTTCCCTGTTTTTATACCCTTCGACCATTGAAAATGGTCAAAAAAGGGTATACTAACTTTGTGCAAATGTATGTAACAGGCAGAAGGAGGCGTCGGAGACCCCATAAAGTATATATATTCTTGCTCAGGATCACAAGCCGAGTCGATTGAGCCCTGTCTGTCTGTCTGTCCGTCTGTCCGTCTGTCTGTGTGAACGCACAGATCTCAGCTATTATAAAAGCTAGAGTTACCAAATTTGGCAGGAAGACTCCTGTATACTATAAGCAGATCAAGTTTATTTCAAATGTTAGGTGCCACGCCCACCGCCCCCGCAAATCAATAATTTAATTTTTGAACTTAATTTGTAAGCGCTGTATAAAAGATACAACTTTCTGACTTAAACATATACTAAGCTCATTAAAATATCTACGTATTCTCGAAATTGCAATCCGATCGGACAATAAACACAGAAGACATAGGTCGAAGGGTATCCCACTGTCGCGTGCAGCGCGACTGTGGTTTTTTCTATTTTTAGAGTTCATTTCATTTATAACATCGGCTTTGTTGCCATATGTCATAATTGTTTTGTTAGTTAATAGGGTTAATTTCTTATTAACCAAATTGTAGTATTCAAGAACTGTCATATTGCCTTGCCTTAAGACACTAAGTTCTTGTTCAATTATATGAATTGGACGCCTATCACTATAAGCGAAGTCCAATCGTGCGAGTATTGCATCGAAGTTAAGTACCGTACCATGGTTAGTTAAAGTATCATTTGCCTTTTCCTGTTATTTTGTTTCTTAAGATTGTCAAGGCACCTACATATTTTCGGCTACCTTCTTTGTAAAGCTTCATGGCGGAGCACGCTGCTTCGCGCCAACTGACGTAACCTGCATAACTACCTGTAAACTCTGGTAACGATTTGATCACGTCGAATGACTCATCACACTTAATCAAATCATTTATTTGAGTTGGTTGATACTCTTGAACCGAATTGGAGTTGTTATTTAATTGTAACCTTAATTCTGCAATTTCGTCTGCTAAGGCTTTAGTTTTGGTTGCTATTAATTCTGCAATTATATCTGCTGTCAAATTATTAGCCATTTTTAAGTTTGAAAAACCGCTTATTAGGTCGTCCAGCTTAGTTTAATAATAATAATAATAGGAGGAAAAAAAAAAAATTTTTTTATCGACGCTCACGTGGATGTCTTCCTTCTTGGCTGAGGGTCTTCCTTCTTGGGTTTAGTTTGAGTAGCACTTTTGAGTTTTTGTTTAAGGAGCGTTTTTTTTGAATATTTACTCTCTTTCACTTCTTGGTTGTGGGTGTCTTCGTTCTTGGTTTAAGTTTGGTAACACTACGGCTCACTCTTTATGTTTGCCACTTGTCTTTGATTATGTTTGATGCGGCTGAATAGCACTTTAGTGAATTTTTTTTTAAAAAAAGCGTTTTGGAATATTTGCTCTTCTTCCTTGGACACCTTTTTATTTATTTCAAGGTTCCTTTCTTTTAAATAAATGGTCTGTGTGTGAGTTCTTAAAGAGCGTTTTCGAATATTTGCTCTCTTTGTAACACAGGAAACCGGTCACTCGCGACACTTGGGAATTATGGTTGTTAATCCCTTTTTGTGTTATTTTCACTTGTAAATCACTTAAGGATTTCGTTTATCCTTTTGTGCGTGATTCAACTAGAAAAATTTAACGCGAGCCCACGTTGGGCGCCAATTAATCAAACCGTTTCTAGGAGTTTGAAAAAAAATATATTTTATTTGTGGAGTACGACTCCGTTTCTTGTGAGTACAAAATTAAGACTAAAGTTACAATATCGTTCTGAGGCCAAAAGTAGCCTTTGAAGATGTCAAAGCTTCTGCTGATCGAGCTAAAGCTTAAAGCTCGTGATGCCGTTTGGACCAAGGAAGATTTGTTTACAAATAACCGTTGGGTGTTTTGCGCGCTAGGCTTATTATTCTCAAGAAGAGTTTGTTTACAAATAAACATTGAGTGTTTTGCGCGCTAGGCTTTTTAGGCTGCGTGGGTGGTTTATTAATTCCAAGAAGAGTTACTCGTGACTCAATGGAAATTGTTTAAAATAGCGAAATATGAGGAGCTGAGAATGAATTGTCAAGAGTCCGAAAAGACTATGAAAAGTTGTTTACAATTTACATAAGGAACGCTGAGTATCTGAGGGTGATAACTTGTACACCTATTGTACCCGGCCCAAATCTCGGCAGTTGATAACCTGTCATTCGCCGCTCGAATTCGCTACTTATTATATATACATACATAATAAAAATGAATTTAATTATATGTATATATGATTAGTACCCAGGGAACACCACGAGGTGGCTATTAAAATTATAATGGGGTCAACAATAGAACATTTTGCGGACCTACGAGTCGACTTGAGCTGACTAGAACCAACTCCAACGTTCCCCAAAAAATAAAAACTTTAAACCTGCTTTGTTCATATGCAGGAAAATACAAGAAATTAAATTAATTGAAAATAAAAATAAAATAACAAACACATTATTTTAAATCCATTTCATGAATTAAACTTATACTTATACTTATACTTAATCTACTTATTTATATTAATAATATTGTATATACATGCATATTTCCATTTTGCTTACCTAACCGAACTCCTATTTCCAAACATCCTAAAACTTTATAACGCTAATACTAGCTACCTAACCACTAAACTAATCAAAATATTGCTCATCTATACTATCCTGGAGACTGACTGAAATACCATACCATGGCTATGTACTCCTTCAAATGTCCTAGCACTTCATTACTAATATTTGAAAATGCCCAATCAATACCAATCAAATCTAACAAATTCCTAAATCCTTTGCTAGTCAAAGAATTGTATATGCTTCTACACCTATTAAAGGTTTTGAGACATAAATTAAAATCTCCTAACACTATCACTTAAATCACTTAATTGAATAAATTGATGAAATAATTCCTCAAATTCTGTTTTAAACGCGGACATTGAATAGTCTGGACATCTATATATTATTAGGAAATTTATACCTAAATATGCCAAACTCAAACATAAGTGAGCCAATAGTTTTTCTACTGCTAAAAACATGGGAAACTCTACTCTACTCTCTACAATCTCATTCTTTATTTATACTATAAGACCTGTTAAAGATCTTATAAGTAGATTCAAGTTGCACAGCAATTGTGAACCCAGGTATCTCAACATTTTCGTTTGAAATGGAAGACTCCACGAAGCATAATATTGATGACTGAAACATCAATCTGTCCGATCGAATATCTTCGAGATGCGAATTCAGGCTCTGAGTGTTATGGAAGAAAATGTTGAGGGCAGAACTGTTTACTAAATAATCGTAATGAGTACGTAATAATTTTTCAGTCCGCAATTTCTCCAATTGAGTTTTTACTTTATCGCTCCTTTGAGGCGGCTTAGGAGGAACAAAGTTCCCATTGATGAACAATCCTAAAGCAGTAGTTGCTCTACTGCAAGCTAAGATAATGCAGCACGCTGCATTCTGGAATTAGCATGGACTTCCACTTTGCTATACGTAGCTCCCTGACTCTTGTGAATAGTGATGCCTTCAGCAGGCACAATGGGAAACTGCCTACGGTTAATATTAACTTGTGCGTTATTTGAATTTTGAAAACTGCGAACAATTTTCTGAACTGGAGTCCTTAAAGGTTCTGTATGATGTGTACACTTTGAACGCGCAACTTCTGCTATACTTTGTTCTGTGAATTTCATCCATAAAATATTGGAAGTGTTGGATGTATTGAAATATATTTGCATCAACACCGCTGATGCCCCGTTTACTAACCCATCCCCTGTGTCTACATTGACCGTCATCATATAGTTGGCAGTAGTTTTAAGGAGGAGAAACGTACAGAGTCCCTGTGTAGCGGAAGTTTTGAAACCCTTAACTTCTAATAGTCTTTGTTTCCTAGCTGCATCTAAATCACCAGCCTTGATATAATCTTCAGCGGTAGAGAGAAATTATTCAGTTGCAATTGAGTTAAGTTTGGAAATATTAAATATATCTACCTCATTATTGCTACTAAACAGATGAATTGCATCATAGGGCAGTGCCGATGGGTCGCGAAAATTTCATGGTAAGGGTCACCGGTGTTTGGATCGAAAATCCAACTACCTCCTACATGATATAACTGTCTATGATGAAAGAAAACATGAGAGAGCCAACCATTGATATTTCATCAATAATAATTAATTTAAGGTCGATTAGCCTTGAATGAAGAGTATTAACTGAATCATGACTTAAGGGCCTTAAAGGTGCTGAGCGTGATTGATTAACAGAAAGTGAAAACATCTCATTATCTCATTGCCAAAAATAAATTTGTTGCCTAAATGTTCTAACTTTTGCTTAATAGTTACATTATTATTATCCTTTATCTCATTGATTGCCTCACGCATCAGCATTGAGATGCCTCTCTGGGACTTATTAATATAATTAACGACGTAGCTGCAGAGGGTCTTAAATTTATTTATTTTTTATTTATTTAATTAGTTTATAGTCGGACTAAGGTCAGTCGACTGTGTAAAAGTAAAGAAAAAAACAATTAATAGTTATAATTAATAATTTTAAATTAAAAGTAAAATCTTAACTGTGAGAAAAGAAAGAAAAAAGAAATTAATTGAATTGAGTTGACATTGGGATCAAAAAAAATGAAAGAGCCGATCCAACATTTGTTGCAGAGGATTGGGGAAAACCCAATCAGATCAGGAGAGTTAGTGTTAGTAAGCAAAGCCTAATCAATTTAGCGGTTAGAATGTTCAAACATGCAGTTAGTAAAAAAATACTGCTGTTACTAGAAAGCAGATTAGTATATATTTAACTAGTTACTAGAAAGGTGGGTAAGGATTTGTACTTTTAAGCAAGATACATAATTTTTGTTGTTATTAGCAACAATGTAATATAGTTTATTATAGTCAGAACATAATACCCTGAAAGGCTCATGCAGGGCATAATTCGAGCTACATTATGAAAGTTTTAGAGGAAGATAATTACGGGTGATTCTACCAGGGACAGAGAAGTGTAGTCGACTAAGCAAGTCGTTACTATCTATGTCCCCTTGTATAAGGTTATAAATAAATACAACACCAAGCATAGTTCTACGATTGGCTAGGGAAGGCACATTTAGTAACAAAAGTCTACTAGGATAGGAAGGAAGTCTTGAATTTATATCCCAGTTAAGGCCTCGCAAGGCAAAAATTAAAAAGTTTTTCTGTACGGATTCAATGCGCTCCTTGTGAACTGTGTACTGACACCATGATCCGTACTCTAGAATTCGACGAACAAGCGAGGTGAAAAGAGTCTTAGTTAGGTAAGGATCGTCAAACTCCTTAGACCATCTCTTAATAAAGCCGTGCAC
Organism: Zaprionus camerounensis; assembly: GCA_018904165.1. Taxonomy (NCBI): domain Eukaryota; kingdom Metazoa; phylum Arthropoda; class Insecta; order Diptera; family Drosophilidae; genus Zaprionus; species Zaprionus camerounensis. The sequence continues at coordinate 1,452,336 of JAEIFS010000002.1, read as the reverse complement.
ACCCATAGCTTTATTAACCATTGATGATATATGTTCGCAAAACTTGAGTTTGCGGTCCAAACGGACACCTAGATCATCAACCAGGGAAATTCTTTCCAAGGTACAACCACAAAGAGAGTAAGATACGTACTTTGGACAGGCTCGTGAGAATGTCGTCAGCTTGCATTTGGAGCTGTTCAGATTAAGGAGAGTACGGGAGTTAAGTATGATCGTTGGAAGGTCATTGATGAAAAGTGTAAAAAGCAGGGGACCTAAATGGCTTCCCTGGGGAACACCAGAAGTGGCATGAACGGGGTAAGAAAGATTATGCTTAAAGAGGACTCGTTGGGTTCTGTCACCTAAATAGCTCACAATCCAACTAAGAAGTTTTGATGAGAAACCGAGAAGATTCAGTTTATGTGCAAGAAGAGAATGGTTGACTGAGTCAAATGCCTTACTGAAATCAGTATAAATGACATCGGTTTGAACATTTTTCTGAAATCCTTTTACCACAAAGGATGTCAGCTCAAGCTAATTTGTCGTGGTAGAACGACGTTTTACGAATCCGTGTTGAAAAGGGGATATAACGGATCTGCTAAAATGTTGCAAGTGAGGTGAGTAGTGGTATAGCCGATAATTTAGAGATACCTCTATAATTACTTGCATCAGACTTGCTGCCCTTTTTGAGTCAAGGGATAATAAATGATTCCTTCCATATGGAAGGAAAGGAGGCGGTGTCTAAGGACAGCGAAAATAATTTGAGCAATGGCTTACATAAGGAATTGACACAATTTCTAAGTACACAGGCGGGGATACCATCGGGACCTGGCGAAGAGACTGGTTTAACCAAGCTAAGATCCTTAAAAAGTGAACTTTCATTCAGTAACGGTGTGAAGATGCCATTTGAACTCGGTACACTATATGGATAAGAATTAATGCTTAGCAAACATATCGGCCATGGCCTGATCTGTGTCCGATTCAGCGTTATCAAACGGAAGTTTAGAAGAAAAGACGTACGCTTCATGTTAACAAAACTATAAAACTTTTTAGGATTCTGAAAAAATTGAAACCTACATCTGGTCAAATAGTTTTTATAACATTTCGCGTTAAGCACGGTAAAATTTGCCCGAGCAGTTAGGTAGCGGGAAAAGACAAGCGGTGTGTTTCTTTGCTTATATTTCTTGAATAAGCTACTATTTAAGTTTTTTAAGCGAGACAGCTCTTTTGTAAACCAAGGGGGTTTGCTTGAGCATAACGGATAGAATAACGGAACACAGATATCAAAAACAGAGTTTAGGGTGTTTTAAAAGATATTAGTTGCAACTGATGCATAAAAATCAGACCAATCACAATGAGAAATTAAAGAATTCAGATTTTTAAAGTCTGCTTTCTTAAAGCAGCGCACGCGATTACGCGGCCTTTCACTTTTATCCACAATACTAATACCCAAGTCGAAATTCACTTCGAAAGTAGGATGATAAGGATCTTGTTAAATTGAAACTCTGGTTGTAAAAGGTCCGACTCAATGTTGGAGTCTACTGCAATCAGTACTCCACCACCCCGTCGGTCAGGTCGATCAAGCCTGTATGTTGTATACCTATCTGGAAAGACTTCAGAGCTTAGAATCTCTGGTTTTAGTCAGGTTTTGGGAAAAGAAGAAAAGACCAGACTATGAAGATAAAGACTAGAGATTTTACTACAGAGACCTCTAACATTTTGATAGGATAGAATTAAAGAAGAAAGTTTTTTTGTAGGACCCCTGACATTTTCAGAGGCATGATGAAATGAAAAGTTCAGTTTTTTGACGAAGTTACGGCCAGCGTGGGAAGATGAACGAAAGTTCGGCTTTTTTGTTTTGGAGTAAACTCCTAAAGGAGTTAGGAGTAAACGCAAAAAGGAAGTATCGCAAACGTCTTTAAACTGTTCTGCTGGGACACTAATTTTGAAAGAAGAAATGTCGCGCTTAAATTTGAAATTGAATTTTTCAACTGTAAAGTTATTTAAAGGCAGCCTTGCTAGGATGTACGATTGTACATCTTCTATGGTAGTGTCCGGCGCCAAACGAGAGATAAACACCGATTTTTTGGGTTTAATCGCAATCAGAGGTTTTATACTCCGTGCCTTAGTAGCAGGCATTATTGCGGGAACATTTCCCTTTATGTTGTTGTCATTGCTCGTAATGGGAGTAGGCACAAGAGGAGGAGCAAGAGGTTTGGGTGCGGTAACTTTGCTGCTAGTCTTTTTTTTTGTGCAGTTAGAAGAGCAAGACGGTATAAGGGAGAGTAGGCTTAAAAGATCGGGCGAAGAAGCCTGAGAAGAAGGAAGGTTGGTGAGCTTTAAATTCGTAGAGACCGAATCTAAAGGAACACTTAAAGGAGCCGGTGGTTTGCTAGGAACAGTAAAGGCGTTAAATTTGGACTCCATCTCCAAAAATTCAGATTGGAGATTAGAGAAAGCTGTGCGTATCTTATAAAACCCAAGTTTGGTTTTATTATGGATTTTCCGTAAATCGGATTCAGCCACACGACACGTTTCACACGACCATCTGAGACCAGTATTGGTGTGGACGGCGTCCCTAACCCGCACAGTTAGGCCACAGCATTTTAAGTGACAAAAATTATCACAGAGCCAGCAACCAATGTAATCCGCTTTAGGATCAGAAGAACATAAGCATATTGCTGCTGAGCACGACACCATGATTGTGAGAATATATGCCTTTAAAATGTAAGAGACAACGAAGAGCAAATAGAAAACAGAGTAATGAAATAAATTGCTTAAGAGAGCAAGAAACAGTTACAGCCCCGAAACAGGCAAGCAAGTACGACAATAAAACTGCAAAACTAGCGAGCACAACGAAGTAAACAAAACAACAACAGCTGTGAGGTTTACAACAATAGCACTACATAACTTACTCAGAGAGAAATATAATTTCGTGACCGGGAGAGCAGGAGAGCGTGGGAATGTTAATTAAAACAGAAACAAAAACTTGACGCCAAAGACGCGCAAGTGAAAAATTAGGAATATTAGTTTAAGAATTGACTAATAAAAGTATTAGTGTGTTACTTCTACGGTTGTACTTACAAGGTTAGCACTAATAAAATACCGCACTAGTAATTACACCACTGTGACGCCGCATGGAGCGACGCCACATAATGTTATTTCCATATATATGTATTTCCTTAATTTAAACTGTGACGACACATGAAGCGACGTCACACTATTACATTATTTCTAATATTAAATAAATAGATACTTAAGGTACCTCTAAGCCCAATTAACCCTATAGTATTTCTTGGAGACATGAGCAGAAGCATAGGCAAAAGCAAGGGCGTAGGCAGAACATAGAAAAAGGGCACATAACTTAGGGTAAATCCGCCACACTCGGCACCCATGCCTAGTAACGGTGCCTCGGTACCCAGAGCTTGTGCACACACAAGTAACGGTGCCCCGGGACCCAGAGCTAACGCACAGTCGAACACTTGCACTAGTAACGGTGCCTCGGTACCCAGAGCTCGCGCATTTGGTCAGGCAGCTGCACAAGTAACGGTGCTCAGGCACCCAGAGCTCGTACACAGACAGCACAAGGCGGCGCCGTGCAGGCACCGAAGTGCGAACAAAGTCACAGCAGCCGGGCACGATCGGCCGAAGGCAGCGGCGACATGCAAGCAGCGGCGACAGGCAAGCAGCAGCGACATGTACGCAGCAGCGACGACATGTTCGCGGCAGAAAAATGGAAGCTGCGAAAACTAGGCCAAGGGCAGTTGATCGCGAGCAGCCAATTAAGCCGGAAGCAGAGCTCTCTCCCACGGGGAAGTAATAAGTGCAACTTAAAAGTTAAAAAGTGAAAAGTGCCCGCCCAAGGACATCAATTGAGAAGGGATGAACCCTGTAGCAGGAGAGTCCAGGTGAGCTGGAGAAATATTAAATACCGAAAATAACAGTAATAGCTAACGTAGATGGTGCGAAGTAGGCAGGAAGGCAGGGCCTAACTAGTATAAGTAACTAGCGCTAGGAAAACAATGAATAAAAGCATGTTATTACATATTTAAATGAAACAAACCCGCAGTGATCATTAAACAGACCCAGTGATACATTTTTCTCCCCCTCTCGAGCATCGTGAAAAGTGTCGTGTACGTGTGTGCCACGTGTGAGTGTGTACTTGCAGAGTCGTGCTTTCTGGTATGCCGGTGCTCCGCTGGCCAGTAAGCGATTCTGGGCGTACACACGCACAGTTCGTGTCGTGAGTGAACGTCAGTTGACGAGCGGGTGTGTGAGCGTGTGCTCTAACGAGTTGCGGTGTGGTGGAATACACCATCGAGCGACTTGTGGGAGTGCAGGCGAAGCTACCTGCAGTCACGGGCGCTTCCGCACGGCCAACGGAAACTCGTGATTTGTGTCGTGAGCGAAACGCCAGTTGGCAAGTGGGTGCGTGAGCGTGTGCTTTAACCAGTTGCGGCGTGGTGGAATACACCACTGAGCGGCTCGTGGGGTACAGGCGAGAGCACCTGCGGTCACGGGCGTTCTGCACGACCAACGACCGACCGTGAGAGGCGGCGTGAGTGGGCGATAGGTGGCGAGCGAGGTGCGTGAGCGTACACTTTACCTAGTTGCGGATGGTGGAATACACCGACGGGCGACTTAGGGGAGTGCAAGCGAAAGTACCCGCGACCGCGTGCGTTCCTCACAACGAGCAGCCAGCCAGGCACGCGCGACACGCGACACGTGCACGTGAGTCACAAACGGACCACGTGATGGTAGAACCCATGTGGAGATCCACCTTTCCAGCGAGTACACATGCGTAACCTAGACCACGTGTGTCCCCTATACCCCAGTAGGGTATGACCAACTAGTAGCTCCTCTCTTACTAAAGTCATGATAGTCCTAGTTTTATATAAATTTTCTGTAAAGACCCTGGCGAGACTGAGATATGTACCCCAGCCTGAGAAAACATCCTTACACCACTTAGGCAAATAAAATCGCAAGAATTATAAAAACACAGGGAGCAAACGCTAAACACGTCTGACCACCAAGATAGTTACGATAGCGAATAAATAAACTGAATATCCATTCCTGGCTTTTTCCTTGACTTGGTTACCAAGCTCTCTGGTGGCAGGCCCATCTTGATCCGGTTGCACAAGAATGTCTGGAATTCGCTGAACACCTTGGAACGTTTCATATTCACGGAATGGCATTTCGACAGCAAACGTCTACTGGCCCTCTCCAAGTCTTTGGATCACGTGGACAAGAAGAAGTTCATCATTGACATTGGAGAACTAACGTGGGAGTACTTCGCCAATACAATCCGATGTGTGCGCCAATATCTTAGTAAGGAATCGCCCAAGAATCTGGAGAAAGCACGTCGCAAGGACAAGATTCTGCTTGGACTCCATGTCGCGCTGCAGCTCAGTTTCTACTACGGCGTCTTCAAGCTGATTGTTGGTGTGACCGGAATATCGGCAGCAAAGGCGGCCCTTATTTTGCCCTTGTTTTACTACGTGTTTGGTCTTATCTAGACGTATTATACATCTGCGAGTGTATGTTAAATATAGTTGATGAATTCTCAATAATATTTATGTTTAACGTTAAATTGATCAAGGTTTGGTATAACAATTATTCATTTGTTCTGAGTACAAAATATAAGACGAACTAACTGTATTTCTCAGTTCCCAAACATGTCGAACTGTTTTTTAATTATTGTGTTTTCATCAATTGCGAAAATAAATCGTCTGCCATATTTGCTCGCTGCAACAAAAAGAGGTTCTTATTGTAAGCGTTAAGCTTGATCCCTGATAAATATCGCTTCATAAACACTTTTGGTTTCTTTATGCTTGATCTTATAGCATCAATATTACTAAGGTTACTATAATAGCTCTTCTTCTAAATTATATTGCTGATTTCCTTGACCAGCTCTTTCTTACAATTGAAAAACAATGTCCCTATCTTCTGTTGACGCAACAAATGGCACTGTCTCGGAAGAGTAGGAAGACAACCACTGTTTATTAACAGTAACTTGGTGCTTCCTATAAAGCTTCGTATTAACCAGATACCGAAGTGCATCAGCAATTTTAGAAGGCCTTCAGCTTCATTAAATGCTCTTGGAAGGAAAGTTACAACATTTGCAACTGGAATTGGCACGTTGATCGCAGCTCCTTTAGTGGCACTTTGACGTCCATACCCAAGAGACTTAATGATCATAAGAGGCAGGCGGGGAGAAATCAGCCTTTCCTCCAATGGCGTGAAGCCTTTTAAACATTCTGGGAGCTCCGGAAAATCCAACCCATTTGTTATGGAAGCCTTTGGTTTTTTACCAGATTTATTACTACGGCTTCATGTTTTACAAAAAGTGAACCTATTGTTGTGAGGTGGAAACATAGAGGAAAGATACAAAATATCTACACTATCTGCCTCATTACACTTTTCCGCTATGACCTCACGTTAATTGTTTGTGAATTTTGTCCACTTGACGTGGAAATTTGCATCATATGCAAACCTGGTCGGGGCCCTGTTTAATTGTTTTATTAACGATGGCTATAAGGCTATCTAAACCTGTGCTAATCGGAATCTCCCTATCTTCTGCTAGGGTACTCGAAAGATCTACCATGTTAAGGGGGGCGTTTCTCCTATTCTCAGCTATTCTATTATTCCTATACTGACTAACTCCTTGCGACAAACTCCTATTGGCATCGAATGCAGCTTGTCTCGCTCTGATACGAACACTTCTCCTTGCCCCTGTGTCCTAAGCCTGTTCAATAATCCTCCTAATAGAATTATCTCTAGTTTGAGATCGCTGTCTCCTAACTATCTCTCTCTCTAATAATCGACTTTCTAAGTCCTGGCGCTGGCTAGCGCGCCTTAGTCAGTCTTGTGTTTGTTCGTTTGCCCTATAAACAGGGTCTTGTCGGCGGCTCGATCGACGCGAAGTGTCCTCAACTTGCTCTTGCTCTCTAATCGCCGGAATTCTTCGACGAGAAGAGCGTAGAGCATGGTCCTGTCCCCGTTCGTTTTCCCTATAATCAGAGCCTGCTCTGCGAATTTGACGACGTTGTCTGTCCGTTAATCTGTCAGTTTCAACTATTTCAAGGTTCAGTCTTCGTTCCCTTTGTGATGCGGCATTATTATAGTAAATCGCTCCTGTTCAATAAAGTTAAAATTCGATCTATTTAAGTGATTTCTAAGTGTTTGTCTCTGAGACCTACTGGCAGGTGTGCTTTTAGTAAGCCTTGGCATTGAAAAAATAAAATAAATATGTATGTGTGTATAAATTAAAACAAAGAATAGTATTTTCTATATTTAATTAATTTTTTCTTTAAATACCAATAATTAAAATAATAATTATATTATTTACCTACAAAGAATATTAAATTATTGAGAAAAATAAATAAAATGTAATTTAAAATATAATATTATATTAAGTTATTTATTACAGTATTATTATATAAAAAAATAGGTAAAGGTAAAATATGTGCCCTTAGCACAGATTTTTTTTACATTTTTTTTACAGGTAGGGCTGTATTTATGATCAATTTAGGTGAAAGAATTATTTCTCGGACTCTTCTATTTTGTTTATTGAATTTTAAAAATAATTAATTTTGAATGTATTTTGTTGTTGGAATAAAACGGCACAATGATGCGCACAGTGTCCTACAAGCGATTTATTTCGAACGGAAATTGCGACGGAGACAAAAATGAGAAATTATATGCCGTTGTGGGACACTGTACCGTAACAAAATGTTGCAGGCAGTTTGGCGCCTTACACAAAAACGCAACAACAAAATACATGTAAATTAAATTATTTTTAAAATTCAATTAAAAAATACTAGAAGAGTCCGAGACATAATTCACCTAAATGTATCATAAATATAGCCCTACCTGTAAAAAAAATGGATGCTGAGGGCACATATTTAACCTTAACCAAAAAATATAATATTGTATTATATTATACATCACAATATTATTATTTTATTATACAATAAAATATAATTGAATACAAAATACAGATAAAATGAAAGTAACTTGCGATAAAATTTTGTGTTGCAGCAACTTAATATTTTCAAATTAATCACGAACCGATATCGATATTTATTAGAAAACGTTCACACTCAAAAGAGTCATTGATGCAAACATACGCACATACACAATGTATTTTGCCGAAAACGCGTAGGGCATGCAGTGCCGCGCGTAATTGTTTTTACAAAAACAATGTTCCTATTCACTTGCATTCACATACACACGCGGATAAAATATTAAAAAAATAAAGAAATTATTTAATTAAACATAAATTAGATATAAACTATGCACTTAAGGTGTACTACTTAATTTCTCATTCTTCTTTCTACTTTGTCACTTAAAACAATTAAATTTAACGTTTTTAATATTTATATGGCAAGCGGCAATCGAGAATCGACGACGAAAAAAAACTCACCGAACACGCCAAACGTAAGCTGCAAACTGATTTTTAGCATGTCAGCCCTGTCCACTTTTTGTTTAACCCTCAAATGCCCAATTTTTCTATTGCAGTGAAAAAATTATTTTAGACTAATTTTGGGTCAAAACGAACGAATATGAAATTAGTTTTTTGATTACGCTAATGGTTTCCTGTTACAGGTGAAAATACCTTACCCGCCAAAAGGCGGGGTTGGGCATTTACGTGTATTTTCCCCAAATGAAGACTTAAACAACTTTTATTGTGTTTAGTTTTTATTGTTGCATATGAAAATTTAAAAAGCAGTTTTTTGAAGATGAATTGCATAGATGAATATTACATTTTGTTCAAAAAGACTGTGTTTCGGATTTGCAGTTGGCCAACTTGCATGTTTTTTTGCCAGACCGATCTAAAAATTTGCACCAATGGCCAATCTGATCGTAACGAACATTTGCATTTGGAAAGTATGTTTTTACTTTCGATGGAGCCGGAGCCGGTGATGTTGAGTGAGATAATGGCCGTCCCAGTCCACGGCTAGCCGGAATCGAAAGCAGACATAAAGTCTCCGCCACCTCAATTCGAAAATCTGGCAAAAAACTTCGTGCGTGTCCCTCATGCAACCGATGATATAAAATATATGCGTTTACCATTGACATATCCAATAGATGGAAAAATAAACGGTTGGTCCACTTTCGTGTTTTCATTCGAATACGATACCGGCCGATAAGGCCATCCATTAGGTCAACTCCTCCCATATGACGGTTGTACTCCTTTATAATCAATCTAAATAAAGAAGCGATAACGAACGCAATGGTTAACAATAAATTTACAGCTGAATGCCCAACCCCGCCAAAAGGCGGGATTTGTTCCAAGTCGATATTTCTTAACTTATATTGTTTTTTTTATTTGATTTTTAAACTAACCGATTGATAATAATGCGTTCTACTCACCAATATTTTTTTTTTCTTGTACGACACAAAATAAACTTTTTGTTTAATCTTCAAAATACTGTTTTTGCAAAATGAATTATATACGACCGACACCTGCAACTTTTCACTTTGGACTGAACTTGTGAAGTGTTTCAGTAAAAAAACGATCAGCGTTGTACACATACATTCAAAATGAAATGTCCTAAAATATATGTGATTCCCCTTTTTTTAATAAAATTAACTACGCAGTTTTAGTACGCAGTTCTATTGCAACCCGCCAAAACGCCGAGTTGGGCATTAGAGGGTTAATTCCAAGAAAAATATCGGCATTCTTTATTGAGCGCGAACATTTGCTTTTTTAATAAAGTTTTGATTTTAGTATAGAAAAACCAATTCTTAATTTAAAATTGTGATCAAATTATTTTCGCAAAGTTTGTGACGCAACCAGGGGGGTGCAAAGTTTTGTGACGTCATACGATTCGGTAGCATCATATTATCACCAAGCAATAAATACATAGGGACTTTAAACAGCGTAAAAGTTGTTTGTGCTGATTTTTCGATCCAGCCGCAGCAGAGCCCGAAGCATTGAGAGTAGAGACTTCGGCTGCATGTTCGGCTCTCAGTACATCGTTGGACTGGACGAAGTGACCCCACGCTTTTGATTTGCCAACTTTTATTTTTTTCGCATCATGCGATTTATCCGCTTCTTTCTCCTTATCTGCAATTAAAACAAAAAGTTAATATATATGCAAAGCGACATATGTACATACATGTTATTAATGCCACTTACCCTTGACACTTGCACTTCCAACAAATTTATCCATGTTATTTATTTCTGAAACGCTGCCCCCTTTAAAAAAGTTCCGGGCCGGGCCGGGCCTTAAAAATTCGGCCTCACATAACAGGCCCGCACCCATCTCTACCGCCAACACCACTTTTTTACCAATGCGTGGGTTTTGCTCCAAAATTAAGAAAATGTGGTGATAACGCTATCGTCCACTATCGAAATCAAATATTCGATAGTGATTTGAAAAAATAAATATTCAATACATCGATACGATACTATCGTGAGTGGTCGCCCCAGCTCTATAGCGGAACGATAAGCATACGTTTACTTTTGCGCTGTGCGATCGTTTCAATGTGTGCGTGTATGTATGCACAAGCGCGCATATGAATGTATGCGTTGCTTGTGAAGTTTGACAACAGGCAAATGCTTCGGCCGGCGCGCTGGCAGCCTGAAGTCAATTTTGTGTTTCGGCGTCGACAGTCAAGATTCCGAGACATAATTCTTTCACCTAAATTCATCATAAATATAGCCCTACCCTAAAAAAAAATCGGTGCTGAGGGCACATATTTAACCTTTACCGAATACATAGATATAATCAGCTTAGTATATGTATGTTAAAGTCAGAAAGTTATATATTTTATACGTCGCTTAAAAATCGAGCTGAAAATTTAAATTATTGATTTACAGGGGCGGTGGGCGTGGCATCCAACATTTTAAATAAACTTCATCTGCGCAGGGTATACAGAAACCTTCATTCCAAATTTGGTGTCTCTACGGACTTATAATAGCTGCGATCTGTGTGTTCATCTGGTCAGACGGACATCCTTACAGACAGACGGACACGTCTCAATCGACTCGGCTAGTGATCTTGAGCATCCCTATGCTTTACATACGCTATACACCAAAGCTACAGTCTAGTATGTTGGACTGTGATATACTCTCCTGACCAAAACGATTTCTTTTTTTTTTTATCTTTAAACTTAATTTATTTATTTATTACATTAGGGATCAGTATACATATATTTCTGTTGTAGATTATGATTTATATGTCCTTTTTAAATAATAAGTCAAGATATATTTTTAATAATTATTTATATTTTCAACTGCAACACCAGCACCACGACCTGCTCTCAGCAGAAAACGTACAAGAAGGAGAAAGGAAATGAAAAGTGTGACCATACATGTCAAATATAAAACAGTTTTGTTAAACGTTATTTTTGTAGTTGAATAGGGGTATTCCAACAATTTCTATAACCTAATGAGCATCTATGGTTGTTACTTCTCCAAGACTACTTATAAGTAGTTTCTGTGTATTAATAATAACTTAAGTGTATGTTTCTATTGTAGTTAAATTGTTTATTGCCGGATACTAAAGATTGTTTATAAGACTATAGAAATGTCTCCTTTTAAGTCGTCTTATTGGAATTGTCAGCCTTAATCGTCGGGCAAGTCGGTTACAATGCATGGTCAGTCTGTCGGTGTATCTGCTTGAGTGAAATGAGATTTGCTCCTCCACCGTACGCAGTTTGAGATCTCTGTGAAGTGCCCTATTGCTTATGTACCATTCGCAGCCGGTAATAAGTCTCAAGCACTTATTCTGCACTGTCTGGATTCTTTTCCTGTGAGTTGCTGCTGCAATACCCGAGATTTGTGTGGCATATCTCCAAGTCGGTACAATGATTTGCTGGTAGATTAGACGTTTGCACCGAAGTGCCAACTTGCTCCTTTTATTGAGCAGGCAGTACAGCCTGCTCCTTTTTGCGTTGCACATTGCGACTGTGTTGCCTATGTGGTCGCGAAAAGTCAGACGGGAGTCTAATGCCAAGGTATTTGGCTTTTGTTGACTGCTCGATTGGAGTGTCGTTGATGAATACTGCTGGTGTCGTACCGCGACGTTAGGTGAAGCAGACGTTTGCACTTTTTTGGGCGTTGATGCCTATGTTCCATCTTCTGGCCCATTCTTGAAATGAATTGAGGTACTCCTGAATGCCGTCGGAAGCCCCATATTCACTGGTTGCCGAGTAGAGTATGCAGACGTCATCAGCGAATGTGGCTAGCAGCATATTTTCCCTGTTACTTATTATTATTATAGTCAGTAGGAATCGTAAGAAATAATATGGATAAAGTGCCTAATATATACAAAGTACAAATGAAGGATTATGCTATCTTACGAGAATGGAGTTGATGAGGATGTGTTCTCTTCAGCCGTCAGAGGGAAATGGGGTCGACATCTTTTCCTTAAAACGATTTCTAAATACATAACTTAGATTTTCAGCGTATTTTATGTTGTCTACTTTAGTTCTTGAATAACTTCTATATTTATTACCCGATCGTAAAAATTAGCGTGTAATAATAACACATATTGACACCAAATTTGGTAGCTGGAGCTCTTATAGTCTCCGAGATCTAAGTTTTTATACGGACGGACGGACACAGACACGGACATGGCTATATCCACTCGTCTGCGTGCTACATACAATTTCGGTTGCCACAAAGTTGTTATACCGTTCTACCCTATGGGTAGGAGGTATAAAAATGTCACTATGCGTTTGCACTTGGCCATAATAACTCTTACATTCTCAAGGTTAAGGCAATCTTGTTCTACTACATTAAGAAAATGTGCGAAGCACGGTAAGTGCTTCTTTTCCACAATTTCGCATTCTCTTACCATTGTAGCATCATTATCCGTAACAATCACTATAATATTTTCCAATATATTTCATTCGTTGAATGCTTCAATTAATGAATCGCTTACATTTTTCCACGCTCCGGTTTGTTGAATCCATTAATGGTTTAGTGGATAGTACAGCGGAGCGTAACATAAAGACAGCTGATGTAAAGTGACAAGGCGATGGACAGGTAGCCACAGTTTGAGCAACACGTGCAACCATTAGTGGTTATTGCGCGTATGGTGGCTGACTGTTTGAACTGCCTCCAGAGGCTGTCCAAAAGAAACAAAGTTACCCTCCTATGGGTACCTCGACACTCCGGTTACCAGGGCAACGAGCTAGCGGATGAACTAGCGAGGGCGAGGTCATCAGCACCATGGCCCCGAACCCTTCTGCGGCGTGGGGTGGTCAACTATCTCATCCCTTGTGAAAACCTGGGCAGATAGGTTGACCGAACGCTATTGGTTCTTCCAACCAGGGATGAGGCAGGCTAGAGAGCTCACAAATCCCTCGGTTAAACGAAGAACAAATCTACTCTCTAGAAGAGATCTCTATCTCCTTGTTGGCTACCTTAGTGGCCAGCACTTGGTGAATCACCTTACGAAAATGCGTCTGTCCTCGGATGCAGAGTGCAGGCTCTGCAAAGAGGACGACGAAACCACCAAACACATCCTATGTGATTGTCCAGCCTTGGTATGGATTAGGAGGAAACATCTGCACGTGGAAATCGCAGTTCCCGACCACATTGTCCGTTCCTCGACGAAAGACTTGTTATGCTTCATTAGGGAAGCAGAACAGCTTTTGTCAAGATAGGGGACGCATTATAGATACAAAAGACTATCCTGGTCGCAGTGCCTCGTCCCTTCTCTGCTGGGAGACTCCCTTTTTCAAATAATAATAATAATAACTTTAATTAATTGGATCATGTCGATTTATTTTTCATAAACCTTAAATAAATGTTTTTAATAGATGTATTTATTAAATACTCAATCCCGTGTCTAATCTTGTGACCATGGCTCTATATTTAAATACTATATAACAGTGCCATTTTCTTCAAATGACTAATCCAACATGCAAGTCGCCGAGGTTTAAGTTTAGCGAAAAGATCCAACTTCATCACTGGAGATTTTCACATCTTTATGTGTGTATCCCAAAGCCAAACCGTTGAGTCGATTTCAGACATGTTGACTCTTAGGAATGTTATCAGTCTTTTGAACAGGAACCGTAAATAATAATTAATTAATAATTAATGTTGCTAAAGTCACTGGAATTGTTGCAAATAATTGAAGCAGTGTCGCAACATTCGGAAAAAACGATCCGTAATTATTTGCCTCTATGCTTTTCACAGCATCAATCGCTGTTTGTGCTTGTATAAATGAAGATTTGCGGTTTGAGCTCTGTATCATTGCAGCTTATTAAATCTGCTTTGTATACTCTTGCAGCATTCACTATTTCCTCAACGGTAACTTTTGTGTGTAGCTTTGGAATCAGTCCATCTCAAGTGGATGAACCCAAGAAAATCCTCTCGCGCGACAAAATCCACTACATCAACATAGCGCAGACATGGCGTCATTTGAATTATGAGACTTGTGTCCGTTGTTTCATCACAAATTATGGAAAAATATTTCGCTCTCTTAACTTTTTCGACAATCTTGCAGCGAATTACTTGGCCGATAATATCAATAATTTCATTCTGTACTGTTTTGCTAATCAGAGTACAATTTCGCGATGTCGTTTCCAAATGATGCTTTAAGTTTTGATCTCCAGAACTCAATCAGAATGCCAGCAGTGACCGAAAAATACCTTCTCTGCCAGAAGAGGCATCTTATCTTTTTTTTCCTTGGCTTGGGGTACAGCCCCCATAGCAGAAAATATAACTGACGAAGTCAGGTAGAGGAAAGTCTGCAGCAAGTGGCTCTGCTGGCGCTTCTATTGGTGGCCTTTTGGGGCTGTTGGTGGTCAGGTTGTGGAGGGTGTGCTGGGAACTTCGAAGCATGCCCAAGTTGGTTCGCACGGCTGCTATTGAACGCCCAATACAAATTGCTTATGCTGCACATAGTGTTAATGACCTCTGGGAACGCCGTTGTTCATCCTGGATCCGCTGCATTTAAGTCATTAGAGGCTTGGTACCGGGATGCGCATGCGTTGAGTTGACATGACAGGTTGTTGTATTGAGTTGCTTGAAGATTGCCTTCGTTGCAAACTGATGCGGTTTTGTTCCTCGCTGCACAGTGGTTGCGCCCATTCAGTACACAGTAAGGTTGAATACACTTGGTTAAAAACATTTTTATTTTTGCAGGTTTTAAGAACATACATTATGACAAAAACAAGAGCGGTGAGGATAAACTCGAAAGCAATTCTTCAAAAACTAAAAAGTCGGTAGTTTGGATACGATATATAATATTTGTAAGAATTGTGGCAACACCACCAATATTGCGAACCATCTAAAGCACACCCCTACTGGAAAAATATATTCTTAAAACGCTCTCTATCAATAAACTCGATCCTCGTTTCCTCCAAAGTCTATGAAAAGACTTCTGAAAGGAAAAAAAAATTGATTAAGCACTTGTTCAAATGAAAGCAGTAGATTTGAATTGTAGAGGATGTTGGATTTAAAAACTTTGTTCACTGTTTGGACCCCAAGTATGATTTACCAAGCCGAACTACCTTGCGGCAGGTACTTCTTTAGAAAATGTAAGTGGACATGACATAAAAATAAAATCCTGTGCAGTAACAACTAACGGATGGACTTTACATTCGAATGAATTTTATATTAAGGTCACTTGCCATTTTGTCCATGTTTTTTAGTTAAGAGCAGCCGTTTTAATTACTTACAAAATGTTAAATGACACAGACCGTTCAAGTCAAAACGTCGCTGAATCTTTGAAATCCGTTTTGAACTGGTGGAATGTTTTTGAAAAAGATCTTCAATGATAACGCAGCAGTCATGATTTATTCATGTGAAATATAAAAAAAGAGACACTTGCATTGTATTGCTCATACTCTTAATCTTGTTATTCAATATGCGCTATCACTGACTCTGGGCAGGTGTGTCGATGACTTTGGTACAATTATACAGCAGCCAGGTCCTGCAAAGCAATGATTTGTGCTTGGGGTCATTGTTGTGGTACAGCTTGTACCTTAATTTATTTGGTATTTGAGGTTCAACAAACCCAAATTCCTTTGCACTTGTTGCTAATTCATTTTTAAGGATGTCCAAGTAGAACTCCTTTGTCATTATGTCGTTGAAAATACGCAGCCTTCCAACGCCTTTGGACGAGATACAACCCCACACCATAACAGAAAGTTTGCCAAACTTGGCTGTTGGTATGATATTTTTGGGCTGATGGGCTGTATTTCTCTTTCTCCAAACTTTGCTTGGTCCATCATGATAGTACAGCATTATCTTTGTCTCGTCGCAGAAAATTACATCATCCCAGTACTCCGCAGCTTGATCAAAGTTGGCAACAGCAAAGCTTGGCCGTTTTTCTATATTGACCTTCGAAAGTAATGGCTTCTTTTTTGCTACATGGGATGAGTATTGGTTAGCTTTGAGAACTTTTCTTACTGCCTCATGGCTGACGTCTTTATGGCTATCATTTTTAGGCCATGGATTTTAAAAAATTCATGGACTATTGTGTTTGTCGGAACGGAAATGTGCGTAACAGGCAGAAGGAGGCATCTCCGACCCCATAAACTATATATATTCTGAATCAGTATCAGTAGCTGAGTCGATTGAGCCATGTCTGTCTGTCCGTCTGTCTGTCTGTATGAACACCTGGATCTCAGAAACTATAAGAGCTAGAGTCATCAAATTTTGCGACAACATACGTATATATTGCAGTGTCTCAAAGTTTTTGTAAAATTTTGACACGCCCCTTTCCGCCTCTGTAAATCAGTAATAACTATTTAACAACTACAATATTAGCTCAACAACCAAAGTTGTATATCTGACATGACAAATACCTTGCCACGGGCGTTATGTGAAAATTTCATTTGAATCGGACTATAAATAAGTGAGATATGATACGAATTAAACTCACTTTGAACATATATACTTAAGCAGACCTAATTTACACAAGCATACCGAGGTTCGAATCTAGCGTCAGACACACAGCATTTTAAACTTTTTATTTGCATTGTATGGTAACAGAATTGGTTCACAATGCAGCTTTGCCGATAGGCCCAGAAGTGAGCCAATGGCCGAGTGGTTAGAGCGGCGGACGGCAATTTAAAAATACTGTGGGTTAGTGGTGTGTTCAACTCAACTCCAACTCCCGGTGAAGGCGGTTGGGAATTTTCATTTATTAATTATTTATTTTTTATTTTGTTTTATTTATTTATTTTATTCTAATAAACTAAAAGAAAAGTTATAGTCAAGCGGGCTGTAAAATAGCAGCTACAAACAAATTAAATTATTTAATTAAATTTCAATAAAAAATTGTTTTTCCTCATTTTGTTTTCATACTATATTATGCAATAAAATTATAATAGTTACAAATAATATTAATTATTTATAAATAAAGTTTACTATTTTTATTATATTTAGCACGCATCAAAAAGATGCGAGCCAAAAGTAAACAATGCGTTCTTCAATGCAGTTGTGAATGTGCGAGTGGGACGCCCATACATACATGTCTGCATATCCACATGTATGTATTGGCATCCCACTTCAACACACATTATTGCACGCATGTATGTACATACTTATGTACAATACAATTAGATTTGGAGTTGCTGTTGTGTACCAACGAAAGAACACTAAGTTCTGATTACATATATTGCGTACCAAAAACTTAAAAAAACCGGCTACCGCCGCCGCCCCTTTTCAATGTTATTGAGCTTTTAAAATATTTTAATGAAAAATAATGAAAAATAATGAAAAACAAAAACTTTCACATGCCGATCGCGGTAGCAATCGAACTCAACATTGTTGGCCTTACAGTCCGAGACATAATCCACTCAGCCACCGAATAACTTTGGCTAGTGCCAAAAAATCAACAAGAAGCACATGAAATAAATTTTGGTATGCGCTAGAAATGCATACTTATACCTATTGCCCTCTCGCTCAGTCTAATGGTTGCGACACTTCGCTTCTGCTTTGTCTATGCGTTCTTCTTCTTCTGTTCGTTAATTCAAATTGCGCGTATCATCGAACACTGTATAAAATTGATCTCCGCCAAATTTTTAATATTAATCCAAATAAAGCGAAATTTTCATTGCGAATTTTAATAAATATCCGAATATAATTAAGTTATCTATGTCTGCAGATTGCAGAAATTAATTAATTTGGGGAACATTTAAGTTGCGCAGAACATCTCAAGCGACTCGTAGGTCACCAAAATTTAACTTGCTGTAACTTCCCCTTGGTGTTCCCTAGGTACTGATTATTTTTGATAATCGGTGGGAAATTCGAGCTGCGATTCTATTCTGTTATTTACAAACTTTTTTACGGTATACTATGATAATCCATGGCCTTATACAGTCAGCACCTGACTGTAGCGTTTGTATTTTTAATCATCAGAGTCATCTCCCGTAGGGTTGTTAGTGGAGAATCGTTAACGGTTCTCAATAATTTTGATTGCTCGCGCTTTGTGAGCTTCGGTGGTCTGCCCATAGATTTATTATGGTGCTGCCGATTTTCTTTTTCTGCCCGGATTATGATATTGTAAATAGTCCTAAGCTTAATATCAAACATTTCCGACAACTCCTTTGCTGTTTTACCCTTATAATAATTAAAATAAACTAATTGTATTAAATTTTCGTCAACTCGTTTTCCAGGCATCTTTAAATGTGTTAAATTATGTTGCAATGTGCACTTGAGTAATGCAAAATAGCAAAAGAAGGATAGCCAAAGCATAATTAAAGAGAACGTACAAATTTTGGTGGAATTTGCAGTCCCGTTACTGAGTTTCATTTCTCTTTTCGATGCGTCTTTGCATTTTGCAAAGAATTACTTGACAGTTGTTTTTCTCCGCTTTTTTGTTTTTGTTTGTCGATGCTAATTAGTTCATAATTAATTACCTAATAATATAGTAAAAACAAATTAAGAAAACCCTAATTATATTAATAAAAAACAACTTTAAGCGTAAAAATTCAATGCATTTTTCCTTTTGCAAAGAATTAGTTGACACACTGTATATAAAAT
The DNA here is from genome assembly GCA_018904165.1 of Zaprionus camerounensis. Lineage (NCBI taxonomy): Eukaryota > Metazoa > Arthropoda > Insecta > Diptera > Drosophilidae > Zaprionus > Zaprionus camerounensis. The sequence continues at coordinate 1,433,402 of JAEIFS010000002.1, read as the reverse complement.
GCATTAAAGCAAAATGCAAGAAAATAGTGACCTACTTCAAAAGCAGCCAAATAGCATATGCTAAGCTCAAGGAGGTGCAAGAGCTTGAAAAGTGCTACCGTTTAATACAAGAAATGCCGACTTGGTGGAGTAGTTCTTTATCAATGATAAAGCGGATGCTTGTGTTAAAAGAAAAAGTTTCATCTGTGTTGCTCAGCACTTCGAAGGCACCTCCACCACTTGCTGCTGATGTCATTACTATTTAAAAAGATTTATCAAAACAGTTTGAGCCTTTTGACAATGCCACAATTCAGTTATCCGCTCCGTGACACTCTCTCTGGTAATTCCAATAGCGGGTGATTTAATTCACAAGTTAAATGTGGAACCGACATTGGAGACGGAAGGTCACGAAGCATGTCGCCTTATTAAAGCCGCACTCCGACAAGGATAGAGACTGTCATCGATCCCCGATTCAAGAAGAAGGAGTTTAAAAGCAGCAACTTAGCTGACTCCTCGCCAAATCGCTACCACGTTTAGCAAATTACAAGCGTTTTTTGTATTTATGGAGGAGAAATTAGCCAAAAAAAACATTACATCCCCAGTGTCGACTCGAATTATTAAGGTGCGGTACCTGAAAAAACCTCATGCTTCTTAAATTCTTTGTCCACTTAAATACTGGAAGTTACGTTTTATATATATTTTTTTAAAACATTTGAATAACACCTTTTTTGTGAGATGGCAGCATGCGCCAAACACTATTTATGCATTCCTGCCTGCACCACAGAATTGGAACGGATTTTTAGCAAGGCCGGTGTTTTAATTTCGGACCGATATGATTTTGTCTGCCAATAAAAATCAGTGGCTATCGACAAAATAAATAAATTTATTGTAAACATTAATAAGTATGTACATATAAGTTTAATGTCATGTATTTTAGACACGAAGCCAAAGGACTCTCAGGTGTTGAACACCCAAACAAAATCGTATTTTATTTATAATAAACAGTTATTTTTTTGTTTAATTGCTATAATTGCAATGTTGCTTATTTTTACAAATTAGCAATCGTGACATTTACGTGTCATACATAACATTTTCTATTTAAATCGATTTTTGCTTGAATATTAAAAAAAACAGCAAGAAAAGCAACAGTCGAGCGGCACGAGACAGTAGGATACCCTTCGACCCGGCAAGCGGCGTAGAAAATTTAACATTTATCGATTCATTTACTCTATATAGACATTTTGAAAAACAATTTGATGCAAAGTGCTGCAAAATTGGGGCTGGAAAATGAATATTGGTTCCAGCAAGATAATGACCCAAAGCACAATGCATTGAATACAAAGCTTTGGCTACTATATAATGTTCAAAATCAGCTGTGAACACCTCCCCAGAGTCGTGATCTCAATCCTATTGAGCATTTGTGGGATCTTCTCGAGCCAAAAATCCGCAAGCACACAATAACATCAAAAAAAATGCTCAAGGATGTTATTTTAGAGGAATGGGGCAACATAACTGCGGAGGAGACAAGAAAACTAGTCTTTTCCATGCCGAAACGCCTTACAGAAGTTTTGCAGAGAACAGGATACCCTACAAGCTACTAAAAATGGTTCACTTTTCGATATAATACATTTAGAAATACACTGTACGCAGACTTTTGCGTGTACATTTTTGGATAGTATTAAGTTTAAAATGCAAAATAAAATAAAATATATTTTTAAATAATTCTAAAAAAAATTGCATATTATAAACAATAAATTAAAGTTAAGTTTAAAAAAAAATGGGATAATTATTTGCATAAATGGCCGAGCCATTTGAGTTCAAAGTTTAATTTTAAAATTTTTTAGGGGTGTACGCAGAGATATGCGAGTGAGTGTATATAATATATTTAGAAATACACTGTACGCAGACTTTTGCGTGTACATTTTTTTATAGTATTAAATTTAAAATGCAAAATAAAATGTAAAATATTTTTCAACAATCCTAAAAAAAATGTCATATTATAAACAATAAATTAAAGTTAAGTTCAAAACAAAAAATGGAATAATTATTTGCATAAATGGCCAAACCATTTAAGTTCAAAGTTTAATTTTTAAATTTTTTAGGGGTGTACGCAGAGATATGCGAGTGAGTGTATATTTATGATGAATTTAGGTGAATGACAGAAGTCTCGGACTCTTCTAGTTTTTTTTAATTAAATTTTGAAAATAAATTTTGCTTGTATTTTGTTGTTGGCCAATTCTCAGTAAAACGTCACAACGACGCGCACTGTGTCCCGCAAGCGATTTATTTCAAACGAAATGTTATTTAGGCACAATAATGTTTTATTTTATGAGTTGCATAATGGGTTAGAATTTCGGCGCCTGCAACTAGAACTCGTTGGTCAGCAGACTGGCGCCAACGAAGATGTTTAATAGCTTAATATGATTTCAGAATATCATATGTGTGCGGCAAACAAAGAATATTTTATGTTGGAAAATAGAGCGCGCGATTTTATTTTTCAAAAATGTTTTGCCTGCAGCGCGCTGGTTTTCTAAACACTTTGAATTTTCTTGCTTGCTCAGTTTTCATTTCAAATGAATCGGTTTGTGGGACACTGTACCGTCACAAAATGTTGCAGGCAGACTGGCGCCGTACACAAAAACGCAACAACAAAATACATGCAAATTTAATTATTTTCAAAATTAAATTAAAAATAAACTAGAAGAGTCCGAGACTTCTGGCATTCACCTAAATTCATCATAAATATAGCCCTACCTGTAAAATTTCTGCTGAGGGCATATATTTAATAATTACCCAATTTATTACTATTTTTTCTCCTATTTGTTAAGAATAAGATAGTTAAACAAAAATAACAAAAATTATTGGATTATCTGGTTATTAAAAAAGCTGGTAGATGCACGGCCTATTAAAATTCAAAAATTAAAACAAAGGACAAGGCACTTGCCATGGCACGTGCCTGCCGCCACTGCTTCGGCAACAACAAAACACTCCCTTGCCACATATACTCACACATACACACATGTGGAGTCATTCTCGGTGTCGATGCTGAAAGACAAAATTGACTTCTCGCAGGCAATGCAATTGTGAGTTGCCAATCTTCACTAGCAACGCATACTTTCGTATGCAAGCATGTGCATATACATATATCACGCACACATTATAACGATCGCACAGTGTAAAGAAATACGCGCATGCTTATCGTTCCGCTGTAGTTGTGCGACTGAAGCAGTTTTGATGCTATGCGCTATGTTTGTACTAGAGATGGGCATGGACTGTCATTTTTCGGCATGACCCAGCACGACACGAAAATTAAATTTTTCAACACGCGCAAACACGCACGGTCAAAAATTTGGCCAACACGGTCCAACACGAAATTTTTTACGTTTTTTTTTTTTTATTTTTATTCATTAATTCATGATATTTCTTTGAAAATAACTTAATATTAAAGGACTTAACATTAAATTTAAATTAAAAAATTGGATATATTTTTATATAAAAATAACCATTTCTCAAGATTAGAACTTGACGATCTAGCCGATTAACTTTGCACTTGCTCAAGATCGGCTTATCGTTCGCAGCTCAAACAGCGTCTTTTGTGTTGGTTTTTATTAGTATCTTTTGAAACATCGATTAAATTCACGACAAGTACCATAATCAATCGATATAACATTTTTTACAAAATACGTGTTTTATATGTTCATGTTATTTCGTGCCGAATTTCGAAACACGAACACGCACGCCCATGGACAGCCGAGCCAGTTAGACGCCCTTTCGTTTGTTGACCGAAGTCTCAACTTTCGATGCTTCGGACTCTGGGGCGGTTTACTCGCAAAAGCAACACGAATCACTTCTATCGCTGTTTGAGGCCTCTATATGTTCATTGCTTGGCGTAGAGAAGGGAGTGAGAATACGAGGTGTTTCTCTTCTCTTCAATTCAATGCACACTATTTTTTTGCATTCAAACGCACACACAAATATACATATGTATGTGCTTGGCCAATGAAATGCATATGTATATGCACTATATTCTATACAGACGTATGTATGCATGTGAAGGCTTACCTTACGTTATTTCTATTTAGGAGTAGTATCGTACAATTATGTATTCTTTACGTTTACCATAAACATAGGTCGAAGGGTATCCCACTGTCGCGTGCCGCTCGACTGGTGCTCTCATTATTTTAAATATAACTTTTAGGATTTTCGGTAAAGGTTAAATAGCTGCATGCGTCACCGATTTTGTTTAAATTTTTTTTACTGATAAGGCTATATTTATCATGATTTTAGGTGTCAGAATTATTTGGCGGTCGCTTCTAGTTTTTTTTAAATTGAATTTTGAAAATAATTAAATTTACATGTATTTTGTTTTTGCGAATTCGGTGACGCATGCAGCTATTTAACCTTTTACCGGATTTTCCATCATCGGAACCGGTAATACAATAGAGGTGCCGAAACATCGATGGCTGCAGGTGTTCACATAAAACATCGATTTAACATCGATGTTTTTTCGATGTTTTCTAAAAATATTAATATATTTATTTACGCTATTTTACAGAAAAAACATTTATTCATTATTAAATTCAATTAATTTTAAATTTTATATAAAACAAATAAACAAATAATAATATTACAAACTTATTATATAACTGGTAATAATAGGAAATTAAAAATCAATGAAGATCTGTTTCAATATTCGCATCTTAAATATATCACTTTTTTGTCGAAATATCTACATTTTTGTTGATAAAGCTTTCAATCGAGGGTAATTATTAAATATGTGCCCTCAGCAGCGATTCTTTTTAAATTTTTTTTATAGGTAGGGCTATATTTATGATGAATTTAGGTGAATGACAGAAGTCTCGGACTCTTCTAGTTTTTTTTAATTAAATTTTGAAAATAAATTTTGCTTGTATTTTGTTGTTGGCCAATTCTCAGTAAAACGTCACAACGACGCGCACTGTGTCCCGCAAGCGATTTATTTCAAACGAAATGTTATTTAGGCACAATAATGTTTTATTTTATGAGTTGCATAATGGGTTAGAATTTCGGCGCCTGCAACTAGAACTCGTTGGTCAGCAGACTGGCGCCAACGAAGATGTTTAATAGCTTAATATGATTTCAGAATATCATATGTGTGCGGCAAACAAAGAATATTTTATGTTGGAAAATAGAGCGCGCGATTTTATTTTTTCAAAAATGTTTTGCCTGCAGCGCGCTGGTTTTCTAAACACTTTGAATTTTCTTGCTTGCTCAGTTTTCATTTCAAATGAATCGGTTTGTGGGACACTGTACCGTCACAAAATGTTGCAGGCAGACTGGCGCCGTACACAAAAACGCAACAACAAAATACATGCAAATTTAATTATTTTCAAAATTAAATTAAAAATAAACTAGAAGAGTCCGAGACTTCTGGCATTCACCTAAATTCATCATAAATATAGCCCTACCTGTAAAATTTCTGCTGAGGGCATATATTTAATAATTACCCAATTTATTACTATTTTTTCTCCTATTTGTTAAGAATAAGATAGTTAAACAAAAATAACAAAAATTATTGGATTATCTGGTTATTAAAAAAGCTGGTAGATGCACGGCCTATTAAAATTCAAAAATTAAAACAAAGGACAAGGCACTTGCCATGGCACGTGCCTGCCGCCACTGCTTCGGCAACAACAAAACACTCCCTTGCCACATATACTCACACATACACACATGTGGAGTCATTCTCGGTGTCGATGCTGAAAGACAAAATTGACTTCTCGCAGGCAATGCAATTGTGAGTTGCCAATCTTCACTAGCAACGCATACTTTCGTATGCAAGCATGTGCATATACATATATCACGCACACATTATAACGATCGCACAGTGTAAAGAAATACGCGCATGCTTATCGTTCCGCTGTAGTTGTGCGACTGATAGAGCTGGAAGTTAAATCGATTCTGGAATCGATTAATCGATGTTTTCAATTTTCTCCGATCCATCGATTTAATTTTTGAGAATCGATTTAATCGAAAATTTGAAACAAGTACTAAATGACTGCTACTAAATTAGTAAATATGTCTAGTGGTGGTACAAAATTTTAGTTTTTTAGAGATTGTGAGACGGATAAGTATTTGTTTTTAAAGAACTGGAGTCGGTTAATTGTTTAAAAGCATGATGAGGTCTTTATTATATTATCTAAATTATTTTGTTGTATTCTTAAGCCAATAAAAAGGTTTTTTTTTCTTAATTTCATCCCAAAAAACGGTTTTTGTCTTATATTTCAAATTTTCGATTTAAATCGATTTGAATCGATTTTTTCATTGAATTTTTGAAAATAAATCGATTCAGTGAACATCGATTTATTTCCACCTCTAGCGACTGAAGCAGTTTTGATGCTATGCGCTATGTTTGTACTAGAGATGGGCATGGACTGTCATTTTTCGGCATGACCCAGCACGACACGAAAATTAAATTTTTCAACACGCGCAAACACGCACGGTCAAAAATTTGGCCAACACGGTCCAACACGAAATTTTTTACGTTTTTTTTTTTTTATTTTTATTCATTAATTCATGATATTTCTTTGAAAATAACTTAATATTAAAGGACTTAACATTAAATTTAAATTAAAAAATTGGATATATTTTTATATAAAAATAACCATTTCTCAAGATTAGAACTTGACGATCTAGCCGATTAACTTTGCACTTGCTCAAGATCGGCTTATCGTTCGCAGCTCAAACAGCGTCTTTTGTGTTGGTTTTTATTAGTATCTTTTGAAACATCGATTAAATTCACGACAAGTACCATAATCAATCGATATAACATTTTTACAAAATACGTGTTTTATATGTTCATGTTATTTCGTGCCGAATTTCGAAACACGAACACGCACGCCCATGGACAGCCGAGCCAGTTAGACGCCCTTTCGTTTGTTGACCGAAGTCTCAACTTTCGATGCTTCGGACTCTGGGGCGGTTTACTCGCAAAAGCAACACGAATCACTTCTATCGCTGTTTGAGGCCTCTATATGTTCATTGCTTGGCGTAGAGAAGGGAGTGAGAATACGAGGTGTTTCTCTTCTCTTCAATTCAATGCACACTATTTTTTTGCATTCAAACGCACACACAAATATACATATGTATGTGCTTGGCCAATGAAATGCATATGTATATGCACTATATTCTATACAGACGTATGTATGCATGTGAAGGCTTACCTTACGTTATTTCTATTTAGGAGTAGTATCGTACAATTATGTATTCTTTACGTTTACCATAAACATAGGTCGAAGGGTATCCCACTGTCGCGTGCCGCTCGACTGGTGCTCTCATTATTTTAAATATAACTTTTAGGATTTTCGGTAAAGGTTAAATAGCTGCATGCGTCACCGATTTTGTTTAAATTTTTTTTACTGATAAGGCTATATTTATCATGATTTTAGGTGTCAGAATTATTTGGCGGTCGCTTCTAGTTTTTTTTAAATTGAATTTTGAAAATAATTAAATTTACATGTATTTTGTTTTTGCGAATTCGGTGACGCATGCAGCTATTTAACCTTTACCGGATTTTCCATCATCGGAACCGGTAATACAATAGAGGTGCCGAAACATCGATGGCTGCAGGTGTTCACATAAAACATCGATTTAACATCGATGTTTTTTCGATGTTTTCTAAAAATATTAATATATTTATTTACGCTATTTTACAGAAAAAACATTTATTCATTATTAAATTCAATTAATTTTAAATTTTATATAAAACAAATAAACAAATAATAATATTACAAACTTATTATATAACTGGTAATAATAGGAAATTAAAAATCAATGAAGATCTGTTTCAATATTCGCATCTTAAATATATCACTTTTTTGTCGAAATATCTACATTTTTGTTGATAAAGCTTTCAATCGAGGGTAATTATTAAATATGTGCCCTCAGCAGCGATTCTTTTTAAATTTTTTTTATAGGTAGGGCTATATTTATGATGAATTTAGGTGAATGACAGAAGTCTCGGACTCTTCTAGTTTTTTTTTAATTGAATTTTGAAAATAATTAAATTTGCATGTATTTTGTTGTTGCGTTTTTGTGTACGGCGCCAGTCTGCCTGCAACATTTTGTGACGGTACAGTGTCCCACAAACCGATTCATTCGAAATGAAAACTAAGCAATCGCGCGCGATTTTATTTTTCAAAAATTTATTCCCTGCGGCGCTCTACTTTCCAACATTAAATATTCTTTGTTTGCCGCACACATATGATATTCTGAAATCATATTGACCTATTAAATATCTTCGTTGGCGCCAGTCTGCCGACCAACGAGTTCTAGTTGCAGGCGCCGAAATTCTCACCCATTATGCAGCTCATAAAATAAAACATTATTGTGCCTAAATAACATTTCGTTTAAAATAAATCGCTTGCGGGACACAGTGCACATCGTTGTGACGTTTTACTGAGAATTGGCCAACAACAAAATACATGCAAAATTTAATTATTTTCTAAATTCAATTAAAAAAAACTAGAAGAGTCCGAGACTTCTGTCATTCACCTAAATTCATCATAAATATAGCCCTACCTGTAAAAAAAATTTAAAAAGAATCGCTGCTGAGGGTACATATTTAATAATTACCGAAATATTTGCATGTCAGTATCTTAATTTTAATAACTCATAATACGAAATTCAGAAATTTACCTCCCAAAAAAATAACGGGTCGCATTTTTCGGGCTCATTTGCCATCTGCCGGAGCAAAATAATAGCGTCCGAACGCGTGGTACATGGCGAAGGTTTGAATGTATTTGTATGTATTCCGTAAAATAATCTGAACTTTCGGGTTGATTAGGCTGCAAACTAATAATTGAAATTGAATTATTTAAAATAGTTGAACAGATTCTAGTAAATTGCATACCTTTAGCGTTGTAGATATGCCTCTTGTTCTTGGAACAGTGGCGAACCTAAAAGCATCGATTGTCGAAAAAATACATCGATGATTCGGAAAATCTTAGCATCGATGTTTCGGCACCTCTATAACACATACAGTTGCGGTTTAAATAATAGCACCATTAGAACGTTTTGTGTTCGTCACAGCTTTTCGGATTTTTCTGACACCCTTTGATTCTTTTCTTTACTGTAATAAAATGATACAATACTTTTTAATCAATTTACGAAAAAAGTTAGCAGATTATTGGTAGTTTTTAAACAAATTGCGAAAACAAAAGAAAACACTTAAATTCAGGCGATACCAAAAATAGCACAACTAGAAGTTGGTTAAAACTAAATAATAAAATAAAATATTTATTCAGGAAATTAATTAAATCTACAGTAAAATGTTTTGGTAATATTAATATTTAGTTGCGTGGCCTTTGTTGGCGATCAAAGCTGCACCGTTGGCACCGTTCTTTAGGAATGTTGTCCCACGAATCCTTCACAACAGTCCCAAGGTGCTCATTATTTTGGGTTTAACTTCAGAATCATTTTTTTTTTATATCCGCCAAAAGGTTTTCAATAGAATTCAAATCCAGTGACTGAGCAGGCCATTTTATAAGGTGGAACAAATTATCCTTAAACTAAGCTTTTTAACCTCCTTGACGCTATGTTTAGAATCATAAACCTGTTGGAATTCTGCATAATGCAAAATAATATTTTCAATGTGTCCGTGGAAACATGTTTATCCATGATCGTTTTAATCCAGTGTATCCGACCTCCTCCATGGTATGAAAAACAAGCACACACCATGATATGTGAGCCTTTATGTTTTACCGACTTAAATGTAAAACGAGGATTATATTCAGGTTTTGGTGGACGCCGAACATAAAAACGAGAGCCTTTACCGCCAAACAAAACTATTTTGCTCTCATCTGACCACATACATTCCTCGCTGTCAAAAGAAACACTTTTTCTTGGGCTGCAGGCATCCAGGTAATTTAGTCTGAAATGTTTGTGAACTGTTTCCACGCTTGCAGCTATATAGGTGGGAAAACATGGATGTCTGCAGTTTTGCAAAAAAAAACTTTTCAATTTTTTATCTTCTTCGTCAACTTCATCTTGCAAATGCCTTCTGCTAGGCAACCTATAGCGTGGATCCAATTCTTTCCGTAGCACCATAAACCATTTATCCTCTACACAAATGAATGGTTGTACGTCCACAGCTATCATGTTCATAGCCTTTTGATCGATTTAGCGTTTCCTAGCAGAATCGCTGTGAAAAGACTGTGACCTACCCACAAAAATATCTAGTGATGTGGCCTTTTGGTCCTTTTCGACTTGAAGGCGATCTGGATGGACGTGTCTCAGATGGTCAATCAAGTTTGTTGTGTTACCGGCCGTCTTTAAAGATTCGCCGCAGTTATTGTATATCGCAGGAATTCGCTCACTGGTTTTTCTGAAGTGGTCCCAGACAATAGGCACCTCATGCTTTCGCTTCGTTGCAGTCGGGCTTTCGTTTTCATTCTGTGCTTTCTTCTTCTTGAATGGTTATTACAACCCGTCATCGGGTTACGGCCGACCTCAACGTCTCCCTTCGCCGTCCAACGTCCACTCTTGCCTCAAACACCTTTTTTACTGGAGCTTCTTCGTCCATACGCACAACATGCCCAGCCAGCGTATACGTTTTTTTCTAATGCGCCGGACTACGTCAATGTCGCCGTACATACAGTTCATACAGTTCGTGGTTCATTCGAATGCGAAAGTCGTTCCTGGTGCGAACAGGACCAAAGATCTTACGGAGAATTTTTCTCTCGAACACTCCAAGCGCTGCTGCATCCGTTTGTGACAGTACCCATGCCTCTGCGCCATATAAGAGCACGGGTAGGATGAGCGTCTTGTAAAGTGTCAGTTTTGTCGGTCGAGAGAGAGCTCTGCTACACATCTGCTTACTGAGCCCATAGTAACACCTGTTGGCAGATGTGATTCTCCGCTTGATCTCCATGCTAATGTTGTTGCTTGAGTTGACGGCGGTGCCAAGGTATATAAAATCCTTGACAACTTCAAAAGCATAGCTGCCAGCATCTACTTGGGATCCTAAGCGCTGGGATTCCTTGCTACTGGACAGCATATACTTGGTTTTACCCTCATTTACCTCCAAACCCACTCTTGCTGACTCCTTTTCGATTGCGGATAATGCTGCTGTAACATCTCGCTTGCAACGTCCAATGATGTCGATATCATCGGCGTATGCAAGCAGTTGGACACTTTTATAAAAAATAGTGCCATTTCGATGTACCTCAGCATTTCGCAGCACCCCTTCCATCACCAGGTTGAAGAGGTTGCAAGATAGAGGATCGCCTTGTCTGAAACCTCGCACGGTATTGAAAGGTTCGGAGAGGTTCTTTCCTACCTTGATGGAGCTTGTAGTGCTGCTCAACGTCATTCTGCATAGCCGAATCAGCTTCGCAGGAATACCGAACTCAGATATGGTGGCAAGTAGGGGATCTCTTATCGGGCTATCGGAAGCAGCCTTATAGTCGACAAAGAGATGGTGTGTGTCGACCTGTTTCTCGTGGGTCTTCTCCAGGATTTGGTGTAATGCAAAGATCTTGTCTATGGTGGATTTACCAGGTCTGAAGCCGCACTGATAAGGTCCAATCAGTGTGTTGGCATACAGCTTCAGTCTTTCGCAGATTACGCTTGATAGGACCTTGTACGAGATGGCGATGAGACTGATTCCCCGGTAGTTGGCACAAGTCGTCGGGTCACCCTTCTTAAGGACAGGACAAAGGAAACTGAGATTCCAATCATTGGGCATGCCTTCCTTTAGCCATATTTTGCAAAGGAGCTGATACATGCACCCTATCAGCTCGTTGCCGCCGGCCTTAAACAATTCCGCAGGCAAGCCATCAGCTCCGGCTGCTTTGTTGTTTTTGAGTCGCATTATTGCGTCTCGGACCTCGTCATGGCTAGGTGGTGGAATATCCACGTTGTCGGTGATTGGCGTCATTAGTGCGTCTTCTCCAGCGATGTTGTTGCCATTGAGCAGCTTGGCGAAGTGTTCTCTCTATATTCGCAACTTATCCTGCGTATCCGTAACCAGGTTTCCATCCCCATCTCGGCAATTCAATGCACCGGTTTTAAAACCTTGGGTCATACGATTGACCCGTTGGTAGAATTTCCGGGCATCGTTCATGCCTCGAGACATCTCGATTTCCTCACACTCGCGTCTTTCTTACTCCCGTTTCTTCCGTCTGAAAAGACGCCTCCCTGCCTTCCTCTTTTTTCGATAGCCGTCCCCCTTCTATAGGCCGCATTCTTCGCAGCGTGTGCATTGCGACACTCCTCGTCGTACCATTGCACTATGGGCAAAAAGCCCAAAATTTTTGCATAAAAATTTTAAAGTTAGAGCATTCAAATTTGGCACACATATGTAAAGAATTATTATAGAATTTCGGAATTTTTTTCTTTAATATAACCACGCCTTTAATCTATCCGCCCACATTACCGTAGCCGCGCGTGCGTCGGTCTGTGTGGGATAATCGCCAAAAGTATTTCTAGTCGATGTAGACTTGACAAAAAATGTGTTTATTGTAATTGTAAAATTATATATAGAAGTAAATTATATCGGACTATTATATCATATAGCTGGCATATAAACGATAGTACAATTTTGAATTTTTTTAACTTTATTCGTTTTGAAAATTCGAGGAAAACTCAAAAATAATCACAACATCGAAAAATATTGTTTTGGATTAGTTCTTCAAGGCATGTTTTGTCAATTGACTAGTTCTCATGTGCTTCAGTATTTTTGTTTTGTTTTTTTTTTGTTTCATTTCTTCTTATTTATTGAATCTTCTCAGTTTATGAGAGTATTTTAAACTTAAGCTTGGATCAGAGGAATCCATAGCTCTATAAAAAACATCAGCCATATTGTTATGTGATTATGTGATTTCCTATCGTTTTTATAGTGCTTGTTCCTTGCTTCTGAAGCATTTTCTCCTAAACATCCAACTGAGACCAACTGGGTACTTTATAAAAATGTCACCTTTTTTTTTAATTTCATCAACGACTGATTTGTAGATGTTGCTCATATTAATTTTTTCAATCATCCATTTTGTTAATTTGGACTTATCGCGGCCATTGCTCTCCCAAACCTGCAGCAGCGTAAAATGTCGAAACTGATATTCGGCTGCAACACGTCAATTTTTTCAAAAAGGGGCAAAAACGGGCAAAAGATATTATTACCACCATAATCTATACACTTTTACGCAAAACAAACCAATTTTAGTAGAACGCTCCTACAGGCGCCAAAAAAGTTATACTCCACGGAACACAATTAAATATGTTAGATTTTAGCTGCAAAAACACATCAACAACATTGGACAATACACGACGAAATATACAGACACATAAAAACTAACATAAAACATTGAAAATAAATACCTGTACGATTATTTTCCATATTAACAAATTATTTTCACTTTAACGAAACAGCCAGAATTTGAGCGCCAAATTAATCAATATTTACGGTTGCATTTCAATCAGTCGATCATGCAGTTCATCAGCAGACTTTGTTAGCGCGGCAATTGTAAACCGTGAGCTTTAAAATTTTTTAGGACTAATTTTTTAAATTCATGGACTATTGTGTTTGTCGGAACGGAAATGTGCGTAACAGGCAGAAGGAGGCATCTCCGACCCCATAAACTATATATATTCTGAATCAGTATCAGTAGCTGAGTCGATTGAGCCATGTCTGTCTGTCCGTCTGTCTGTCTGTATGAACACCTGGATCTCAGAAACTATAAGAGCTAGAGTCATCAAATTTTGCGACAACATACGTATATATTGCAGTGTCTCAAAGTTTTTGTAAAATTTTGACACGCCCCTTTCCGCCTCTGTAAATCAGTAATAACTATTTAACAACTACAATATTAGCTCAACAACCAAAGTTGTATATCTTACATGACAAATACCTTGCCACGGGCGTTATGTGAAAATTTCATTTAAATCGGACTACAAATAAGTGAGATATGATACGAATAAAACTCACTTTGAACATATATACTTAAGCAGACCTAATTTACACAAGCATACCGAGGTTCGAATCTAGCGTCAGACACACAGCATTTTAAACTTTTTATTTGCATTGTATGGTAACAGAATTGGTTCACAATGCAGCTTTGCCGATAGGCCCAGAAGTGAGCCAATGGCCGAGTGGTTAGAGCGGCGGACGGCAAATTAAAAAAACTGTGGGTAGTGGTGTGTTCAACTCAACTCCAACTCCCGGTGAAGGCGGTTGGGAATTTTCATTTATTAATTATTTATTTTTTATTTTGTTTTATTTATTTATTTTATTCTAATAAACTAAAAGAAAAGTTATAGTCAAGCGGGCTGTAAAATAGCAGCTACAAACAAATTAAATTATTTAATTAAATTTCAATAAAAAATTGTTTTTCCTCATTTTGTTTTCATACTATATTATGCAATAAAATTATAATAGTTACAAATAATATTAATTATTTATAAATAAAGTTTACTATTTTTATTATATTTAGCACGCATCAAAAAGATGCGAGCCAAAAGTAAACAATGCGTTCTTCAATGCAGTTGTGAATGTGCGAGTGGGACGCCCATACATACATGTCTGCATATCCACATGTATGTATTGGCATCCCACTTCAACACACATTATTGCACGCATGTATGTACATACTTATGTACAATACAATTAGATTTGGAGTTGCTGTTGTGTACCAACGAAAGAACACTAAGTTCTAATTACATATATTGCGTACCAAAAACTTAAAAAAACCGGCTACCGCCGCCGCCCCTTTTCAATGTTATTGAGCTTTTAAAATATTTTAATGAAAAATAATGAAAAACAAAAACTTTCACATGCCGATCGCGGTAGCAATCGAACTCAACATTGTTGGCCTTACAGTCCGAGACATAATCCACTCAGCCTCCGAATAACTCTGGCTAGTGCCAAAAAATCAACAAGAAGCACATGAAATAAATTTTGGTATGCGCTAGAAATGCATACTTATACCTATTGCCCTCTCGCTCAGTCTAATGGTTGCGACACTTCGCTTCTGCTTTGTCTATGCGTTCTTCTTCTTCTGTTCGTTATTTCAAATTGCGCGTATCATCGAACACTGTATAAAATTGATCTCCGCCAAATTTTTAATATTAATCCAAATAAAGCGAAATTTTCATTGCGAATTTTAATAAATATCCGAATATAATTAAGTTATCTATGTCTGCAGATTGCAGAAATTAATTAATTTGGGGAACATTTAAATTGCGCAGAACATCTCAAGCGACTCGTAGGTCACCAAAATTTAACTTGCTGTAACTTCCCCTTGGTGTTCCCTAGGTACTGATTATTTTTGATAATCGGTGGGAAATTCGAGCTGCGATTCTATTCTGTTATTTACAAACTTTTTTACGGTATACTATGATAATCCATGGCCTTATACAGTCAGCACCTGACTGTAGCGTTTGTATTTTTTAAAAATAGTTTTATTTAATCTGAAGTATTCATATTTGGAAAACACATTAAATTTTGTGTTTTAAAAATATGAAGAAAAAGACTTTCTGCAAAAATTTCGAGCTTTTTGCCTATAGTGCATTGGTTTCGTGGTGTCAATCTCTTGAACCCAATGGTTTCAACTGCAGCGGTGCGCAAGGAGTGGGATATGTGTGCCCAGTATCCGTCTGCGTCTTCGGGTAAAGATTCAGGCTGGTGGAGTAATTCCGAGAGGTGAGTGGAGAGGGCTCCGCTGCCCGTTGTGATCGCAGCTTTCGATGTGTGCTGCATTGCAGAGTCGCATGCGTAACTTGGCTGAAACAAGATAGTGGTCGCAGTCAATGTTCACTCCGCGGTATGTACGAACGTGCAGCACACTTAAGGCATGCCTTCCGTCGATCACAACGTGATCAATTTGGTTTTTCGTTTTTTGATCAGGGGACAGCCATGTGGCCTTGTGGATATCGAGATGCCGGAAACTGGTGCTACTTACTACCATGTTTCGCGCCGCGGCGAAGTCGATCAGCCTGAGACCGTTGTTCGAGGAGGTTTTATGGAGGCTGAATTGTCCGACGGTGGGGCCAAATATACGTTCCCGACCAACTTTCGCGTTAAAGTCCCCGAGGATAATCTTAACGTCGTGGGCTGGCGTGGCTTCTTACATTTGAAATAAACTAGTACACGCCTAGTACACAGAAACCTTCATGCCAAATTTGGTGTCTCTAGCTCTTATAATAGCTGAGATCTGTGTGTTTATCTGGTCATCCATACATCCGGACATCTGGACAGACAGACAGACATGGCTCAATCGACTCGGCTTGTGATCCTGAGCAAGAATATATATACTATATTTGCACAAAGTCAGTATACCCTTTTTTGACCATTTTCAATGGTCGAAGGGTATAACCACTAAGAAAAGCAACAGTCGCGCGGCACGTGACAGTGGGATACCTTTCGACCCATGTTCTGGTGTAGTTTAATTTGTTAAATTCATACACATATACAAATGCGCATGCTTTTAAATTATTGCCGACAGATGACGCTCGCGCTTTGCGCTCGCCCGCCTCCCTTGTTAGCTGATACAAGCACTTGGTTTTATGCACATACTTTCTTAAATAACTTCTGTGTTTATTGTCCGATCGGATTGAAATTTCGAGATTACTTAGATATTTTAATGAGCTTAGTACATGTTAAAGTCTGAAAGTTGTATCTTATATACAGCGCTTACAAATTGAGTTCAAAAATTAAATTATTTATTTGCGGGGGCGGTGGGCGTGGCACCTAACATTTGAAATAAACTTGATCAGCTTATAGTACACAGGAGTCTTCCTGCCAAATTTGGTAACTCTAGCTTTTATAATAGCTGAGATCTGTGCGTTCACACAGACAGACAGACGGACATGGCTCAATCGACTCGGCTCGTGATCCTGAGCAAGAATATATATACTTTATGGGGTCTCCCACGCCTCCTTCTGCCTGTTACATACATTTGCACAAAGTTAGTATACCCTTTTTTGACCATTTTCAATGGTCGAAGGGTATAAGAAGCGAAGAAAAACAGTTGTCAAGTAATTCTTTGCAGAATGCAAAGACGCATCGAAAAGAGAAATGAAACTCAGTAACGGCACTGAAAATTCCACAAAAATTTGTACGTTCTCTTTAATTATGCTTTGTCTATCCTTCTTTTGCTATTTTGCATTACTCAAGTGCACATTGCAACATAATTTAACACATTTAAAGATGCCTGGAAAACGAGTTGACGAAAATTTAAGAGAATTAGTTTATTATAATTATTATAAGGGAAAAACAGCAAATAAGTTGTCGGAAATGTTTCATATTAAGCTTACAACTACAGTATAATGTGCTTAACTGCATCAACACTTAACTGCACATTACAGATAATTGCCCAATCATACTTTTTTTGTACAACGAAAAGCTATTTTGTTTGAAAAATATTAATTTACGATAGTTGCATTCAATATAAGTGCATTTTTAGGATAACGGCATGAATTTTGTTGCAATTTTGATTGGTTTCTTTTCCAAATACATAAGATAAGTGCGCCACCTTTTGCTCGACTTTGCAAAAGCGCCGTCATTTTTTCGTTGTTATTATAGATCGTCACTCTTTGCTAGTAAAGTGAAAAGGACGCCACCGATTATAGTGTTCGTTTTGATCGTGGCGCCAAACTGCGCATGACCGTTTACTTATGCGTGGCAATGCCATATAAATGGCAAATACATAGTTTGTTTACAAATCAATTTTTTGAAATGGGTAAAGTTAAGTGAATTTTTAGGAAAAGTGCATATTTTTTTGAGTCAAACATGGTGAGGCAGTTAATCACATTATACTGTATTTACCATATCATAAACCGGCAGAAAAAGGAAATTGGCTGCACCATAATAACTCTATGGGCAGACCACCAAAGCTCACAAAGCGGGAGCAATCAAAAATATTAGGATCAGTTAACGATACTCCACTAACAGCCCTACGGGAGATGACTCTGATCATTAAAAATGATAGCTATAAAGACGTATCTCGTCCAAAGGCGTTGGAAGGCTGCGTATTTTCAACGATATAATGATAAAGGAGTTCTACTTGGACATCCTTAAAAATAAATTAGCAACGAGTGCGAAGGAATTTGGGTTAGTTGATCCTCAAATACCAATTAAATTAAGTTACAAGCTGTACCAAGCACAAATCATGGCTTTGCAGGACCTGGCTGCTGTATAATTGTACCAAAGTCATCGACACACCTGCCCAGAGTCCTAACTTAAGCCCTATAGAAAATTTGTGGGCGTTGCTGAAGAGGAAGAAAGCGAAAATATAGCCAACAGACAAAAATGCGCTAATAAAGGCTATTGAAGAGGAATGGTTGAAAATTCCTCAATATTTTGATATAAATGGTCTTATTCAATCGATGTCCACACTAGAGATGGGCCTCCCGGGTGTATTCTACCACGCCGCAACTTGTTAGAGCACACGCTCACGCACCCAATTGTCAATTAACTTTCACTCACGACGGACTGTGGGTGTGTATACTCAGAATCGCTCACTGGCCAGCGGAGCACCGGCATACCAGAAAGCACGACTCTGCGAATACACACTCACACGGGCACACACGTACACGACTCCTTCACACAATGCGCTAGGGGAAGAATTGGTCACTGGGTTTTAAAAATCACTGCAGGTTTTTGTTTATCCTTTAATTTGCAACATGGTTTTATTTCTTTTCGATGTTTTCTTTTCTCACACTCGTTCTTAATTTAGTTTGTCCCTGCCTTCCTGCCTACATCGCACCATACGTCGCTCATAATTGAGCTTTCAATATTTTCTTTTCACAGCTTACCTAGTTGATCCTGCGACAGGATTCATGGTCCTCCAGGAGTATGTGGCTGGCACTAGACTTTCACTACTTGATTTTTATTCTCACTTTAAAGAACTTAGCACGACTGGCTTGCTCTGCGGCTCACGATCAACCCTCCTGTGACCTAGTTTCGCAGCTCGCAATTCGCTGCTTGCGTTTCTTGCCTGGCGCCGCTGCCTGTCTATGAACACGCTCTGGGTACCGAGGTACCGTAACTTGTGTGCGCACACTAAGCATCAAACATATAGAGTACTCAAACAGCGAAATCTACTCATCTAACGCAATGCGGACAGTGGGACCCCGGAAGGCGAAGTGTTTCACGAGTGAGCGATGGGCTCTCTTCGTTAAAGCGCACATCGGCAGCAAGTCAGTCGCACAACGACAGCGGAACGATGAGCATGGGTGCGATTCTTTGCGCTGTGCGATCGTTTCATTGTGTGCGTATATGCATGCACAAGCTAGCATATGAATGTATGCGCTGCTTGTGAAGTTTGACAACAGGCAATTGCTTCGCTTGCGAGAAGTCAAAATGTTGTCTTTCAGCTTCGAGACCAAGCAGCCTAGCCTGAGAATGAGTTTGCATATATGTGTGTCTGTGTACCAGGGGGTACTTTGTTGTTGCCAAAGCATTGATAGGCACGCGCCCATTCATTGTTTTGTTTTGATTACGTGTTTGTCCTTTGTTTTGATTACTTGTTTGTCCTTTGTTTTGATTTATGCCGTTTTTCATATTAAATATTTTTTATTATTTTATCACTAGCAGAAAAATTTACAATATACATATGTACATAGTAATATCTTACATATATTTAAATCACTTATTATTTTTCCCCTTAAACATATAGAGAAACATTAATAGATCATTTGTATTATGATACATAAGCTAATTTTGAAACCTGTTAGCAGGTTGCAATTTACAACTTGTCTTATCTTTGGGGTGGGTTTCGGTGCTGATATGATATGCGTGTAAGCATGCACAAATGTGTGTGCGTGTATGTGCATATGCAGAGAACGTTTTTGTTGCCAAAGCAAGTGATTTTGTTTTTGTTTTCGCCGCTCGAATTAGCTCCCGATTATAATATCAATCGGTATCCAGGGAACACCACGGGGAGGCCATTGTAATAACAATGGGGTCATCAACTGATGACCTTCGAGTCGACTTGAAATATTTAAATGTGTTTCATTTAAATATCTCCATGTTCCCCACCTAACCTACACACCTAAATTTGATTCTACACATCCCCAACATTATAATTAATCTAAAACATTGCAATACACAGAAGGACTCAAGACAAAAGCTGCTAGTTTTAAATCTTCGGCATGCCGAGTATAAAAGGGCTATGTCGACTTAGTTTTTGATAGGGCTGCCTCACTGTGAGTTACACACCTTTTTCTAAGAATTCCTTGGCTTAGCTCGTTGGAGGTGTTTTTGTTTGATCGCCAAGTTGATCTTGCTGTGCCTCGACTCACAGCACTGGTGTGGCTAGCCAATGAAATCTGTAGCCTCGGTGTTTATTTGAAGCATCTGCGCTTATGATTTTAGAATATCTATTTTCCGCTTGCTTTTTTGCCTATCAGTGCATAGCTTTTCTGACAGCCAAATTGTATTTTTGCGGAGGAGGACGAGTATAAAGAAATTCAGAATATGGAGTCGGTGCTCATGGCAATCATGCCGTTCAGAGTACCAATCTTAGTATTCATCAACGCATTCAGCTTGCGCAATGCACTCATTTATAATGGTTTTCTTTATTTTTCTTACATAAGGATGATTCTTAAAATATTTGTGAAAAATCCTGTAGTGCAGTTTCATTAAATTAAAGAAACCATCTTGTGGAGCTTTAAGTTTAAAATTATTACTAATTGTTTTAATGTTTTTATTAAACAAAAATAGCTCTGACTCTTTACAAATTGCGAGATCGTCCTTCAGCAAGAGACTACATTGATCACAATTAAATTTAATTTGTGATTTGAATAGCACATACCCTGTGAAGTAGCGTAATGCATTTTCATTTGCATAGCTAAGAGTTGGTTGAACTTCGTCAACCTGGATTTCGTCCATATCTGAATAGTTTTCTATACTGAATTCAAAATTATCGCAATACTCCTGCTCTGGGTCATTTGCAATGTTAGCCAGTTCTTGCTTTGTATCTTCCACAACATTTATTAGCAAGTCATCATCTGGTTCACAATTTCCAGTGCTCTTTGTTGAAGTGATGATCTTCATTGACAGCATCTTGGAAAGAATCGCATTAAATTCGAAGAGCATGGGATTATTGTTCGTGCCACCTCTGCTTCTAATTAAATAGAATAGGTGTTGCAGAGCATCTTGATTTAGCCGCGATAATATTAAAAACTGGTAATCGCATTCAATCCAAATATCTTGTGCAAGCATTAAGATAGAATTTATTGTATGAATTAAGCCATCAATACAATAAACTTTGTTGGATTGAGGCAGACACTTCACTAAGTAGTATTTCATTTCAATCAAGTAGATTTCTATCTCACTATTTTGCTTTAGGACCGACTTAAATGGGTTTCTATCATATAAATTATTGCTGTTCAAGCAGTCAAAGAATTTATTAATTTTTTCTTTGAACTTAGCCGTAGAAATTGCAATATCTTCGCAATCTTTATATGTCCCATTTTGAATAAGAGTTATTATTGCAGACGATACTGTGTGGCTAAATACCTGAGTTGCATATTTAACCTTCATTTTCTCAAATGAATTGGGATGGATGTGCTTTCTTGTAAGCTTTGGACATAATCTAGCTGAAGTGTTGTTGGTGTCAATTTCATACAGTTTCACAATTATTTTCCATGACACTTTACCATCGGCGTATCAATCATACCATTCATTAAGGAATTTCTAATTGATTTTATAAGATGTGGTACATCATAAATTGTAAATATTTTTTGATTATCTACAATATAATATGGCGTTTCCAAATTCACGTTGTTGTTTGCAAACGCGGTTCTGTTATTTGACCCTTGATCGCAAACAATGGATCTAATATTAAGTCCACAGTTCCGAGCTGCTCTAATATTCTGAGTAATGGTCTCCTTTAGTTTTAACGACGAGAGTGCAGTCGATGATGCAACATAGCTTAATACGAATTTCCAATTACCGTAGAGTCCACGAACCATAAAAACGCAAATCTGTTTGCATAATTCCATTGATTTTTCACAGCCATCGTCAGCAAAGCCTTCCACTTCGTCATGGTGGGAGCTATATTGCAGTCCTTTTCTTATTGATATCTCATCAAATAATAAAACGGCTTCTTTACTCTTAGCCTCCATTTTTGAAAATATTTCTTTCAAAATTGTAAGAACACCTGCATTGAGTCCCGGTGTTAAATTTTTAATTGGAGCCCATCTCACCAATGAAGCTTTTGAGGGAAGATTTAAATGTAGATCATCTCTCATAAAAGAATAGGCCTTTGAAGAATAAAAGTTGATGTTTTGAGCAATAACTTTATTCTTCTTTTTTCCACGATTGCTTGTTTCTTATTAGCATTTCGCAAAACGTGTTTGCACTCTGAGAAAGACCTTTCTTTTCAAGAATACGACATAGAGTGTTTTCTTTCTTTTGTTTTAAATATTTGATTTTTGCCAATCTTTGGTTGCGTACAGACATTTGTAACTGTGGAATCTTTTTCTGATACATTTTTATCTTCTTTTTTGTATCATTAAGATCTTTAGTAGCTGCCCAATATTTATTCCTGTAATACAGTTCAGTTTTCTCTTTTTTAAGGCAATTGTCACAAAATTCAATATTAGTGGCACCTGCATTTTCATCAGCAATCAACACATGTTACGTGGCCAGTTTAGCCCGCCCTGCCTTTGGTCGCCCCATTCCTGTGGGTGCATCTTGGATGGCGACCCCTTACAGAGATTACATTAGTTCGGGTTCAATCATTATAATTAATTTATTCCATTATTAAATAATACACCTAACATTTAAACAATTTCAAATTATAACCTGGCATGATACTGAATTATTAAACGAAATTGTATAAATAAATAATTTAAAAAAAGGGTCTAGCAATGAACATGTAAAAATATATAATTAAAATATAAAGTTTAAAGCTGCTAATAAATGTAATAAAATTGTTCCCAAAAAAAACAACGCTTCTTTGTTTATATTTGTTTTGTTTTTATTTCACTCAATTTTCTATTCGGTCTACGGGCTAACACAGCTGAGGGTCAAAAAAATATGACATGGGCACACTTATATGTTTCACTCAAATTGACTGAATGGAGAGAGAGAATTGCAATTGAGTGATTCAGTGTCGCGTAAAACTTTAAAAAGTGCGTGTTGTGTTCGCAAATTGATTTTTTATTTTCGCTCGGGTGTGATAAATAAAAAAGGTAAGTAATAGTTTTATTGGTGGCGGAGCATAGTTTAGTTATGTGGATATTTCAAAGGTTCTTTTTTTCTGTTTTGTGATGATTGTGATTTGTTTACAAATAAATTAAATGCCTATACAAACATATGTTGGCCATAAAAGTGTTTATGTGTGTTGTTTACTCACTTTATTTTCCACATCCCGCGACGAAAGCGCGTTCGAAGAAAAAAGATTTATAATTTACATATGCACAAAACCACAAACCAACCTTGGAATACCAACGAAATTAAAACATATGTTATTATGTATTATGTATGTTTTACTTCTGTCTCCTCTTTCGCTCTCTAAATTTTCTTATTTGTCTTCTGAGTGCTTTGGTGTGTATTATTTTCTCGCGATGCAACTCAATTCACTCAACACAAATCATTGACCTAGATTTCGTACCCTAAATAAAACAGCTGACAATTTGCCACAGAACAAATATAAATTAGAGGGACAAATACTATATACATTTTTTTAATAAATTATTTAAATAGTGTAGAAAAATTCAAATAACTAAGAAACAAATTTTAACTAAACTATCTTTTTTTTTTTTATTTTAAATGAAAAAAAAATGATTTAAAATGTTTTTATATGTGGTGCCATTTGCTTAAATTGTTATTAATTCGCAAAAAAAAAGATGTTTCCTCCTTTCGTTCGGTTTTCTATTATCTGACGTGTTGGCCGCTATGATTTTGGCGGGAGTTATTGTGCAATAAAAATTAATTTCTTTGTTGGTGCTGGTGGTTTAATTGTGCCAGTCAAGAATTTCCATAGCGGTCGTGATGGCTGCTGGGAGCAGGGGTGACGATGACAAATTTCCTGCTGCCGAAATAATGCACGCAGTCGCGGCCAATAGACACCGTTCGACCAGATGCAGTATAATCGGCTGCCCTTTGTCTCCTGGCAGTCCAAGTGGCGTGACCTTTAGACTCACCAGCAATGGATATTTCTTCGAAATCACTAGAACTGGACACTAAAATTTCTATATAACTTCCAGATTTAACTTGCACTCCCAATGGCTGACTCGGAACGACTGACTTGGGAAAAATGGCAGAGTACCGCTTGGAACTCAGCGAACGATGGCCTGCCATGTTACCCTCGCTCTCTTCGTGCCTCAAGATCTTTGGCAACATCCCGGATAAGTAACCATACAAACTTTAACCATAGATGGCGCTTTATTAATATTTTCTTTTTTCGTTACAGTTTGAACTGGACGTTACATATCTTTAGCTATCTTTTTTTCCATTATAGTATTTAAAAATACTGTTTAAATCTGTCAAAATGCAAAAATTCTTTCTCACCAAAATTAAACGCTAGCGTCTCGCTTGCAATCAAGTGAAAAAGAACAAAAAAAGCACGTCAATGTGCTTATGTGCAAAAGCGCGGTCAAATCGATGCATAGGAAAATGCAAATTGCATAATCAAAACAAACCAAGAGATCATAGAAAAACAACAACACAAAAGTCGCGTGCCAGTCACTTGCTTTGGCATATATGCATGCACATACATACATACATATGTGTGCATGCTTACACGCATTTAAACGCATATCAGCACCGAAACCCACCCCAAATCAAAACAAATAATTTGATAAGACAAGTTGTAAATTGCAACCTGCTAACAGGTTTCAAAATTAGCTTATGTATCATAATACAAATGATCTATTAATGTTTCTCTATATGTTTAAGGGGAAAAATAATAAGTGATTTAAATATATGTAAGATATTAAAATTACTATGTATATATATTGTAAATTTTTCTGCTAGTGATAAAATAATAAAAAATATTTAATATGAAAAACGGCATAAATCAAAACAAAGGACAAACAAGTAATCAAAACAAAGGACAAACACGTAATCAAAACAAAACAATGAATGGGCGCGTGCCTATCAATGCTTTGGCAACAACAAAGTACCCCCTGGTACACAGACACACATACACTGCGCGTCATCAGGTTAGCGCCCCCTGCTTTGCTCTATTTCTTCTTATGTTATCTAATTTGCTATTGCACGCAAATTCATCAATGTTGTTGTTTTTTGTTCACTGATATTCTGTCTTTCTTTGTGAGAAAAAAAGAGCGCGTGAGAAGAACCGTTATCTTTTTATTTCTGCTTTGTCTTAATTTCGATGAAAAAGCTAACACGTGTTTTGCATCATCAGATTAGCGCCTGCAAATGCAATTCTGTTTATCTTCCTTAATTTGAAAGGTACAGCAATAAAATTTTTTACGGTGATTAATTTAAAAGTTTTATATAAGTTTTTGAGAAAATGGGAAGAGGAACGGTTTTATCTATGGAGAAAAAATCCAAAATCACAGCTTTCTATGAATGCGGGCTATCTTTTCATAAAATCGCTGAAAAAACCGGTAGACATCGCAAATCGATAGCCAATTTTCTTCATAATAAAAATACCTATGGAATGAACTTTAAAGGTGGCAATAACCGAGTCATTAGCGAAGCAGATCGCAAGATAATACTCCGAGAGGCTTCCATCTCCCACGACTCCTCTGCCAAAATCCATGAAAGAAGTGGTGTTAACGCGAGCAAATCAACGATTCAAAGGGTGATTAAGAACGCTGAACATTTAAAGAGACAAAAACTAAAGAAAAAACGACGTCTTAATAAGTTGCGAAAAGAAACACGCCTTGATTTTGCTCGTACACACATAACATGGTCGAAGGAGTGGCAATACGTCGTATTTTCGGATGAGAAGAAATTTAATCTGGAGGGACCAGACGGATATTGTTACTACTACCACGATTTGCGTAAAGAGGAGCATCTTTTGGATCGCTTACACAGTCGGGTCGGAGGTGTTATGGTATGGGGAGCCGGGTCCTATTATGGTCACTGTGAATTGCAGTTTTTAACACCAAAAATGAACGCGAAAGACTACAATTGCGTATTAAAAACGACATTTCCGTTCTTTAAAAACATTTTTGGAAATCTGGTATGGCATTTTCAGCACGACAATGCCCCGATCCACACCGCCCGTTCTGTAAAATCATGGATTAAAGAAGAAAAAGTGAAAGTTCTGGAGTGGCCGCCATACTCCCCAGACCTTAATATAATAGAAAACGTATGGGGATGGTTGGTTAGGAAGGTGTACGAGGGTGGTAAACAATATTCCACTAAAGAAGAATTGATCACCGGGATAAAACTCGCATGGTCAATGATTTCCTTGGACTACATACAAAAACTTTATGGGTCACTTCCCAAACGAATGTGTGAAGTTCTTGTTAACAAAGGAGGCACAATACATTATTAATTAGCTTCTAAAATATTCAAATTAGTATGTAAAATTGTTAAGTTTCAATTTTTTTTCGAAATTAACTGAACATACTCATATTATCGTAGGGGGCGCTATCCTGATGACCCAATTTTGATTTACTCATTAATGAATTGTTTTTGTTTATTATTTATATAAAAATCCATTTTAAACCATTTGCATTGAATTTTAACTTTTCATTTTAAAAATTATTAAAATTATCAGGAAAAAAAATTTGCATAGCTCTAGCTTAAGCAGTCTGCAAAATATTTCACATCAAAGAAGCATGTACAGGGGGGCGCTAACCTGATGACGCGCAGTGTATATGCAAACTCATTCTCAGGCTAGGCTGCTTGGTCTCGAAGCTGAAAGACAACATTTTGACTTCTCGCAAGCGAAGCAATTGCCTGTTGTCAAACTTCACAAGCAGCGCATACATTCATATGCTAGCTTGTGCATGCATATACGCACACAATGAAACGATCGCACAGCGCAAAGAATCGCACCCATGCTCATCGTTCCGCTGTCGTTGTGCGACTGACTTGCTGCCGATGTGCGCTTTAACGAAGAGAGCCCATCGCTCACTCGTGAACAGTGTTGCCAATTTAGCCTTTTTCCGGATAGATCTGTCCGGATTTTAACAGCGTCATCCGGAAAAAATTGAAAACAGCCCCTATCCGGAAAAATGTCCTGTTTTTTTTTTTGGTTTGTCCTTTTTCTATCCTTTATTGATTCTGATTAAATTGTTACAAAATCATCCAAATTGGTATATATTTAAAATCGATATGAGCATTTATTAAAAATACAACCCTGTTGAAATGGCTTATAATCGATATATCGCGTTACTTTTCGTGAACATTTTGTGATGTAAAAATGCCAAAAGAAGTTTACAAACAAAAGTTTCGAGACGCATGGCTAAAACAGCCGGATCTTCAACAGTGGATTTGTCGCGATGGGAAAGATCCTGATAAGTCATATTGCAAATACTGCAATTGCAATGTAAATCCCAAAATTGATCAGATCCGTGGTGGAAACCAAATTGCCACGACTACAAACTCCCTGTAAAATTTTACAATATGATAGGAAACAGTGCATCTTATGGAAGTCTGGATTTAAATATTTGTGGAGATGATATAGTTGACGAAGTTCTCAAAGAATTGTCAAATAAAAATTTATAAAATTTTCTAAAATTTAAAATTTGTATTGTTTTATTTTTCCCGTTTTCATATATGAGCTATTTTTATGATTTTTAGACAGTTGAGCACCGAAAAAATATTAAATTAACGTATAAATGGTTGAAAAATAATCTGTCCTTTTTTTTGTCCTGTTTTTTTATTTTTGTCCTTTTTCTTTTATTTTAAGCTCATCTGTCGTTTTTTAGAGCCAAGCTGTTGGCAACACTGCTCGTGAAACACTTCGCCTTCCGGGGTCCCACTGTCCGCATTGCGTTAGATGAGTAGATTCCGCTGTTTGAGTACTCTATATGTTCGATGCTTAGTGGTGCGCACTAGGATCACGGTCCGGGTACCGAGGTACCGAGTTACCGTAACTTGTGTGTGCGCTGGGCATGGGCGCCGAACGACTAAGGTTTTGCTTGTGTCGTGTACCCTGTTCGCTGTTTTTGCCTATGCCCTTGTCTAATGCCTTGCTACCTACGTTTTCTTTAAAAATACTGCGGGGTATATTAGACTTAAAGATACCTTATATAATATCACATTATAATGATGTTTTAATCGATATCATTTTTATGGATGTCATTTTTTTTTATACTGAAATAGAAACATGCTTACATATCGGTCATTGCACATCTCTAATTCATAATTATTGCACACCACTAACATCAAAAACGACGCATCGTAAAACGGTTATTTCATACCAACATCAAAAACGACGCGTCGTAAAGCTTGGTTGCAACATGAATAAACTTAAAATTGTAAAAGCTATTCGCAAAAAAGACAAGAAAATGGAAATGATTACAAATGAAGAAAGTAAAAGTGAGGTTTGGAAAAAGTTTCAATTACTTAAATATGACAATATTGTTTTATAATGAATAATACATAAATATGTACACTCACTCGCATATCTCTGCGTACACCCCTAAAAAATTTTAAAATTAAACTTTGAACTCAAATGGTTCGGCCATTTATGCAAATAATTATCCCATTTTTTTTTAAACTTAACTTTAATTTATTGTTTATAATATGCAACTTTTTTTAGAATTATTTAAAAATATATTATATTTTATTTTGCATTTTAAACTTAATACTATCCAAAAATGTACACGCAAAAGTTGTACGCAGACTTTTGCGTGTACAATTTGAAAAATTTGGACCAAAAGAACCGTCGCATGAGCATAGCTCAAGAGCTGAGAATGACGTCAACGATGATTCAGATTTACTAAAAAGGGGCATAACTGGTGACGAATCATGGGTATATTGTTATGATATCGAAATCAAAGCCCAAATCGTCCCAATGGAAGAGCCAAGGTGAGCAAAGAACGAAAAAAGACTGCATCGCTGGAAGAGCTCAAGGCTATACCGAAAAGTGCTAATGAGAAGTGCTTTGAGGATTGGCATAAGTGTATTGTATCTGATGGGGATTACTTTGAAGGGAACAACATAAATATTGATCCTTACTTTTTGAACACACCTCGTGTCTATTATTTTATGAGTTCATATCGATTGAGAATTTCGGCGCATATTATATATGTATGTACATATGTATCTAAAAAAATTCCGATCCCTAAATATGTATTTTATCACAATGTTTAGTCAATTTTTGCGTTTTATACTAGTACTACATTTTTATACCCTTCGACCATTGAAAATGGTTAAAAAAGGGTATACTAACTTTGTGCAAATGTATGTAGGATATTTATTGTTTAGTACAATGGTTTATCTTAATAATAGTTTTGGTTTTATAATAGTTTGCTTATTAAATTTTGGAATTAATAAAAAGATGACTCGTGACAACTCTTATTGATCTCCGGACGTATAGTAAGACGACTACACAACTTTATCTTTCTCCGGACACGACAACTTTCCGCTTTACGATCTTTCTTTTTCTGCACAACTTTCAACTCGCTTCTTTCTTCTTCGACTCACTTCTCTAACGACGACATTCCCCTTTCGATGACTATCGATGATCGCATATCGATAACTATCGTTACATTCGGCCATCCTGATCACTGTCGTCTGACCCAGACGACCATAGATCTTCATTTGTAGACGCGTATTTCCATAGCTTCATATTTTCTGCACATGTTGAAGTTATTGTCGGGCCTTCCACTTGAGCTGCTTTCCGTACAACGTAACGGCCGTTTCTTTTTACCTTAGTTACTTCACACGGCCCGAGGAAACTGCTAGCTAGTTTTTTGCCAGCCACAAACTGAGTTCGTCTAATGGCCACCTCCAGATCTCCTTCCTTATATGTAAGCTCGCCCTTGCGTTTGTGATCATAGCCGTCTTTATACTTTTGCTGAGCCTGCTGAATATGTGTTTATACCCTTCGACCATTGAAAATGGTCAAAAAAGGGTATACTAACTTTGTGCAAATGTATGTAACAGGCAGAAGGAGGCGTCGGAGACCCCATAAAGTATATATATTCTTGCTCAGGATCACAAGCCGAGTCGATTGAGCCCTGTCTGTCTGTCTGTCCGTCTGTCCGTCTGTCCGTCTGTCTGTGTGAACGCACAGATCTCAGCTATTATAAAAGCTAGAGTTACCAAATTTGGCAGGAAGACTCCTGTGTACTATAAGCAGATCAAGTTTATTTCAAATGTTAGGTGCCACGCCCACCGCCCCCGCAAATCAATAATTTAATTTTTGAACTTAATTTGTAAGCGCTGTATAAAAGATACAACTTTCTGACTTAAATATATACTAAGCTCATTAAAATATCTACGTATTCTCGAAATTGCAATCCGATCGGACAATAAACACAGAAGTTATTTAAGAAAGTATGTGCATAAAACCAAGTGCTTGTATCAGCAAACAAGGGAGGCGGGCGAGCGCAAAGCGCGAGCGCCATCTGTCGGCAATAATTTAAAAGCATGCGCATTTGTATATGTGTATGAATTTAACAAATTAAACTACACCGGAACATAGGTCGAAGGGTATCCCACTGTCGCGTGCAGCGCGACTGTGGTTTTTTCTATTTTTTTCCTTGCCTTTTCCTCCTTGCGTAATTCAGCTCTCTCGGCGTCGAAGTCTGTCGCCAGCTCTTGTTCTACAGTAGTTAGTATATTGTCACTAGCCTTATTCCTCATGTTTACTCCAAACATTACTTGAAATGGTGTCTTCTTTGTGGAGCAATGAATATGATAATTGATCGCCCTTTGCACCTGAGATACATGCTTGTACCACTTTGAAGTGTCATCGATGGATAACTTGCTGATTATTGATAGAATGCATCTGTTGACTCGTTCTATTTGACCGTTGCCGCGAGCAACTCCTGTTGTTGTCTAAACATGTTCAATACCATTTGACTTGGTATATTCATTAAAGCTGTTTGAGGTAAATGCTACGCCCCTGTCACTGATAATGTGTAGCGGCTGCCAAAAAATAATAGACTAGAATAATAGAAAACAATAGATTCCTCCAACTTTTTTACAACTTCATCGGTGCCGGTACTCTTCGTGGTGAAAACCCATACGAATTTTGAAAAGCCATCTACGATTGCAAATATATATTATATTTGTAGCCCTTTGACGTTGAATCCATGGGCCCCAAATGATCGATGTGGAGGGTATGAAGAGGCTTATCTCCCTTTTCAAAGCAGTTCAATAATCCTTCTGGCTTTCCCAACTTCTTGTTGACAATAATGCACTTGACGCAAGTGTTAATCAGCTGGGCTACTTTTCGTTCCATATGTGGTATCCAGAACTGCTGCTGTAGAGTGTGCATTATTTTCTGCAATGCAAAATGGCCAACACTGTGTGCATCCGCTATAACTTCATGCTCCATTGTTTTGGGTACGACCAACAAGTCACTGCCGTTCATGGTTTTGTATATAATTCCAATTTTATTACTTCTGCAATAGCTTTAATGAAGCTATCCTTTTCCTGGGTAACTTTTAATCTAGCTGCAACTTCCGAAGTTATGGCAAACACATCTTGTGGATATCGGCTGAGACTGTCAACGTGCTTCATCCTGTTGCCGGAGCGATGCTCGACTTCGAAATTAAAGTCCTGCAAAGCAAGTATCCAATGTGCAACTTCTCGCGGCACATCTTTTTATACCCTTCGACCATTGAAAATGGTCAAAAAAGGGTATACTAACTTTGTGCAAATGTATGTAACAGGCAGAAGGAGGCGTCAGAGACCCCATAAAGTATATATATTCTTGCTCAGGATCACGAGCCGAGTCGATTGAGCCATGTCTGTCTGTCTGTCCGTCTGTCTGTGTGAACGCACAGATCTCACCTATTATAAAAGCTAGAGTTACCAAATTTGGCAGGAAGACTCCTGTGTACTATAAGCTGATCAAGTTTATTTCAAATGTAAGGTGCCACGCCCACCGCCCCCGCAAATAAATAATTTAATTTTTGAACTTAATTTGTAAGCGCTGTATAAAAGATACAACTTTCTAACTTAAACATATACTAAGATCATTAAAATATCTACGTATTCTCGAAATTTCAATCCGATCGGACAATAAACACAGAAGTTATTTAAGAAAGTATGTGCATTAAACCAAGTGCTTGTATCAGCTAACAAGGGAGGCGGGCGAGCGCAAAGCGCGAGCGCCATCTGTCGGCAATAATTTAAAAGCATGCGCATTTGTATATGTGTATGAATTTAACAAATTAAACTACACCGGAACATAGGTCGAAGGGTATCCCACTGTCGCGTGCAGCGCGACTGTGGCTTTTTCTATTTTTTCCTTATTGTTTGCGAAAAAGTAGCGCAATCTGTCACCAATTTGAAATGTATGCCTAGCAGGTAGTAGCGCAATTTCTGCATGGCAAGACATGCTGCTTTAACCTCCAGAATGTAGCTGTGGCGCTTTGAATCGCTCTGCGACGTCTTTTTACTCCAATAAAATACTGGATGCTGCTGCTTGTCAAACTCCTGTATCAATACTGCACCAAATCCATCCTTGGACGCGTCAGTATGTAGCTCAGCTGGTGCCTCTCGACAGTATATGCTTAGTACAGGTTCTGATGATAATGAATTTTTTAAACAGCTCATAGCGTTTAGTTCTTCTGCCTCCATCTTGAAAACCACGTCCTTTTTTAACAAGTTAGTTAACGGGCGAGCAATCTGAGCGTAATCGGATTGGACGCCTTTTATGTTCTTTGGACATTTGAACCTCTGCACAGCTTGCGTCTTCTCTTGTCCTGGTCGAATCTTGCCCATTTCCACGGTGTGGCCCAGAAAGTCAATTCTGTTCTTAAGAAAGTGGTACTTTCTCCATTTGATTTTTGGATTAAATTTGGCTGCTTGATTTAGAACTGCTCTCAACTTCGACACGCATTCCTCGTTTGTATTTGCGTAAATTATAATGTCGTCAATGTACAACTGAAGTACGTCCTGCATGTCTTCAAATACGCAACTGACAAAATGATTGAAAACAGCCGGCGAGTTGCAAAAACCATACGGCCGCTCGATTGAATTCAAATAGCCCTTCCTTGGTTATGAACGCTGTAAACTTGCGGCTGGACTCCTCAATTGGTACGTGGAGGAAGCTATTCTCCAGATCCATGACTACGAACACCTTTGCGGACTGAAGCTGTTCCAGCACATCATCCATGCGTGGTACCGGGAAGCAGTCCTTCAGTACCATACTATTTAGTTGACGAAAGTCAATGCAGATTCTGTCCGTGCCATCCTTCTTCTTGACCACGACGACTCGACTGGCAAAGTTCGATGAAGATTTGCGCACAATGCCGTTCTGCAACCAGGCATCGACTTGTTTTCTGATCGATTCAGATTCCACAGCTGAGTGACGGCTTGCTTGATGTCGAAATTGTTTTGCATGCTCCTCTAGCGCGATCTTCATCGACACCGGGCACTCAGCGTTGTTTTCGGCTGGCTTGTACTCTGCTATCATTGACTCGATCATCGGCTTGTACTGTGGGGAGGCATCTATGTTACTATCAGTCTCAACAACATCGTATATACGAGTACTTAGCTCTTTTGATTCAGCGCATTCCGGCCGCGCTGACGTCCTTGTAAAGATGAATTCTCCGTCATTCAAGGTTACACAGAATTGTGATGCAAAGTCAAAGCCCAGTATTACGTCGTTCTCGATGTGATTGTTTGGTATTACAACAAACTTTTGTATGGCTTCGATTCCGTCAACATGTACTCTGCCCATAAATGAACCTAGCGGCTGCGTTTTAGCGTTTCCAAGGCCTCGTAGAACGGAATAACACTTCTGCATTACTGTACTTTGGAGTTTATCGTACAAAGACTGACATACGATTGACACATCGGATCCTGTGTCCACAAGGCAAGCGTCTGTATCGTTCAGCGAAACTACTTTCAAGCACTTGGTATCTTTTACGACTTGAACACTTTTTACAGCTTGTGGACAATTTGAAGAGATATGACCGCTGCCTGCACATTTAAAACATTTTGTTTCTGCCTTGCAGTCTTTTCTAATGTGTTCATTAGAGCCGCAGTTGTAGCAACGAATACTTTTTTCATTGGTTATATTTTTCCTGTCACCACTGTAGTGCTTTTGTTGTTTTTCGATAACACACTTGCTCTCGTACAACTCATATTTTTCCAACAGGTCGCTGTATGATTTGCTGTCGTACAATGAAAATATGAATTCGCTCTTAATATCCAGCCCGTCAACTACACTCACTCGCATATCTCTGCGTACACCCCTAAAAAATTTTAAAATTAAACTTTGAACTCAAATGGTTCGGCCATTTATGCAAATAATTATCCCATTTTTTTTTTAAACTTAACTTTAATTTATTGTTTATAATATGCAATTTTTTTTAGAATTATTTAAAAATATATTATATTTTATTTTGCATTTTAAACTTAATACTATACAAAAATGAACATGCAAAAGTCTGCGTACAGTGTATTTCTAAATATATTATATCGAAAAGTGAACCCTTTTTAGTAGCTTGTAGGGTATCCTGTTCTCTGCAAAACTTTTGTAAGTCGTTTCGACATGGCGTAGGCGATAATAGACTCAACATCAACTTTTCCAAGTGCTGCTATTTTTTTCATTGTTAGTATGTATTCGTGCATGCTTTCGTCCCTCTTCTTCTTCCTGTGCGTCAACTTTGCATGTATGTCGGCACTTTTCGACGCGCGCTTCGCCAATTAGGGCTATTTTAAGTTGCTCATATATGCTCACCAACTCTGACTCCAGAAACAATTTGGCCATTTTAACCATTTTACCTCGTGCCTGTACATATCGTTGTTTTTCCGTAAGCTCATATGCATCTGCATTTTGCTCGAAATTTTCAAGCCAAATCTCCACTGGGATGCTGACGCCATCGAAGTCGGGTACAATTTTTGCAAAATTGTCTGCAGTTACTTTCGGCTCATTCTGCTGAATTATTTGTTGTAGACTTCTATTACTCTCTGCTTGCATTTCTTTTATTTGGTCTGCACACACTTCTGATCGACACTGCTCTTCTGCATTTTCATTTTCGTCTCCTCGCTTTTTCGCCGTTCGCGTGACAGCACCAAATCGCTGTCCCTTTTTCTCTTCCTCACTCATGCTTTCGTATTCACTGTCTGACGCGACCTCACTTTTTTTTTACAATTGTTCAATTCGATGCACTTTACAAATGGGTCACTTTTTATTGTTTTATCGGTTGAGCCCCCAAATGTAGGATATTTATTGTTTAGTGCAATGTTTTATCTTAATAATAGTTTTGGTTTTATAATAGTTTGCTTATTATATTTTGGAATTAATAAAAAGATGACTCGTGACAACTCTTATTGATCTCCGGACGTATAGTAAGACGACTACACAACTTTATCTTTCTCCGGACACGACAACTTTCCGCTTTACGATCTTTCTTTTTCTGCACAACTTTCAACTCGCTTCTTTCTTCTTCGACTCACTTCTCTAACGACGACATTCCCCTTACGATGACTATCGATGATCGCATATCGATAACTATCCTTACATGTATGTATGTAACAGGCAGAAGGAGGCGTGGTAGACCCCATAAAGTATATACATATGTATATTCTTGCTCTGGATCACTAGCCGAGTCGATTGAGCCATGTCTGTCTGTCTGGATAACCAGATGAACACACAGATCTCAGCTATAATAAAAGCTAGAGACACCAAATTTGGTATGAAGGTATGAGCATAAAACCCAGTGATTGTGTCAGCTAACAAGTGAGGCGGGCGAGCGAAGTGTGAGCGCCATCTGTCGGGAATAATTTTAAAGCATGTGCCTTCGTATATGTGTATGAATTTGTAAGGTAGTTTCTCGGGCTAAGGTGCGCTCAGTCGCGCCAGAGTCCCTTTACAGGAAAATTTGTAATCTTGCTGAGACCCGAGACGTAATAGGGAAGGTGGCCTTCTGAGACGGGGTCGCTATAAAGCTGAACACATGGTGTTCTTCAAGCCGGCGTGGCCGGCTGTGTTTCCCCTTGTAGGGTATGCACTCGCAACGCTGGCGATGACGTACAGGGGCGGTTGACGTGAAACTAGTGGCCACCTCCGTTACTCGGTTGATCTCGGAGCGGGGTATCGACCTCCAACTACCGGGATCACCGACTTGTGGCTGTTCCAAAGATTTCACTGTATGCGCTGGGTATTGACCTACAGGGGCATCAGCGAAACTCCGGAACAATCGGGCCGCGTGGTCACACGTCTCTGCCTCTGCACGCACACTCCAGCAGGCGCGCCTCTCCCCTGCCTCCCTGCAGGCTCCAATCAACGTCCAAATAACAACGCTATCTAGTTTTCTTTCAGTGTTTATTTTTCCTAACCTTGCCCTACCTACGCACCGTCACAGTGTCTTGCCCGTACACGGGTCCTGGCTAAGAGTCAGCCAACAAGTGGCTCGCTCACCTGATACCACGCGTCCTCGGGTGTCCTCCCCCTCGTCTAGTCGAGATGCGTCCTGCTGTTGTTGCCGTTGTCGTTGTCACTTGGTCACGTGGACCCACACCCGGTCACTTTAGGCGCCACGTTCTAATCTCAGCGTCACCACTTCATTAATTATTGTCCTCGCGCCAAAATTTCACCCAGCCTCCAAATGCCGGCGTTAGATTTTGGGCAGCGCAGTCGCAGAGCTTAAGCCGACCACACACTTTGCGGCGACGCAAGTGCATCTTAGCTTCCTCCCCTACCCGCGGCTGTCCTGTCTCTCATGTGTTCGGCTCGGGTTCTGCTGCAGCTGCAACGCTCTCTCGACGTTCGGTCACAGCTGTCGCGCTCTTTCGGCTGCTGCTCTGCTGCGGTTGTAGTGCCCTCTCTTTGCAGGTGTTCTGTTGCGCTCTCTGCTGGCGTTCTGTTGCGCACCTTCATCTGTTGTTCTGCTCCGCTCTCTCTGCCGGCGGTCTGCTGCGCTCTCTCTGCTGGTGTTCTGCCTTTTAGTGGTGGGTTCCCTCGGCGACGGCGTCTCTGGTGATGTTGCGCGGAAGGTTCGGTGGGCGAGCCTATACCCTGTATTTATTAGCCCTACTCTCTGCGGTAGTTTCGACTAACCCGTAACTTAAAACACAACTTTTGGTTAATCTGAAAATAACTCCCTTCATTGGGTAACATGTAATACTTAAAATACTTACATCTACTTATGCTAAAAAAGAAGTTAAATTAATTCTATAACCACATACTAGAAAAATAGAAAAAAGGGAGTAAAATATAACAAAAATGTGGGGACTCTTTTTGGGTCCTCACAAATTTAACAAATTAAACTACACAAGAACATGGGTCGAAAGGTATCCCACTGTCGCGTGCCGCGCGACTGTTGCTTTTCTTAGTGGTTTTTAAATAA
This sequence comes from Zaprionus camerounensis, assembly GCA_018904165.1. NCBI lineage: Eukaryota > Metazoa > Arthropoda > Insecta > Diptera > Drosophilidae > Zaprionus > Zaprionus camerounensis. The sequence continues at coordinate 1,396,031 of JAEIFS010000002.1, read as the reverse complement.
AATGTTTGTCGTACAGTGCACTTTTTAGGCTATGGATTTTAAAAAATGCATGGTCTATTGTGTTTGTCGGAACGGAAATGTGCGTAACAGACAGAAGGAGGCATCTCTGACCCCATAAACTATATATATTCTGAATCAGTATCAGTAGCCGAGTACATGTCTGTCCGTATGAACACCTGGATCTCAGAAACTATAAGAGCTAGCGTCATCAAATTTTGCGACAACATACGTATATATTGCAGTGTCTCAAAGTTTTTTTAACATTTGGACACGCCCCTTCCCTCCTCTGTAAATCAGTAAAATTAATTTAAAAACTACAATATTAGCTCAACAACCAAAGTTGTATATCTTACATGACATTTAAATCGGATTATTAATAAGTGAGATATGATACGAATTAAACTCACTTTGAACATATGTACTTAAGCAGACCTAATTTACGCAAGCACACCAAAGTGAAAATCTAGCGTCAGACACACAGCATTTTAAACTTTTTATTTGCATGGTATTGTATGGTAACAGAATTGGTTCACAATGCAGCTTTGTCGATGGACCAAAGAGTGAGGCAATGGCCGAGTGGTTAGAGTGGCGGACGGCAAATTAAAAAGACTGTGAGAGAGTGGCCTGTGCCTGCCTGTGTGTTCAACTCCCCGGTTTGAGGCGGGTGCGAATTTTCATTTATTTATTATTTTATTTTATTTTGTTTATTTATTTTATTCTAATAAACTAAAAGAAAAGTTACAGTCAAGCGGGCTGTGATATAGCTGCTACAAACAAATTAAATTATTTAATTAAATTTCAATAAAAATAAAAAAAAATTGCATATTATTTTGTTTTCATATTTATTATGCAATATGAAAGACAATAAAATTATAAGGTAAAGGTTAAATAGCTGCATGCGTCACAGATTTTGTTTAAACTGATAGGGCTATATTTATCATGATTTTAGGTGAACAAATTATTTGTCGGTCGCTTCTAGTTTTTATACCCTTCGACCATTGAAAATGGTCAAAAAAGGGTATACTAACTTTGTGCAAATGTATGTAACAGGCAGAAGGAGGCGTGGCAGATCCCATAAAGTATATATATTCTTGCTCAGGATCACTAGCCGAGACGATTGAGCCATGTCCGTCTGTCTGTCCGGATACAGACACCAAATTTGGAATGAAGGTTCCTATATACTCGGCGCAGATCAAGTTTATTTCAAATGTTGGGTGCCACGCCCACCGCCCCCGCAAATCAATAATTTAATTTTTGAGCTCAATTTATAAGCGCTGTATAAAAGATACAACTTTCTGACTTCAACATATAATAAGCTGAGTGAAATATCTTCGTATTCTCTAAATTACAATCCAATCGGACAGTAAACTCAGAAGTTATTTAAGAAAGTATGAGCATAAAACCAAGTGCTTGTGTCAGCTAACAAGGGAGGCGGGCGAGCGCGAAGCGCGAGCGCCATCTGTCGGGAATAATTTTCAAGCATGTGTCTATGTGTATGTGTATGAATTTAACAAATTAACTACACTAGATCATGAGTCGAAGGGTATCCCACTGTCGCGTGCCGCACGACTGTTGCTTTTCTTACTGGTTTTTAATTGAATTTTGAAAATAATTAAATGTACATGTATTTTGTTGTTGCCTTTTTGGGCAAGGCGCCAGTCTGCCTGCAACATTTTGTGACGGTACAGTGTCCAATAAACCGATTCAATTAATCGCGCGGGCGAATTTATTTTTTTCAAAAATTTTTTCCCTCTGGCGCTCTATTCTACAACAAAAAACTAATTTTCTTACTGCACACATATTACATATATTCTGAAAGCATATTCAGCTATTAAACATCTTCGTTGGCGCCAGTCTGCCGACCAACGAGTTCTAGTTGCAGGCGCCGAAATTCTCACCCAATATGCAACTCATAAAATAAAACATTATTGTGTCTAAATAACATTTCGTTTGAAAAAAATACAAACGCTACAGTCAGGTGCTGACTGTATAAGGCCATGGATTATCTTAGTATACCGTAAACAAGTTTGTAAATAACAGAATAGAATCGCCGCTCGAATTTTCCACCGATTATCAAAAATAATCAGTACCAAGGGGAAGTTACAGCACATGTAATGGGGCTAGTTGTTCTTAAAAAGTTAAATTTTGGTGAGTCAACTTGAGATGTTCTCCGCAACTTAAATGTTCCCCAAATTAATTAATTTCTGCAATCTGCAGACATAGATAACTTAATTATATTCGGATATTTATTAAAACTCGCAATGAAAATTGCGCTTTATTTGGATCAATATTAAAAATTTGGCGGAGATCAATTTTATACAGTTTACGACGACACGCGCAATTTGAATTAACGAACAGAAGAAGAAGAACGCATAGACAAAGCAGAAGCGAAGTGGCGCAACCATTAGACTGAGCGAGAGGGCAATAGATATATGTATGCATTTCTAGCGTGTACCAAAATTTATTTCATGTGCTTCTTATTGATTTTTGACACTAGCTAGAGTTATTCAGTGGCTGAGTGGATTATGTCTCGGACTGTAAGGCCAACAATGTTGACCGTGTTTCGAGTTCGATTGCTACCGCGATCGGCATGTGAAAGTTTTTGTTTTTCATTATTTTTCATTAAAATATTTTAAAAGCTCAATAACATTGAAAAGGGGCGGTTTTTTTAAGTTTTTGGTACGCAATATATGTAATTAGAAGTCAGTTTTCTTTCGTTGGTATACAACAGCAACTCCAAATCTAATTGTATTGTACATATGCATGTACATACATCCATGCAATAATGTGTGTTGAAGTGGGATGCCAATACATACATGTGGATATATATGTATGGGCGTCCCACTCACACATTCACAACTTTTAAAGGGCTTGTAGTGAAACGGTGGAACTATCGTCTGCTTATGATGGTGCCGGGCTCATATCGATGAGGTTGCGTCGCCACAGTCTTATGATCGCTGTTAGCATTCTAATTCCAAAATATTGAGAGCAAGACAAAATAACAATATCCAATAAGAATCATATTGAACTTGCAAAGTCATAACAGGCAAAATACGGAGAGAGTGACGGTGTTGAAGAACGCATTGTTTACTTTTGGCTCGCGTCTTTTTGATGCGTGCTAAATATAATGAAAATAGTAAACTTTATTTATAAATGATAAATATTATTTGTAACTATTATAATTTTATTGCATAATATAGTATGAAAACAAAATAAGGAAAAACTATATTTTATTAAAATTTAATTAAATAATTTAATTTGTTTGTAGCTGCTATATTACAGCCCGCTTGACTGCAACTTTTCTTTTAGTTTATTAGAATAAAATAAATAAACAAAATAAAATAAAATAATAAATAATTAATAAATGATAATTCATAATTCCGCGCACCCGCCTCAACCGGGTCAACCGGGAGTTGAACACACACACACGCACTCTCTCACAGTCAATTTAATTTGCCGTCCGCCACTCTAACCACTCGGCCATTGCCTCACTTCTTAGCCCATCGGCAAAGCTGCATTGTGAACCAATTCTGTTACCATACAATGCAAATAAAAAGTTTAAAATGCTGTGTGTCTGACGCTAGATTCGAACCTCGGTATGCTTGTGTAAATTAGGTCTGCTTAAGTATATATGTTCAAAGTGAGTTTTATTCGTATCATATCTCACTTATTTGTAGTCCGATTTAAATGAAATTTTCACATAACGCCCGTGGCAAGGTATTTGTCATGTAAGATATACAACTTTGGTTGTTGAGCTAATATTGTAGTTGTTAAATAGTTATTACTGATTTACAGAGGCGGGAAGGGGCGTGTCCAAATTTTACAAAAACTTTGAAACACTGCAATATACAGGGGTGGTCAAAAGTATTTACACAACGTGCTTTTTTTTCAATTGTCAACTTTGATCGCTTATTGCTGCTGCTTTTGTACTCAGAAACGAACATAACGGTATTTGTCGCGCTTCTACGTCTATACAGAAGCAAACGAAAGAAGAAGTGGAAAAAATAACTGTTCATGGGCTAAAAATAGAAGCATTGAACTGATGCTTGTCTGTTCTCAGAAGTATTTACACACAATTTTTACGCGTCAAAATTATTTACACACAGCTTTTTTAATTGATTTTTGCGTTTTTTATTGAATTTAAACGAAATATTTTATATTATTTTAATATGTGATTATGTTAAGCCAACTAATATCTAGTTACTCCGCCTTTGGCATCAATGACTGCTTGGAGCCTTGCTGGTATTGACCGGACCAAGTTGTGCGCAAACTCAAGAGGTAATTTGGACCAAATTTCCGTAATTTCGGCTATAGTTTCATCGCGCTGGCGATCTCTTTCAAATGTCCTCTGACTCTTAACATAAGCCCAGACATTTTCGATAATGTTCAGATCGGGGCTTTGTGCGGGCCATGGAAGTACCGCCTGATTTATGTCTTTCAAGAACTTGGTTGGTACTCGGCCTTTGTGGCATGGAGCATTGTCCTGCTGCAAGATCCAGTCATTCGTGGAGAACAGTCTATTTCCTGAGGTGAATGCGTGCTCATTTAAGATATGGAGGTATCCTGTTTGATTAAGTGTACCCTCTATCGGTACCATGTCTCCAAATCCATAGTAGCTTAAACAGCCCCAGAACATCACCGTGCCACCACCAAACCGATTGATTGGCTGGACGGCATTACCCTTTAGTTGTTTTGGGAGATGCATAAATTGCTTGCTAAAGGATCCCTGAAACTGAAACGCAACTTCATCAGTCCATAAAACATCAAACCAGAACTCGAGAGGCTTCTCTTTATACTCCAAGGCAAATGCGAGACGTTTTTCCTTGTTTCTTGGGGTAATATCAACTACTGCACGAACAACATAGGTGTTGATGTCAACTTCCTTCATTCTGCGACGCAGTGTACTATCGCTAATATGTTTTCCAATTAAATTTTTCGAAGCTGCGGCAATTTTAACGGGACTTATGGTGGGATTACTTAGTACAACTCCTATAATGTGTCTGCAGTCTCTTGGGTTCAATGCAACTTTTCGGCCAGTTCTCTTTTTATTTTCCAAATTTCCCAGTGTGTCCTTTTTTTTAACTAAATTGTACACAGTTTTACGTGATATTTTGTACAACTCAGATAATTTGGATGCAGAAGTACCAGCCTTAAATTTAGTGACAATCTCGGCTCGATGCTCAACTGATAGCTCCTTTGTTTTTGCCATTTTACAAATTAAATGCTTAGTTTTATTTATTAATTTAACTGTTAACAGTTAGTTTAAGTTCCAATTAAGCGATCAACATCAACTAGCACTTCACTTACTCAATGCAAATCAAAGACTAATCTTCAATTTGCACTGTGTAAATAATTTTGACGCGTAAAAATTGTGTGTAAATACTTCTGAGAACAGACAAGCATCAGTTCAATGCTTCTATTTTTAGCCCATGAACAGTTTTTTTTTCCACTTCTTCTTTCGTTTGCTTCTGTATAGATGTAGAAGCGCGACAAATACCGTTATGTTCGTTTCTGAGTACAAAAGCAGCAGCAATAAGCGATCAAAGTTGACAATTGAAAAAAAAGCACGTTGTGTAAATACTTTTGACCACCCCTGTATATGTATGTATGTTGTCGCAAAATTTGATGACTCTAGCTCTTATAGTTTCTGAGATCCAGGTGTTCATACAGACAGACAGACGGACAGACGGTCAGACGGACAGACAGACATGGCTCAATCGAATCGGCTACTGATACTGATTCAGAATATATATAGTTTATGGGGTCGGAGATGCCTCCTTCTGCCTGTTACGCACATTTCCGTTCCGACAAACACAATAGTCCATGAATTTTTTTAAAATCCATGGCCTAAAAAAACGTATAAAATTTCGTGTTGGACCGTGTTGGCCAAATTTTTGACCGTGCGTGTTTGCGCGTGTTGAAAAATTTAATTTTCGTGTCGTGCTGGGTCATGCCGAAAAATGACAGTCCATGCCCATCTCTAGTACAAACATAGCGCATAGCATCAAAACAGCTTCAGTCGCACAACTACAGCGGAACGATAAGCATGCGCGTATTTCTTTACACTGTGCGATCGTTATAATGTGTGCGTGATATATGTATGTATATGCACATGCTTGCATACGAAAGTATGCGTTGCTAGTGAAGATTGGCAACTCACAATTGCATTGCCTGCGAGAAGTCAATTTTGTCTTTCAGCATCGACACCGAGAATGACTTCACATGTGTGTATGTGTGAGTATATGTGGCAAGAGTGTTTTGTTGTTGCCGAAGCAGTGGCAGGCACGTGCCATGGCAAGTGCCTTGTCCTTTGTTTTAATTTTTGATTTTTAATATGCCGTGCATCTACCAGCTTTATTAATAAGTTATTTATTATCTTATGTCATATTAAATATATTTTTATACCCTTCGACCATTGAAAATGGTCCAAACAGGGTATACTAACTTTGTGCAAATGTATGTAACAGGCAGAAGGAGGCGTGGGAGACCCCATAAAGTATATATATTCTTGCTCAGGATCACTAGCCGAGTCGATTGAGCCATGTCTGTCTGTCTGTCCGGATGTCCGGATGTATGGATGACCAGATGAACAGATCTCAGCTATTATAAGAGCTAGAGACACCAAATTTGGAATGAAGGTTTCTGTGTACCAGGCGCAGATCAAGTTTATTTCAAATGTTGGGTGCCACGCCCACCGAAAATTTTTTCGACAATGTAATTTAAAGGTACATACATACATCATCATCATGTTAGCGCCCCCCTGTACATGCATCTTTGATGTGAAATATTTTGCAGACTGCTTAAGCTAGAGCTATGCACATTTTTTTTCCTGATACATAATATCAATAATTTTTAAAATGAAAAGTTAAAATTCAATGAAAATAGTTTTAAATGGACTTTTATATAAATAATGAAAAAAACAATTCATAAATGAGTAAATTAAAATTGGGTTATACGGATAGCGCCCCCTACGAAAATATGAGTATGTTCAGTTAATTTCGAAAAAAATGTTAAACTTAACAATTTTACATACTAATTTGAATATTTTAGAATTAATGTGTTGTCCGTCCTTTGTTAACAAGGACTTCACCCATTCGATTGGGAAGTGACCCATAAAGTTTTTGTAGGTAGTCCAAGGAAATCATTGACCATGCGAGTTTTATCCCGATGATCAATTCTTCTTTAGTGGAATATTGTTTACCACCCTCGTACACCTTCCTAGCCAACCATCCCCATACGTTTTCTATTATATTAAGGTTTGGGGAGTATGGTGGCCACTCCAGAACTTTCCCTTTTTAATCTTTAATCCATGATTTTACAGATTGGGCGGTGCGGATCGGGGCATTGTCGTGGTGAAAATGCCATTCCAGATTTCCAAAAAGGTTTTTAACGAACGGGAATGCCGTTTTTAATACGCAATTATAGTCTTTCGCGTTCATTTTTTGTGTTAAAAACTGCAATTCACAGTGATCATAATAGGATACGGCGCCCCATACCATCCAAGAGATGCTCCTCTTTACGCAAATCGTGGTAGTAGTAACAATAGCCGTCTGGTCCCTCCAGATTAAATTTCTTCTCATCCGAAAATACGACGTATTGCCACTCCTTCGACCATGTCATGTGTGTACGAGCAAAATCAAGGCATGTTTCTTTTCGCAACTTATTCAGAGGTTTTTTTTCTTTAGTTTTTGTCTCTTTAAATGTTCAGCGTTCTTTATCACCCTTTGATTCGTTGATTTGCTCGCGTTAACACCACTTTTTTCACGGATTTTGGCAGAGGAGTCGTGGAAGTTGGAAGCCTCTCAGAGTATTATCACTAAGCAATGAACACATAGAGACCTCAAACAGCGTCAAAACGGTTTGAGGCTGATTTTTCGGGCCTGCCACCCCAGAGAAGAAGAAGCATTGAGAATTAACGCTCGACCGGGGTAGCTCGAGTGCATAGCATCAAAACTGCTTCAGTCGCACAACGACAGCGGAACGATAAGCATGCGCGTACTTCTTTGCGCTGTGCGATCGTTTCCATGTGTGCGTGTATGTATGCACAAGCTCGCATATGAATGTATGCGTTGCTTGTGAAGTTTGTCAACAGCGAAATGCTTCGGCCAGCGCACTGACAGCCTGAAGTCAATTTTGTGTTTCGGCGTCGAGAACCTAGAGACTGAGGCACAGGGCCGTAGTGAGGGTTTTACGGGCCCCTGTGCAATACTTATCAGGGACTCCTACTTGAACTACATTAATTAATAAATATATATGTGTTTACCAAAGGAATTAAATTGTACAAATATATCCCCATTAATAACATTTTTATGTTTGGTAACCGTGAGCCCCTGACTTTTGAGAGCCCTTCTGTACCGCACACCCTGCGCACTTTTAGCTACGGGCCTGGCCAGCGTGAAATCAACTGTGTGTTTGTTTTGGTCTTTGTCATCGAGAGCTAAGAGACCAAATTACAGTGAGCCAAAATGGCTATTTGGCGGCAATAACTTTTAACATCTGAAAACATGTGTATTCATAATTTATTGAGTAGATAGATTAAATATTCATAATTATATTATATTTTTTATATCAAATTTATAATATGAAAAATAGTTGTGCAAGAACATTATTTTTTTTTTGTTTATATTTTTACTTATTTTGATAAATTTATGAATCAAAACTAAAAAATTCGGAATACATAAATATATATCTTCAAAATAAATTATCCTCATTAAACAAGCCACATGTTTTCGAATGTTATAAAATGTTCGCCCCAAGATAACCATTTTTGCCCACTGTGCCTCAGTCTCGAGGCTCTCGACGCCGAAACACAAAATTGACTTCAGGCTGTCAGTGCGCTGGCCGAAGCATTTCGCTGTTGACAAACTTCACAAGCAACGCATACATTCATATGCGAGCTTGTGCATACATACACGCACACATGGAAACGATCGCACAGCGCAAAGAAGTACGCGCATGCTTATCGTTCCGCTGTCGTTGTGCGACTGAAGCAGTTTTGATGCTATGCACTCGAGCTACCCCGGTCGAGCGTTAATTCTCAATGCTTCTTCTTCTCTGGGGTGGCAGGCCCGAAAAATCAGCCTCAAACCGTTTTGACGCTGTTTGAGGTCTCTATGTGTTCATTGCTTAGTGGTATTATCCTGCGATCTGCCTCGGTAATGACTCGGTTGTTGCCACCTTTAAAGTTCTTTTCATAGGTATTCTTGGTATGAAGAAAATTGGCTATCGTTTTCCGATGTTTACCGGTTTTTTCAGCGATTTTATGAAAAGATAGCCCGCATTCATAGAAAGCTAAGATTTTGGATTGTTTCTCCAAAGATAGGACCGCTCCTCTTCCCATTTTCACAAAAAATTGCTGTGCCTTTCAAATTAGGCGCTAATCTGATAATGCAAAACACGTGTTAGCTTTTTCATCGAAATTAAGACAAAACGGAAATAAAAAGATAACGGTTCTTCTCACGCGCTCTTTTTTTCTCATAAAGAGAGACAGAATATCAGTGCACAAAAAACAACAACATTGACGAATTTGCGTGCTCGAATTTGCGTGCAAGAGCAAATTAGATAACATAAGAAGAAATAGAGCAGTGGGCGCTAACCTGATGACGCTCTGTGTACATATATAGTCTACTTAAAAAAATTTCAAACAAGTTTAAAACAAAAAGTGCTTAAAAGATATGAATTAAACGCCGCTAAATGAGCCTTTTCGACCACTGTGAAGATTATTCTCGGGGATTTCAACGCAAAGGTTGGTCGGGAACGCATCTTTGGCCCCACCACCGGCAAGTTCAGCCTCCATAAGACCTCCTCGAATAACAGTCTCAGGTTGATCGACTTCGCCGCGGTGCGAAACATGGTAGTTAGTAGCACTCGATTCCAAATTCTCGATATCCACAAGGCCACATGGCTGTCACCTGATCAAAGAACACGGAACCAAATTGATCACGTTGTGATCGACGGAAGCCATGCCTCAAGTGTGCTGGATGTTCGTACGTTTCGCGGAGTGAACATTGACTCCGATTACTATCTTGTTGCTGCCAAGATACGCATGCAGCTCTGCAATGCGAAAAACATACAGTCCAGTAGGCCCACTCAGGCCTTTTCCACTTACCTCTCGGAATTGCTCCGCCAACCCGACTCTTTACCCGAAGACACAGACGGATACCTGGCACACATATCCCACTCCATGCGCACTGCCGCAGTAGAAACCATTGGGCTTAAGTGCCCGACACCACGGAACCAATGGTACGACGAGGAGTGTCGCGATGCACATGCTGCGAAGAACGCGGCCTATAAGAAGACACTGCAGGCCGCCGCAACACGAACGACGCTGGAAAGTTATAGGATAAAGAGGAGAGACTCTTTACAGATGGAAGAAACGGGAGCAGGCAAGACCCGAGTGTGAGGAATCCGAGATGTCTCGAGGCAGGATTGAGGCCCGGAAGTTCTACCAAAGGGTCAACCGAGATGAAATTGGAAACCTGGTTACGGATACGCAGGATGCGATGAGAACATGGAGGGAGCATTTCGCCAAGCTGCTCACCGGCAACGACATCGCTGGAGAAGACACAGTAATCACACCAATCGCCGACGATGTGGATATCCCACCACCTAGCCATGACGAGGTCCGAGTCGCAATAATGCGGCTCAAAAACAACAAAGCAGCCGGAGCCGATGGCTTACGATGGAATTGTTTAAGGCCGGCAGCAGCGAGCGATAGGGTGCATGCATTAGCTCCTTTGTAAAATATGGCTAGAAGAAGGCATGCCCAACGATTGGACTCTCAGTGTTCTATGTCCCATACTAAAGAAGGGTGATCCAACGATCTGTGCCTATTATCGCGGAATCAGTCTCATCGCCATCTCATACAAAGTTCTATCAAGCGTAATCTGCGAAAGACTGAAACCGTATGCCAACACACTGATTGGACCTTATCAGTGCGGCTTTATACCTGGCAATCCACCATAGACCAGATCTTTGCATTACGCCAAATCCTGGAGAAGACCCACGAATATATATCTTTGTCGATTATTAGGCTCGATAAGAGATCCCCTATTTGCCACCATGTCTGAGTTCGGTATTCCTGCGAAGCTGATTCGGCTGTGCAGAATGACGTTGAATAGCACAACAAGCTCCATCAAGGTAGGAAAGAACCTCTCCGAACCTTTCAATACCGTGCGAGGTTTCAGACAAGGCGATCCTATCGTGCAACCTCTTCAACCTAGTGATGGAAGGGGTACTGCGGAATGCTGAGGTACACCGAAATGGCACTATTTTTTATAAAAGTGTCCAACTTCTTGCATACGCTGATGATATCGAGCAGCAGCATTTTCGGCGATCGAAAAGGAGTCAACAAAAGTGGGTTTGGAAGTAAACGAGGGTAAAACTAAGTACATTGCCGCTCAACTGAATAGGTTTGACTATTTGTTTAGGTTTGAAACGTTGTATCTTAGTTATATGCAATCCGATTTAAGCGAAATAAATTTGTATGTATGAATAGATCAGTTATTTGTTAAATAGCAAAGTTTCTTAGTTTTGTTTTTATATCATTTTTATTTTTAGGCCATGGATTTTAAAAAAATTCATGGTCTATTGTGTTTGTCGGAACGGAAATGTGCGTAACAGGCAGAAGGAGGCATCTCCGACCCCATAAACTATATATATTCTGAATCAGTATCAGTAGCCGAGTCGATTAAGCCATGTCTGTCTGTCCGTCTGTCTGTCTGTATGAACACCTGGATCTCAGAAACTATAAGAGCTAGAGTCATCAAATGTTGCGAAAACATACATATATATTGCAGTGTCTCAAAGTTTTTGTAAAATTTGGACACGCCCCTTTCCGCCTCTGTAAATCAGTAATAACTATTTAACAACTACAATATTAGCTCACCAACCAAAGTTGTATATCTTACATAACAAATACCTTGCCACGGGCGTTATGTGAAAATTTCATTTAAATCGGACTATTAATAAGTGAGATATGATACGAATTAAACTCACTTTGAACATATATACTTAAACAGACCTAATTTACACAAGCATACCGAGGTTCGAATCTAGGGTCAGACACACAGCATTTTAAACTTTTTATTTGCATTGTATGGTAACAGAATTGGTTCACAATGCAGCTTTGCCGATGGGCCAAGAAGTGAGGCAATGGCCGAGTGGTTAGAGTGGCAGTGGCGGACGGCAAATTAAACAGGCTTGTGAGTAAGTGTGTTCAACTAACTCCCGGTTGAGGCGGGATCGGGGGAGGCGAATTATCATTTATTAATTATTTATTTTGTTTATTTTTTTTATTCTGATAAACTAAAAGAAAAGTTGCAGTCAAGCGGGATGTAATATAGCAGCTACAAACAAATTAAATTATTTAATTAAATTTCAATAAAATATAGTTTTTCCTCAGTTTGTTTTCATACTATATTATGCAATAAAATTATAATAGTTACAAATAATATTAATTATTTATAAATAAAGTTTACTATTATTATTATATTTAGCACGCATCAAAAGTAAACAATGCGTTCTTCAATGCCGTCACTCTTTCCGTATTTTGCCTGTTATGACTTTGCAATTCAATATTATTCTTATTGGATATTGTTATTTTGTTTTGCTCTCAATATTTTGCAATTAGAATTCTAGAACATAACAACGACGCAGCCTCATCGATATGAGCCCGATCTGGCAGCCCGGCACCATCATAAGCAGACGATAGTTCCACCTAGTGTTGTGTCGTTCGTGAACGAACGAACTAAATTGAACTATTCACCAAACTGAACGAACGAACTAGGTCTGTCTTTATAGTTCAATATAGTTCGTTAGTTCAATTTAGTTCACTTAGTTCAATATAGTTCACTTAGTTCAATATAGTTCACTTAGTTCACGTCGTTCATTTTACTATATTATATGTTTGTAAACTCTTTATTATTTCTTATTATTATTATGTATAAGTGTTTTTGACATAAATTGAATAAATAATATTAATTTTCAATGACAGCATTGTATGAAAAAAATTCATAACATTTTTTTTTTTTTTGAAGCACCTTTAAACAACTTTAAAAAATGAACGATTGAACTAAATGAACGACCTAGTTCATTGATTTTAAACGAACGAACGAACTTATTCCTCAAATTGAACTAGGATTACCCAACACTAGTTCCACCGTTTCACTACAAGCCCTTTAAAAGTTGTGAATGTGCGAGTGGGACGCCCATACATACATGTCTGCATATCCACATGTATGTATTGGCATCCCACTTGAACACACATTATTGCACGCATGTATGTACATGCATATGTACAATACAATTAGATTTGGAGTTGCTGTTGTGTACAAACGAAAGAAAACTAAGTTTTAATTACATATATTGCGTACCAAAAATTTAAAAAAACCGGCTACCGCCGCCGCTTTTAAAATATTTTAATGAAAAATAATGAAAAACAAAAGCTTTCACATGCCGATCGCGGTAGCAGTCGTCGAACCCCGAAACACGGTCGGTCAGTCAACATTGTTGGCCTTACAGTCCGAGACATAATCCACTCAGCCACTGAATAACTCTAGCTAGTGCCAAAAAATCAACAAGAAGCACATGAAATAAATTTTGGTACATGCTAGAAATGCATACATATACCTATTGCCCTCTCGCTCAGTCTAATGGTTGCGACACTTCGCTTCTGCTTTGTCTATGCGTTCTTCTTCTTCTGTTCGTTAATTCAAATTGCGCGTGTCGTCGAACACTGTATAAAATTGATCTCCGCCAAATTTTTAATATTAATCCAAATAAAGCGCAATTTTCATTGCGAGTTTTTATAAATATCCGAATATAATTAAGTTATCTATGTCTGCAGATTGCAGAAATTAATTAATTTGGGGAACATTTAAGTTGCGCAGAACATCTCAAGTCGACTCACCAATATTTAACTTTAATTAACAACTAGTCCCGTTATATGATGTGCGTCCCCTTGGTGTTCCCTAGGTACTGATTATTTTTGATAATCGATGGAAAATTCGAGCGGCGATTCTATTCTGTTATTTACAAACTTTTTTTTACGGTATACTAAGATAATCCATGGCCTTATACAGTCAGCACCTGACTGTAGCGTTTGTATTTTTTTTCAAAAACATTAAAAAATCTCCATTTTTTTTGGCTCAACTGAATAGGTTTGACCACTAAAACTAATTAATAAAGTATACATCTATTAGTATAAAGCAAAATATCAAGGCACTGGATGATTTAAAAAATAAAGGGCACTGTTTCAGCATTATTTAGTATTTGGTATGGCCACCCTTGCTTTTAATTATTTCAAACATACGGTTTGGTAAGGAATCATAATATTTTTTAATTTAATTTAGTGAAATTGTTGACCAGGCTTTTTTAATTGCTTCAACTAGGGTCCCAGTGTCACTAAATTGTCTTCCTCCTTCGTACACTCTCCTGGACAAAAGTCCCCAAATGTTTTCAATAATGTTAATGTCAGGAGAGTAAGGCGACCACTCGAGCAATTTTACGTTTTGGTCTTTAATCCACTGTTTTATAATCCGAACCGTATGGATGGGAGCGTTGTCATGTTGATACGTCCATTGAATATGACCATAAATCTCAAAAAACTGAGGAAAAGCCTTTTGAAGTACAGTCTTATACACGTTTGCGTTAATTTCGAGGTGACAAACTGGAGCTCGCATGTTCCATAGAAAGATATGGCTCCCCACACCATTACACCAGCTGCACAAGTGTGACGACGGCTTAAAAAACATTTTTCCTTTGTTATATCATGGAAATTGTAATTATAGCCATCCGGTCCATCGAGGTTGAACTTCTTTTCATCGGAGAAAACCACCGTCGTCCACTCCTAGTTCCAGGTCATGTGCTCTCGGGCAAATCGAAGTCGTGCTTCCTTACGAGCATCATTGAGAGGTGGTTTTTTTTTTAATTTTTAATCTCTTCAAGGATTTGGCACTTTGAATAATTCGTTTTACCGTAGCCACACTAGCAGAATGGTGAGAATTTGAGGCAGTTCGTAGAATAAGTCGCCTCTCTGATGATGTTGTTGCATATTTTTTTCCTCCTTTCATTTTTTTTCCATAGGTGGCTTCATTACGGAGAAAATTACTCACAACGTTTTGACTTCGACTGATTTTCTTGGCTATTACACAGTGTTTTAAGCCAGATTCAATATAGCCTTTTATTTGACCTTTTTCAAAATCGGTTAAAGGTTTTCCGCGGCCCATTTTAGAAAAAAATGATAAAAGATGATTTTAATTTTAGAATACAAAAGAATTCAACTCTTTCCAATCACGCGGTCAAACAAAAAGTGAAGTCAAAAGTGTAAAACCTATTCAGATGACCCAAAAATATTGCACACATTGAGCGAATTTCACGATGAAAGCGAAATTCCGAATTACCGTTGCATTTGTCCCGTTATTTTTTTCTTGCACATAATAAGTAAGCAATTGAAGGTTCAAAACGAAAAAAATGATAGGAAAAAACGCAATTGGACCAAAGAAAGAGAATAAAATGTGAGAAAGATTTTTCAAACCTATTCAGTTGAGCGGCACTGTATATGCTGTCCAGTAGCAAGGAATGCCAGCGCCTAGGATCCCAAGTAGATGCAGACAGTTATACTTTTCAAGTGGTTACGGATTTTATATACCTTGGCACTGCCGTCAACTCTAGCAACAACATAAGTATGTAGATCAAGCGGAGAATCACATCTACAAACAGGTGTTACTATGGGCTCAGTAAGCAGATGCGTAGTGGAGCTCTCTCTCTCGACCGACAAAAGTAACACTTTACAAGTCGATCATACCCGTGCTCTCATACGGCGCAGAGGCATGGGTACTGTCACAAACGGATGCTGCAGCGCTTGGAGTGATCGAGAGAAAAATACTCCGCAAAATCTTTAGTCCTGTTTGCACCTGGAACGACTTTCGCATTCGAATGAACCACCAACTGTACGAGCTCTACGGCGACATTGACGTAGTCCGCCGCATTACAATACAACGTATGCGCTGGCTGGGACATGTCGTACGTATGGACGAAGAAGCTCCAGTAAAAAGTTGTTCGAGGCAAGAGTCGACGTTCGACGGCGAAGGGGAAGACAATATGAAATCGGCCGTAACCCAATGACGGGTTGTAATGGCCATCTAAGAAGATGAAGAAGAACTTAACAGTACACAAGGACGTGTAATTGTCAGTATGGCCGTGTCAGGTCCATGATTTTAAAAATTAGTGTTATAAGAGTATTAGTTCGATGAGATTCGAGTGCGTTTAATGTGAAGTGGTTGCATGAGACAGAGATGACTGTCTGTTGTTTGCGATATGGAGTGTGTATACGCGAAGACTGCAGGAATGCTGCAGCGCGTGACATTCAATTTGAGAACTGACGAACGTACCTTTCACATTATTCTGCCGTATCAAGTTCTTAAGTTGTGAAGTATGAACGAAATTAATCAAAACTCGACATTTATAAAATCGGAGACATAATATTGAATTTACACAAAACCATATTGAATGCACCATTATAAATAACTAGTATTGGAACGATCGTAGGAGGTAAAATTCTGTAAGGGTATAAAGCCTTCGGCTTGCCGTTTTTTTGTTTTGTTTACCTTTTTTTAGGCGGTTATTTTATTAGTTACAAAACCTATAAAAGAAATACAAATTCATAAAAACAATATTTGTTAAAATAAAAACATAATATAATAGTCTTTTTTTTTAATTTTTCATAGTTTTTGAAGTATGTGTGTATGTATGTATGTATGGTGCCAACAATCGAGTCGATCAACTACTTCCCTACCTCATTTCCCCTGAGCATGACCCTATAAAACAACTCTAGCAGAAGTTCATTTCAGTATTTAACATTTACTAATTATACTTACCAACACTAAGTCTAATATGTACATTTTAAAATTTAAAGTGAATATAGTTTGAAGTGAGGAGAATGAGGCTAAGAAATTATATGACAAAAATGGATATCATTAACAATATTAGTTATTAACAGTATTAGTTATAGGTATCAGGGTTGGGAATTTTTATACCCTTCGACCATAGAAAATGGTCAAAAAAGGGTATACTAACTTTGTGCAAATGTATGCAGCAGGAGGCGGGGCAGATCCCACAAAGTCTATATATTCTTGATCAGGATCACTAGTCGAGTCAATTAAGCGAAGCTCGTCTAATATCTGTCTGTCCGTCCGTTTGAACATCGAGATCACAGCTTTTATAAATGCCAGACACACCAAATTTAGCAAGAATGTTTCTGTATACCATACTAATATCAAGTTTATTTATTATGTTGAATGCCACGCCCACCGCCCACTAAAATCGGTAACTTTGGGTAATTTTTGCCAATTTTTAGGAGATTATCTTAGTCACAACTTTCTGCTTTGGCATATACAAAAATATATGTATATTTTGTGCATTACCCATCCCAATTATAATCCGTTCGGACGATAAACGCAGAAGTTATTACATAAACCGTGATCGCGTTGATTTTGTTTACTTTTATTTGAGGAAGAATAGGAAAAAGAATGCGTGCGTAGCGCTAGCTGTGTCTCGACTCCTCTTTTCGACGCACACTTTTTTTTTAGATTTTGGTCACGCCCACTTCCGCCCCCGTAAATCGAATCGCAAACGTCATTTTAATGCAAGACAATTCATTTTTGATAAGCCAAATGGTTTAAAAAAATTTGGTTGCGATCAGATAATTAAGATAGAAGTTATTTAAGAAATTCTAGGCGTGTCGATAAGCCATACTTATACTACTTATACGACTACTCCCTACATGGGCAGTTACCCTCATTACCCTTTAGTAAACCCCATAAAGTATATATGTATATTCTTGCTCAGGATCACTAGTCGAGTTGATTAAGCCATGTCCGTCTGTCTGTAAAGTTTATTTCAAATGTTGGATGCCACCGCCCCCGCAAATCACTAATTTAGTTTTTAAACTCGATTTGTATGCGTCGTAAAAAGTATATAGCTTTCTAACTTTAACATAAACTAAGCTGATAGTTATATCTACTTATTCTGATAATCGTATCGAACCATAAACACAGAAGTTATTCAAGAAAGAATGAGCATAACTCTAAGTGCTTGTGTCAGCTAACAAGGGAAGGCGAGCGCGAAGCTCGAGCGCCATCTGTCGAGAATAATTTGAAAGTATGTTTATATGAATATGAAACATAAGTCGAAGGGTATCCCACTGTCGCGTGGCGCTCGACTGTTGCTCTCGTTCGTGTTCAATTTCTCACTATATTTCCGATAATGTACATTTTTGTGTAAGTTGGCTTTGACAATTTCAAAAACAATTGAAATGCTGAAATTGTTTTGCTTTGTTAATGATAACATAATTTAAGAAAAATGTTAAGAATTCACCGGCATTGCCTATAGGAATTTATTTTGGCTAATCCAATCTGAAGAATTGTGATGAATTTCTTAGCCAATTAAAAGGCGAATTAAAAAAATACTCTTAGATGGAATTAAGATCGACGAAAACTGTATCAAAATAGAATTTAGAGCCAAAGATTGTGATAACCCAGCAACTCAAAACTAAAAGTGGGAAGTTATTAACAGACGTGGACTTCAAAAAAAGAAAGTATGGAGAATCCGGCTGTAGCATGTTTCGAACGATAGACATTGGATGGCGCTGACGATATATCGAAACAGCTCACAGCTCATCTGGCAGCGCCATCTGTTGGGTATATAGATAAGTACTCTATTCATGGGTACTCTTTTGAACCACCTATTCATGGGTAACTTCTGTACTACTCTTATTGTAGGTACTTCTTTCTCTAGACCATTGGTACCTACATACATAAGTACCCCATTCATGGGTACCCAATTCTCTACTTACTGGTAAACGAAGTGCGAACATTTCATACAAAAAACGAAATGATAAAATACATTGCTTAGGGTTTGTAAAGTAAGTAGAGTAGTCCCTTAGTAAGTACTTATTTCACCAGTTATGAACTAGTAGCCACTACTATTGGGTACCCTATAGTTCTGGCGACTAGTTCATAGCTAGTGAAATAAGTACTTACTAAGGGACTACCCCTACTTTACACACCCTAAGCAATGTATTCATTTCGTGTTTTGTATGAAATGTCCGCAAATAGGGTCAATCGCCACCACATCGTTTACCAGTAAGTAGAGAATAGGGTACCCATGATTGGAGTACTTATGTAGCTACAACAATTGACTACTCCTGATTAGAGTACTTATGTAGGTACCCATGAATGGACTAGTGAAAGAAGTACCTACAAAAAGAGTACGTAAGAAGTTACCATTCAGGGGTAGGTAAAAAGAGTACCCATGACTAGAGTACTTATGTATATACCCATGAATAGGTGGGTGGAAAGAGTACCCATAGATAAAATGCATTAAAATAATGATTTATATATTAAATATTGTGTTTTTATACCCTTCGACCATTGAAAATGGTCAAAAAAGGGTATACTAACTTTGTGCAAATGTATGTAACAGGCAGAAGGAGGCGTGGCAGACCCCATAAAGTATATATATTCTTGCTCAAGATCACTAGCCGAGTCGATTGAGCCATGTCTGTCTGTCTGTCCGTCTGTCCGTCTGTCCGTCTGTCCGGCTGTCCGTCTGTCCGTCTGTCTGTGTGAACGCACAGATCTCAGCTATTATAAAAGCTAGAGTTACCAAATTTGGCAGGAAGACTCCTGTGTACTATAAGCTGATCAAGTTTATTTCAAATGTAAGGTGCCACGCCCACCGCCCCCGCAAATCAATAATTTAATTTTTGAACTTAATTTGTAAGCGCTGTATAAAAGATACAACTTTCTAACTTAAACATATACTAGGCTCATTAAAATATCTACGTATTCTCTAAATTGCAATCCGATCGGACAATAAACACAGAAGTTATTTAAGAAAGTATGTGCATAAAACCAAGTGCTTGTATCAGCTAACAAGGAAGGTGGGCGAGCGCAAAGTGCGAGCACCATCTGTCGGCAATAATTTAAAAGCAAAACGCATTTGTATATGTGTATGAATTTAACAAATTAAACTACACCGGAACAGAGGTCGAAGGGTATTCCACTGTCGCGTGCAGCGCGACTGTGGTTTTTTTCTATTTTTTATTTTAAAATTCAGCAAGAAGTTACACACTGCCGGCAGATGGCGCTGCCAGAGGAGCTGTGTGCTGTGTGTGATATATCGTCAGCGCCATCCAACGTCTGTCGTTCGAAACAGCCGGATTATCCATATTTTCTATTTGTGAAGTCATCTTCTGTTAATAACTTCCCAGTTTCAGTTTTGTTAGCTCTGGCTGGTTTATCACAATCTTTGGCTCTAAGTTCCATTTTGATACACTTTTCGTCGGTTTTATTTCCAGCTAAGAGTTTCTTTTTCAATTCGCCTATTAATTGGCTAAGAAATTCATCACAGTTCTTCAGATTAGCCAAAATAATTTCCAATTGGCAATACAGATGAATTCTTAACATTTGTCTAAAATTATGTTATCATTAACAAAGCAAAACAATTTCAACATGACAATTGTTTTTGTAATTGTCAAAGCCAACTAAGACATAAATGAACATTATCGAAAATATAGTGAGAAATTGAACACGAAAAAAGCGACTAAAAGTAGGCGTTCAACTTAGTTGATACTTAGTGGTTCTGCGTTCTAGAGTAACTACCCCTGTAGGGAGCAGTCGGGTAGGTTGTTTAAATATTGCTAAACTTACACGAGAAAGCGACGAAAAGTAGGCGTTAAATTTTGATTGGTTTCTTTTCCAAATACATAAGTTAAGTGCGCCACCTTTTGCTCGACTTTGCAAAAGCGCCGTCATTTTTTCGTTGTTATTATAGATCGTCACTCTTTGCTAGTAAAGTGAAAAGGACGCCACCGATTATAGTGTTCGTTTTGATCGTGGCGCCAAACTGCGCATGACCGTTTACTTATGCGTGGCAATACCATATAAATAGCAAGTACATACATAGTTTGTTTACAAATCAATTTTTCGAAATGGGTAAAGTTAAGTGAATTTTTAGGATAAGTGCAAATTTTTTTGAGGCGAACATGGTGAGACAGTTAAGCACATTATACTGTATATAAAAGAAACCGTTAGTACTGAAAAATTGCATTTATTTTCTTAAGGATGTGAGGGTGTTAGTGACCTGGGTGAATCGAACATTAGCTCTCCAGACGCAATGCGCCGGTGAGGAATGTGAGTGCGCTCTTCTGTTCGCCGGAAAGGGAGGTGGCGCACAAGCGCTGCTGCAGCAATGAGCTGCAGGTGAACAGAGGCGCCGCCTGCTCAGGGATAATACGATAGGCGACACGCCGCCAGGTGACCGTGACTGTATCCAAATGGGATTCCAAGGCATCGCGGGAGGACAACAGGTCGTCGGGCCGGGCACGAGCCAGCAAATGGGCCATGGCCAGGCACAGTTGTTGCTGGAGTCCATCACGATGGTTGTACTCCTCGAAGGTGTCCAACGCATTGGAACGTTCGATGGCAGCCAACAGAGAGCGCCACACACTTGCATAGTGTAGACCAAAGTCCGCTCGATGCTCGATCTGCAGGAGAACGGCGGTGGCATTAATGCGCACCTTGAAGTTGCCATGCTGCACCATCAGTTGGTTGAGCGCCGCGTAGAGCGTGCCCGCCAGGCTGGCACTGGACGAGAAGAGGGCACGATTACGCACCAAGTTGCCCAGGGCATAGCAGGCATTCCACTTGACCTTGGCACCTCCTGCGGCACGCACACAATCTAGCAGCTTGGCCAGACCACGCTGCAACAGCGCATGCTCCTCAGGTGGCAGCAGGCGCAGCAAATTCCCCAGGGAGCGCACCGCATTGGCCCGCACCTTGTCATGGTCGCTGCAAGCGACAACGGCAGCTTCGATGAGTCGTCCAAGCAGCGCCTGCGAGATGCGCTCCTTCTCCTGCTCCTCCAGCAGTGTTCCACCAGCTAAGGGTGCAACAAGGGCCTCACTGATGTTGCCCAGAGCCCAGGCGGCCTTGATCCGCACAGCCAGCTGACTGTCGCCGTTGAGACGCAACGTCAGCTCTGCCGCGTGCTCCACAAACACTAAATCCTCTCGCAGACTGGGATGGAGCACATAGACAGCCAGAGCGCGCAACGCCGCTGCCCGCACCAGATGATCAGCGGCATCGTCGCTGCTGCAGCCAAGCAGGAATGCCAACAGGCCGTTTCGCTGTGCCTGGGGCAAGCTCTCGAAGCTCTGGACGCCCATGTTGGACAATGCATCGCAGAGGGAGCATCTCAATGTGGTTGTGCTGGCATCCTGGTAGGCACAATAGATGGCGGGCAACATGCGTTGCCAGAAGCTCAAGTAACTAGGATCGAGATTGTTATTGGGGCTGGGATTGCAGTTAGTGTCCGTCTGTTGCTCGTTGCTCTGACGTGCCATCTGATAGCCGATGGCATCGAAGCTGCGTGCTCCGTACAGGCGAACATCGGCGGAGGCATCCTTGAGGGCGTCACAAAACGTCTCGGCCAGACGGGCCAGATGATCGCGCAAGAGGCGAAAGTGGGTGGCCATGGCCAGAAGCACCTGCAAACACTCGACACGCAAAGGGGTCGCACTGCCAGGGCAGTCCAGGTATCGCACCACTAGACGGAGCAGCCAAGAATTGCGTGGTATACGCGGAAATGGCACATCAATGTTGGACTGTTTGGCCAGTACTTTCTCCTCCTCCTCCTGGTCCTGCTCCTGCTTCTGCTCCAATTCCACCTCCTCCTCTTGCTGTTCATCGTCGTCAGAGTCACAGAGCTGTTGAAACTGCTGCTCCTTCTCTTGCCCCTTTCGCTGTTCCCGCTCCAGCTGCCGCGTGGCACCGCGCCGTTCGTTAATCGGCAAACCAACAGCACAGGCTATTTCCTGGGTTGGCCTCGGCATGGCCACAAGCATTTCCATGACCAGCAGCGCAGACACCTTTATGCTGGTGTCCACATGCCCGGCGAGCTTCTTCACATGCGGCACAAACTCGTAGACGAATCCCATTTGAAGCTGCTCGAACGGCGTCGCCTGCACCAGCACGGCGAGACACTTGAGGCACTGCAGCAGCACAGGCGGTGCAAACTCGCGCTCCAGTATGGCAGTCAGCTGGCGATACGCCTCCAGCACACTGCTGGCCAGGCTCAGGGCAAAGGGCGTATAATTGCTGGGCGCAGAGGCACTGCTTGCCTGGCTCAAATACGGCTTCGAACCATACAGCAGCTGGGCGGCCAGCTGCAGTGCCAGCGCCCGACACCGTAAATTGCCATCGCTGGCGCCAATCTGCAGCAGGTGATCCTTGGAGGCCTCACCGCTGGGAAAGAGTGCGTGCCAATAGCCATAGAGCAGGCGGCGAGGCAACTGCTTGGTCACTGTGCCGAGCAGCTGCAGCGCTGCAAGGCGCACTTTCACCTGGCTCTGGCGCTGTTGCTTCAGTCCAGTCCTGTCCTGCTGCATGGCGCCGTCTGAGGAGGGAGTGCAGGCACCTTCAGAGTCGCCGCTCGGGGTACGATAGCCGTGATCACTGTTGCCCTGCAGCAGCAGCTGCTGCATCCGATCCGCATTGCTAGTGGCTACTGTACTTGTATTTGCTGCACTGCAATTCTCCTGCACATTGTTACGCTGCTTGGTCAGTGAGCGCATCTTGCGCGACTTGGCCCGTCGACCTGGCGCAGCTCCGTTCTTGCCGTTCGCAATTGACAACTGCTCCTCATCCTGGCCATAGGCAGCCGACTGCTGGGCAGGCTGCACACGGTGGGGCAACTGCTGCGTTGTCTGTCCGTCGCCCCGGCTGCGTGCATGCGCCAGTGCCAGGCCGAGCAGTTCGGGTGCATGTTGCTGTGCGTAGTCCGCATGCTGTGCCGTTATCTTCTGCAACAGCTGCAGCGAATGCGAGACAAGACGTGCCAGTGTCTGTGCCTCGTGGTCTCCCTCCCGCTTGAGTTGCATCCAACGGCCGTCGTAGTGGGCCTGCAACATTGCATTGCCCAGCTGGCTGCATAGCTGTTGTTCCTGCTCCCCCAGTTCGACGCATGCGCCCACCACTGCATCCTGGCAGAGCACCAGAAGCAGTGCTGCATCCACTGCGTTCGGCAAGGGAATGACTGCCAGGCGTGGCAAGTGCCTGCGCGCACCGCTGAGCTCTGCCATCGATTCCAATAGTGTTAAAAGGCAGCGCAGGGCATCAACTGTTTGTTGTTGTTCGACGCGTTGCAGAAGCCACTGAAGCAGCGGTTCCGTGTCGCCCAACATTTGCTTGCGGCACGAGAGCAGCTCATTCAGCCAGACTAACCACTCGTTTAGCTTTGATGAGTCATTGGTGCCGCCACTGTCGCCATCCACTCGATTCGCTTCCGCTGTCAGCAACTGCGCCAGCTGCGCCGCTTTGTTGACACCATATGGTCCGCTGGGCAGATGGGCATCGAAGTCGTGCAGGAACTGCAGCTGCCTTTGGAATTGTACCTGCACGGCGATGGGGGAGCTGCGCGCCCGACTGATCACCGTTTGCAGAAGTACGCCATAGGCTCTCCTCTCCTTATCCATTAAAATAAAACCGTGCGTTTGCCCGTGGGATTGTTATCATATCGATAAGCGCGAATATCGATATGCGATACAAAGCAAGCAACAGCTGGCGATATTTTAACCTGGCAATCTTGACGATTAATCGATAGTGGAAATACGATGTAAGCAGACCTTTTGCAACACTTTTATATTGGTTGCTTGGCGCTAATTTCAAACCATGTTTAACACACAAAATTATTTGTTTTATGTTTTACATCAAAATGTTTAGTTACACGGTGTATACATAAATATATATATATATATATATATATATATATATATATATATATATAATGTATAGGTATTTAATAAAACTAGTAGATCTGTATAAATGTTTTACACTTTTTGTATAGATATAAAGGTATATTATTGTATTTATATCATATTAATAAATTTTTGAAATGTATACCTATCATTACATGCATTTATCTTATACATTTTGCGCAACACATATTTATTGTTGTAATCCGTATCGTAATCAGCAAAGCAGCCATAACCACGAACCAACGACCCGTTATTCCTCATTATCTTCATCTATTGTATTAATAGGTCTGAACAATTAATCCCTGAGCAATTGCACACAAAGTATAGTACCACAAGCCAACCTCAACATCGGTTCGTTATTAGATTATGCTCTAAACCTAACTGCATTCAGTTTTCCTTATTATAAATATGTACGCATGTGTATATATTGTTCTTTAGGCGGGTTTCTCGTTATTTTCAAGGGCAATCAAATTGTATGTTTTGTACACTTTTCAAAGGTATTACAGAATATCAAATATAAGTATTTATGCGAATATGTATATCGTATTATATATGTATGTATTTAAGTGGAATTTATAGCAAATGTTTATATATCTGCCATTAACCAGTTATCATACTCATCAATGAACAGAGAATGAATCTTTGGCAAGACCGCAGATTTTTGCATCACAAGAAATGTTTGACCATCGCTTTATCGCTTGACAAACCTCTACCAAATTGGCAAAGCTACAAACTATAAATAGTACTTGTATATGAAGCTACGATGTATGTTAGTATAAATCCTATGGAACTCTTTCTCAACTGAGGAGAGACATACAATAAATTCGTTATTAAAACTACACTAAGTACAACAATTTGGCTAATTATGGAGCAAAGCATTAAATAACATAAGTGTTTTGGTGGTAGGATGGAATACATTCTGGCTGACTTGAACCATAAACACAATTATAAATAACTGCACAATTTGTATAAAATCAATACGAGAAACGCAAACTGTAATTGAAACAGCTGTTGCTCATACATCATAATGTGGGCAGAGAGCGCAACCTTTGAATTATAGATGGGCCGATTCAAGGCCCCTACCGGGCCTTAAGTACACAAAACGAAAAGCTACTTGGTTGTAAAATTAATGGAGTCATTAGGATACAGGTGTACTAAAATAGCATAATAATGACAGGCAGCCGCAAGCACCACGAACAGGTGCCAAATGGCGTGCGCCATTGGAATGAGACCATCCGACTTGAAGAACAGGATGCCTAGTATATAGAAGGCTCCCCCGTACTTAAGCTGCATCATGCCATTGAAATTATGGCCGGTGAAGACGACCACAAGTGCCGGGCCCAGGCCCATTACAAGATAGAAGAATGTCTCAAGGCATTTGTATCGTTCGTGGTAGAGCTATAAAATATGATAAATGCATGAGAACTTCACATACGATGCGATTGAAATGAGTTCAGGCCAACTTACCTGCTGATAGGCAATCCCAATAGCCGCCATAAGCCAAATGATCCATTCCATGCAGAACAACAGCATCGAGTGGTTCGTGTTCTCCAGCGTCAGCCAAGGAAAATATGAGCCCGCAATAAAAACATATATCATTGCACGATCGCATCGATGCAGGACATTCTTGAGACCCCGATAGGTCTGCCAGCTGAATGGAGGCCAACTCTTGTAGTTCTTTGGAGGCCTGAAGATAGTTAAGCCCAGTTTAAGACAGTTACAGGCTAACTTGGGTTAAGACTCACTTGTTTTCTACACAGTAGCAGGAACAGTGAAAGAACGTGGATATGGTGAAGAGCATGCAGAGGGCGGTGCCATAGACCCACGAAACTAGGTACTGACTGTAGCTAGTAGAGCGCTCAAATAGTTTTATTACAGCGAATATAGCTGGCACTATCCAAATGCCATGAGTGATTACATTGGCCACCTGTTCGATCTATTGCGAGGGAAGACAGACGTCATATAAATATATACTATTAGTAGTATATGGTATACCACAGATATGTATATGTAGTTACCTCTGTGGGCTGATAGGCACTGCCCGGCTTGGCTTTCGCATTTTTCCATCGAATGTTGCGTAACTGAAGCTTCAGCTTGTAATTCAATTGAATTGCCGATTTCCAAACGTTCCTGAATAAGTTATCCAGCAAGGAGTATCGGTTCTGCATGTTCTGCATTAGCGTCTGCATCATCCAGCCCGCTCTTCAGCTGGGCCCCGCACTCGAAACTATAGATTATTGTTTATTGTTATATTATTTGTCAATATCAAATATCGAACATCTATAAACACTTTGAAAGCTTGATAGATTACAAAAGTGCCATAACCAGAAGCCAATAAAGCAGACCCCACTTCCTACCGGTTTAACAGTTCGACAGTTCGATTTGCCGCGTCTGTGTTTATCACTTGATTGCTTTGATTGTCGGACATTATCACGCAACGGTGTCAAGTTCAATCCGGATTATTTTGACAAAGTATGGCGACTATAGGGGGTTTGGGTGTTATTATTATCTTCGTGTCTACATTCTTCAATCCAAGTATATCCTTATGGATTTGTTTACAGATGGATACGAGTGTGTTCCATTTAGAATCCCAGTAGTTTAAGCCGTATTTAAGAAATTGATTATTATAATAATATAGCAACTTTAAAAGTACAATTTTTAATGCATTTCTATAAATAATTGTACCCAAAATAGGTTATGTGGGTAATTACCAACAACAATAATAACAATTTGATCAATAATCAGGAATGTCGTGACAGTACAGAAGCAAAGTTAATACCACACCCGATCCCCAGCCTAACCCACACCCCCTCCCCACCCACGGCGAACGCCTATGTTGACAGAAAGTTCCTACAAATAGCTAGACAAGGCCTAATAAATAGTTGATTACATTTCACGTTTGTAGACACTTTGAGAATTGTTAATTCACTTCGAACACGAAACTTAAGTACAATATCACAGTACACTACGATAGTTTACATTAAAAGGGTTTCCTGAAATTGTTTATAATCAGAATACCCACACATAATAACAGACGACTTCACAATTACGAATCTTATTGTACTGATACAATGCAGCATCTGTCGTAGACACAAAGTCCAGTTATTTGTTGGCACAATGAGATGCCCTGTATCGATGTGGAGACAACAGATTACCGATGTGCAGTTTGTACATACTATAAGTACTATAATACCTATGTCTGTATGCATTTTTATCTACACCTACACATAGAGGGGCACCACACGGTCCAAGGTCGGCGGACCCGGTGGTGGCTACCCGTGAGCAACAGACAACGTGGGTGAAGGGGGTGTTGCATACACATTGCTGTTGCTTTCTTGTTGTTGTTGCCGTTGTCAATGTTGCTCTTGCACTTCCTGCTGACAGCTTTGCTGATTGCTTTTCTTGCAGTGAAGCCCAGTTCGACATGCCGCTTTATGAATTATGCACATGCACACACACACATATAATACACACACATACAAGTGTATTGCTCGAGACTAGCCCGACATCAGCAGCTTCAGCTTCCGCCCACCAGCCCAACCCCGCCCTGCTCATGTTTCGATTCACATCTAGGACAAGTACATTTGCAATTCCCTATAGAAATAGATGGCAAATGCTTGTTCTTGTTTTCTTCTAGAGGATTGGCAGACAGGTAAGCACACAAACAAACAAACACACACATGTATACACGAACATACACATGCAAATACATCATTGTTTACAGTGCACGCTTTATTGGTTTCGTATCGCTTCTAATTTAATTTAGTTTGCCTCGTTGTCAAGGCACTGTCGGATAATTTCGTGTTACATGTAAACGTTAACAAAACACACACACACACACACACACCCACACACACACACATAAAATAAGCAGCTAACAAATACACAGTCCGGCTGTAGCTGGAGGAGGGACAGAAAATTAACTTCCTTTGGCACTTTCGCGTAACATTTTTAGCGCGCAAAATTAAAATATGAATGAAATGTTTAGTTTATCCGGCTTACAGTAACTTATTGTCGCTTCTGACAGAGCCAAGTCGATTGCTTTGGAGTACTGAGCCTTATGCTGTGACTGTGCCTGTTTCCGTTTGTAAACTGTAAAAACATTTATGCTTTTATGCTTTTTGCTACTTGGCGATAAGCACAGCTATCGATAGTTATGACCAGGAAATCGATGATACCAGCAAATATTACACGGCTGCAATCGATATTGAGATTTTTAGTTATTTTATGGCCAATTAAAGTGTGAATACTAGATCAATGATTGGACCGTGGAACGTCGCATTACAGAGCTACCATTGAAAGACATGTCGAACACTTTTAACAATTTGCGCGCAACTATCGAGCAGCCACCACAATAATTTCCCACTTGAGCAGTCAAACATCGTTGGGAAATTATCGATAGCCCATTTAAGTGTTGAAAAGTACCAAAGTACTGGGAAGTTTTTGAAAATAAACTGCAGTTTGTTTATACGAAAAATCATTTATTGAGTAAATTTCTTTTCGATTTATTTTTTTTTCTTCACATGTTCACAAAAATTGTTGTTTTTTTAACATTTTTAGCTGAGTTTGTAAGTAGCCTAATGTTGGGTTATTCAATTTTGAGATTGTATTTATGTTGTAGCTTCTTGCAATGCTTTATTGTGTAAGCTTGACTTCGTGTGGGAGCGTGTTTTGAATTTGAATTTCATGATAGTTTTGTTAGTTTTTCACATTTTGCACTAGCGTTTAACATTTAATTACACCAAAAAGGAGAAAATTTAGTTCACTTAATGTATGCACGTAGGTATATGTATGTATGTATGCATGTAGTAGTATATGTATGTATGAAGGTATAGTATGCGCTTGCATGTAATAGGACTGATCGGAATCGGTTTGCTCGCGTGTTCTTGTACACATTTCCAATTGAATGTAGTATGTATATTTGTTTCTATGTATGCATGTAGTATGGTAAATGGTATATGTAAGTATATTAGGTGCAGATCTTGCAAATATAACCGATTAATTTCGTTTGTGATCATTTTTTTTGTTCTTAGTTTGCGTTTTAAGTCTTAACTAGGACACAACTGACACCGAGAAAGCTTTCTTATTGACATAGTATTTTTGTTTGTTTCTATAGTAGATTTAGAAGACATACACAGAGTCGATTCAGTTGTTTTTTGGGAATCTGCATATTTGTATGTATGTATGTTCGATTGTGTGTATGTATGTGTGCATCTGGATCTGGATTTGTTTGTTGCACTTGATTACGTTCACAATTAAAACAATTATATATGTATTTAAAAATGATTTTTTTCATAGATTTTCTTTGTATTGGAAACAACAAAAATGGACGCAAAATTATTTTGTAATTTTTCGTTAAATCTGTTTACAGTGCACTCACGATATAAAGGAACGCAACGCAGCTCGATATAGATTTGATTCGATCTCAGTAGATACAATCCGTTCATTACCTCGAGTGTGCACTGTACTTTGGTTTTTTTTAGTGTTTTTTTTGCTTTTCTTTAATTTTGCCTTAGAGTTTTTGTCTTTGTTTTCGATTAAGTTTTGTTATAGTTTATGTTTATTTAACTATATAGGAATATGCAAAACGTACACTTACTAAAATTAGTATTGTTACTAGTATATAAATGCAGCTCTAAAACTTGTATGCCATTTGGTTTCATTAGTTTTTTCGATCTTATCTCTTTACGGTTTTACGGTCGCCCTTCGAATACATTTAATAACATTTCTATAGAAATATTCAAAGCTGAGGTAGTTTATTCATTTTAGTTATTATTATATATTTTTTAGTTTTTAGTTTAGGTTTCTTCTCTTGGATTACTTTAGTATGTATTGTGTATATTATGTACCCATTCATATGTGCATACTGTTTGCATACATCTGTATGTCTATATAAATGTACACGCATTTCTCTCTGCTTGCGTGTGTTAGTGTGTGTAGGCGCTCTATGTTCTATGTTATATGTATGTAAGTTAGCTTACATAGGGTGTTCAAATCACGATTCGAATTACGGGCTCGTGGGGGATCGTTATACATACTACAATAGATTACTCCGAGTACATCATATCAAAAACTCTTGCTGCCCCCAACACACATTGGCATCGTTTGGAGTGACGGATGGAGTGGGGAGGGGGGGTTGGGTGGTGGACGACAGGTGACTATACGCTACAAAATATGGAATGAAACGCCCCGAAATCATATAGAAAGAAAAATGGAGGAACGAAAGCTGAACTATAAACTGAAATAAGCAACACAAAAATAATAAAAATAACAATGTTTTTTGTTTGTATTTTTTTGTTTTTTTTTAATAATATTTTACTGTTTTTTTTTGTATGTTTATAATATTTATAGATATTTAGCTCAGTAATGTAGATACAATGTACAATGTAGACACATTATGTAGCCCATATCAGCATGTAGATTTATGAACTTAACAATACGTGTAGACGACGAAAAAAAAACGTTAAACTACTGGTAGGTACTATAAAAATAATTAAAGTAAAAATAATTGTGTTATTATAGTATATAGTTTATAGTATCGTGTGTGTAGTGTGTGTGTATTATATGTATGATCTCATGTGCATTTTCTTCTTCATCTTGCTAACTTCAGCTTATATTCATTCATTCCTTTGCTTTTGTAAATAGTTTTTTCATTCCTGGCGATTCTCATATCATATCTAGTTCTCTTTAGGGATATCAATAGTGATTTTCCCTCTATGTTCTCGCTATTTAAATGTTTTGTCAGGGATATGGTGTGGGGTGTGAGGTTTGAGGAAGTGCAATTTAGATTCTGTAAACAGTTTTAATTATAAACTACTATCACACAGGCAAACCGTTTACAGCATGTTTTCTATTCATTTTCGCAATTCTATTGTTTAGCAAGGTAGGGGAGAAACTTTTTAAAATGAATTGATGAGCACAGGCAAACCAGGTTAAACTATTAATATACTATATATTATATATACGTTTATATCGTATGTATGTGTCGTGTAGGGGTATGTAGGTGTGTGTGTGTGTGTGTAGCTACTCGAATTACTTTGAGCTTATGTTATTTTCTTGTTCTTCTTTTTGAATTGTAATAAACATAACGGTAACTAAATATATGTTGTAGCTCAGTCTCCAGTTGATTACCGTATGAAATATTACAGTCAAAAAAAAGGATAAATTTAAGAATAATTTTAAATAAATTTATAAGAAATATTTTATATATGAATGCCAAAAATATAATGATGACGATGATGATGGTGACAATCAAATGCAAAATATACACACAAAGTGCAAATAATGAGCGGGCAAAAACAATAGGTTGTTCTGTTCAATTATAATCTGTTTTGTGTTTCATTCCATTCTTTGTTTGCGTAAGTAATATTAGCAAATCTATGAACATAATGCAGAAAAGTGTGCTACATTTTAGCGGGTTTTGGGTAGCACACTGAGAGAATTTAGTGTGGGGCTCGCTTCATTATCTGTTTATGTATGTGTACAATATAAACATATGTATGTATATATAGTTTCGTATGTTAGTTTTACTGTAATCTGTGGGTTTTGCTTTTTTTGCGTTTTCTTTTGCTTTTATATATTTTTTTTTGTTTCGTTTCCTTCAATTTTAGTACATGTAAACTCTTACGGCTGACAATTGGTTTCAGTTTTGTTTTTGTTTATGTTTTTCTTTTTGTTTGTTTAGTTTCTTACTCTTGTTTTCATTTTTCTCTTGTATGCTTATATGCTAAAAATATATATTTTGTATTGTATTTATATTAATAAAGTCATATTGTTGTTGTTGCCGTTGCTGTTCGGACAACAAACAACGTTCCATTGTTGCTTGCTGTCTTAGTACAGTTGTGTCGTATCCGAGGAGTGTTTACTGTTCTGTTCTGTTCGATTCGGTTTGCAACTGATCTGCTTCATTTCATTTCGTTTCATATACATTGACCTATCGTTCTGTGTCCTGTTATTTATTTCTTTCTTACTCTCTTTCCTTTTGCTTCTTTGACTGATTTTGCGTCCAATTTTCATTCGTTTAATTTGAGTTTGTCTGAATGAAATTTCAAAAAAATATAACCAAAATGAACCCCCGATTTGAAATATGTGTCATGTTATCCTGGTCGTCATCTTTATATATATATACATATATATGTATATACAACTATATAGAGATTTCTCTTTAGCTTTTACGTGATCATTTTTATGTTTCAGTTACATTATAATTTAGTTTTCTCTCTATATTGTCGGGCGTGCTGCTTCAGAGTTTCATTTGCTGAATACCTTGGTGTACAGTTATTCGTTTAGTATTTTGTATTTATTTTCTTTAGCATTTCCTGCTTTCTTTCTCTTTCTGCCACTTTCTTGGCTTTCGTTTAGTGTGGAGTGACGGCTTTGGGCTATTTGCAGTTTTGCTCGGATCTTAACTTGCCTACATCATTATTAAACTCGTTTTACACGTTATTGTTATCATCATATCATTACCATATCGTATAAAAATGTGTGTTCAGTTTCAGTTTCAACTGTCTCTGTTTTTGTCTCCGTTTTCTTTCCTTTCTTACTAACTTTCACTCTCCCAACAATTGAACAATCCGAAAACAAATTCTCGTGTCTAAGAAAACCCCTAAATTCATTCACTTTATAATAAGGTAGAAGACGAACAAAACCGAAAACAAAAAAAAATAAATATTGATTTGTACTCACGATGTTTGTACCGCTAAAAACTCTATGTAAATATGTAAATATATGTATATAAAAAAATATACCTTTTTAAAAAGTATCTTTTTTTCATTCCCTTCTCATCGTTTCTTTTTCAATACGTTTTTTTTGTCGTTTTCAAATTTTTTTAAATCATTTTTTTTGTTTCTTCAGAGTACAAATTTTATAGGTTACGACGTTAAGAAATTATATGAAAAAATTATATGAATAAATAAAAAGTAAATTGTAATAGCAAAGCAATTTCTTCTTCTTGTTGTTGTTGTTGTTGTTGCTGTCAAATTAAATGTCAAAGTACCTTTTGGATTCTCGGGTGTGTGTGTGCGTGTGTTTGTGTGTGTGTGCGTGTGTTTGTGTGTGTGTGCGTATGTTTGTGTGTGTGTCTCTGGTGTTTGTGTGTTTTTAAAATGTACATCGAAAGCATTCTAGAAAAATAATAATAAGTTTTAAATTTTTCTTCATTTTTTTCGTTTTTTAGTAATAGTTTAAATAGTTGTTAAATTTTAAAACGAGTTTATCACACCTTAAACGTTATCAGTACTTGGCACAACTTACAACACAAAAAGTACTTTTAGGAAAATTAAATTTTAACTTCTCTCTCTGTCTCTTTCGTGTGAAAAGAAAAACCCCCGCTTGGCTCATGAAACCTCCTCTGTCCTTAGTGTAAAAATGTGTGGGTCGCGTGTGTGTGTGTGTGTGTGTACAAATGACAAATTACAAATAATCGTAAAAGATATATTGTAAATGATAGGAGAATGTTCAGAATTGATAAGCCAACACCCTGCCATGTTCCTGAGCTATCGATAACAAGTGTAACTGGAACGCGAATCGCGACGCAACTGTACTCACATATAGCACATAGGGTTATAGGGTTGTCACCCATCCCAATCTGTCCTTTCCCTTACGCTTCCGTTTCGCTTCGTTCCGTTACGTTTCTTTTCAACGTCGAGTTAAAATTTAATTCTCTTCTATCCCTTTTATCCTCATTTAATGGTCGTCGTCTCTCGCTCCGCCTGCTTTAATAACGA
Source organism: Zaprionus camerounensis (assembly GCA_018904165.1). Taxonomy (NCBI): domain Eukaryota; kingdom Metazoa; phylum Arthropoda; class Insecta; order Diptera; family Drosophilidae; genus Zaprionus; species Zaprionus camerounensis. The sequence goes on along the minus strand of JAEIFS010000002.1, from coordinate 1,361,489 downwards.
TATAAAATAGCCTCTAAATACTAAAAAATAATTTCTTTGCTGCCCTCTCGCTATCTCTCTCTCTCTCTTTTTGCTTCGCTCGCTGTCGTTTTCAACGCGCACGCTTAACCTCAAATATGTTTGGGTCCTCTTGTCTTCGTTCGTTTATAATTATTATGTTTGTGTGTATATATCTCTTATTACTGTTTGGTAAACCCCCGTATTTCCTTTCTTAAACAGAGCAACAGTTAGTTAACTCAACCACTCTGCTCTCTCTCTCTCTCTCTCTTTTGCTCTCTCTCTCTCTGTCAATTTCGTTTTGTTGCTTTGCCTTGCTCACTCTTTCTTATCTATCTACTAGACTTGTTTCTTGTTGCTTCACTTCAGCATTTGGAATTCTATGCAAATTAAAAACAATGCAAATCTAGTCTAAACTTTTTCGAATTTTTTATAAAAATTCACTTAAATCTTTTTTCTGACGCTCTCGTTTCCTGTTTCTTCTTTTTAGCTTTCTTCCTCTGTTCTGTTTTCTTTTTCCTTTTATTTCTGTGTATAGAATTGAAATGCTTAGACCTCGGTCGCCAAGCATGCTATACGATATACGATATATGATATACGTTATACGATCTACGACATACGACATACTAGAAACCATTCCGCATCTCGGACATATGGTACATATGTAGGTCATTTTTTAGTATATAGTATTTCTATATGGTATATGTATATTATATAAATAAATATATACACATATATACTATATATACATATTTATTTATATATATACGTTCTTTGTATTGACAACTTTGGACATTTTTTCTATTCGCTACGCAAACTTCAAGACACCACCGAAAGTTCCTTCTTCTTTTCAAATTAAATATATGTGCACCTATATACATATATGTATATGCATGTAGATATACTCATACATATATATATATATTTACAAAAATATTACATTCTCAATTATAACAAAAACAAGTTCGATCTCTTCTCCCTCGCTCAACATATACACACACACATTTTTATAAATATATATATATGTATATATTTACTGAACACACACATATATATATATATATATATATATATATATATATATATATATATATATATATATATATATATATGTGTATACATAAATGCTATAGATATACACACATATATATGCCTAGGAAACACCTTGATTTATAAGTATATATATAGTATAGTATATACACTTGATAATAAACCCCTTACTCGAGCTACACAAAAAGGTCAGTTAATAAGTATAGGCATAGGTATAGGTATAGGTATTGGTATAGATGGTAAGGTATATAGGTATTTGTCGTCTCATTTTCGAAACATACCAAAACTTTAACAATTTCACTTTGTTCTTCTATTCTATTCCTTAATGTCACCTCGAGGTCTCCGTCTCTGCTCTGTGTGTCTGCTGTGGTTCACTATGTCTGGGTCTGAGTCTGGTTCGGTTCTAGATCTGATTCAAAAGGTTCTTGCGCTGTGGGTCAAACTATATCTCATGCTTTTCGATATATTGATATGCCTTTAACTTGTTGTTGTTGTTCTTGTTGTTGTTGTTGCTGATGTAGTTGTTGTTGTTGTTCAAGTCGCTTGTTGTGATTTCTCGCTTGTGTTTTGAAGTCCTCTTCCAGGTTTTTCTTTTCAATTCTTAAAACTATCATAATTAACTTTATGATTCTTATTCTCATGATTTTTGCATGATTTCCTTTCAGCTGCTTTTGTTTAGCTCGAACACTATACAATCGTTGTTTTAACAATTTTTTTCTTTTCTTTTCTTTTGTTTTGTTTTACTTTTAAATTTGTTTCGTTTCCGTTTTCTTTTTGTTTTTAAGTTTTTGTTTTTATTTTTGTCATAGAAGATAATGCACTTACATTGAGGTATTTGAATTACTTGTTCAATCTTCAATAGATCTTTTTTACACATATTTTTCTTAAATTTGCTCTCTGTTCTCTTTGTTTGCTTTTCTTCTCTTTTCTTGATTTTATTCATATTTCTTTTTGTCTCCTTGTATTGTTTGCATGTCAAAATATCTGTCCTAAACTGCCCTAAATAAGCTTGTAGTACGCTGTTCTTTTGTTCTCCTTTTTTTTCTACATTGTTTTTCTGCTTGATTTTTATTTTGGTCAATTTCGAAAATGTTTGTTTATTCTTTTTTGTTGCTTTTTCTCTGGCCGAAATGTTTCTTTTGTTGTTTTGTTTTCCTTCTTCTTCTTTGAAATGCACGAGTATAACGGATGCAGTGTTATACAAACTGAGCTGCTAGAGCTTTTGATTCTGGTTCAGTATCGTCATTGGTATCGACAGTGTTATATAATTATTGTTATCGCTATTGTATTGTTATTGTAATTGTTATTGTTAATTGCTAATTCTAACTTAATAAGGTTCACAAATTCAAACAAACAAACAAAAAGCATATGATTATAATAGATGCATGTAGATGTAGATCTATCTATCTGTATTGTATAACACTATGTATGAGCATATGCATGTATGTAATATATATGTATATGTATAAACAAATTAAGTGTAATATAATGAAAATGTCACGTTATTCTAACATTGTTTCATTCAACAAAATTGGGCTATTGTCTTGGGTTTATTGTTGTAGTTGTTTGATTGTTTCTTGCTCCGATTCAGTTACTTCAGTTACGATTTTAGCAGCTATGGAAAAGACTGTTAAACACTACATTATTGTACCGCTCTATGCTGTTGTTTGTATGTGTATCTGTGTATGTGTATGTGTGTTTCTATATTTGGGGATGTGTGTGAGCGTCTCTGCGAACATATCGTAGAGAAACTCCTTCTATTGCTGTTGCGAATCATACAAGTTTTTCACACTATGTTCGGTTTCTATTTTAATTCAATTCATTTTAATATAAGACTTTATGTAACACTTGTCACTCGCTCTTTTCGTCATTTAAAAATTAACATTTCAGCACCTTTTGTTTTTGTTTCAAGGCAAACACATTACATCTCTCTATCTCTCTTCCACTTTAATCTCCTATCTCTTTCTCTGCTCTCTAGTTTGCTCAAACAATTAACAACAACAATATTCTCGAAATCTCAATTCAATTCACGAAAACTATTTTACAGCTGTACACTAGGATTGCTTGATTGGCATTAGGTGAGAGATACAACTTAACTATATATCTATATGTATATATGTGTAACTGTTATACGCATATAACAGATGGGCGTGTATGTGTGTGTGTTTAACAAGCTTTTTGAATTCACATCGAATACAACGGAATACGAAGACATACATTTGCCGCTTTGTGTCTATATATATATATATATATATATATGTATATATATATAATTCAGATATATATATATATATATTTCTATGTATACTGTATTCGTTCGACCCTAGAGTTGTGCGAGGTCGCTTCAAATATTTTTAATATTTCCAAAAATTTTTTTCGTTTATTTTACAGTTTTTCTCGCTTCATTTTGTTGCTTTTGGTTTAGGTTTAGCTTTAGCTTTAGCTATAGGTTAAGGTTTAGATTTAGATATAGGTTAAGTGTTATACGTGTATATATTCTTGATGTCGTTGTTTTTGAGGTGGGTTCAAGTTGACGACAGCTTGAAATTTTGTTTGTTTCTTGCATTAAAGTTTACACGACAAAATTAATCGTAATTAGAAAGAGTAATTAAAATATGTAAATATAAAACGAAGAAGACAAAAATCATACAGTGTTTCTGATTCAAGTCGTTCGTGTGTTTGTGTGTGTGTATTCTCTCCACAATCTTCCCTTCTCTTTCTCTCTCTCTCTATCTGCGACTTTCCATTTTCGACTTAAGCAAAAAACAAAAAAAAATAATAATAATAATAATAAAACCTTAAAAAGACGCACAAACCAAAGAAATTTGGTTTTTGATTTTCTTTCGCTGTTTTTTGTTTTTTTTGTTTGTTTTTTCTTTGTTTCTCTTTGTGTTGTTGACTCTGATTCTGTTTTTTTGCTGCTGCTGCGCTGCTGTGGCTGCTGCCGCTGATTTCCTCACTTAACGCTGTACGCCTACTAAAAGTGTTTAAAAAAATAAAATAGTTCATAAAAAAATTAATTTTTATATTTCTACATATAAAAAACGAATTTTACTGCTGATTTTTGTTTCTTTTTTGTTGTGTTTTCCTTCGCTGTTATTGATGTGTAACTTTTCCTTTCCAAATTGTTGTTGTGTTTATAGTATTTGCTGTTATTGTTGTTGTTGTTGTTTTGCTGCGGCGGGGGCTGCGCTTAGGCAGGAATTAGTTGCTCTTGTTGTTGTTGTAGTTGTGTTGTTGTTCTCCTTTAACTCTCTTTCCGTATCGCTTGCCTGCAGCAGACGCACAGATACCCTGCAATAACAGCTCTATAACAGTTTCCACTGTTATGAAAACTGTTATACAGTGCGTTTTTTTGTTGTTGTTGTTGTTGTAGTAAAAGAGAGAACGTTGTTGCCCTCGGCTAGTCCGAATTGAAGTTTATCTAGGGGAAGCCATTTCTATTTCTATTATTATTATGTTAATTACTTTCGTTATAATTGTTATATTTGTAATTGTTATTGTTGGTTTTGTATAGTTGCTTGCTGTGTGTGTCTGTGGGTTGCTTCATTAACTGTTGCCCCCAATCCTCCCCATACCCCCGGCAGCTCTCTACTGCTGTGAGCTCGCCAGCTGCTGCTGCTGCTGCTGCTGCTGCTGCTGCTGTTGAGTAGCTGCTGCTGATGCATTGCCAGGAGGCGGCGACGGCTGCTGCTGCTGCAATTGATGTGAGGACGCTGTCGACGGCGCCTGCTGCTGATGATGTGACGGTGCAGGTGGCGCCGACGACGGCGCCGCAGACGGTTGATGATGCGATTGCGGCGGCAGCGGCTGCTGCTGCTGCTGCTGCTGTTGTTGTTGTTGTGACGGCGACTGTTGCTGCTGTTGTTGTTGCTGTTGTTGCTGCTGCGGCTGCTGTTGCGGCTGTTGAGTCCCACTTGGTGCAGCTCCGGCTAGGGACTGTTGCTGTTGTTGTTGCTGTTGTTGCTGTTGCAATTGTTGTTCTTTGGCAGCTTTTTGTTTTTTGGTCACTGGCGGCGGATTTGTCGATAGCATCATGGCGCGAATTCGACGCTGAGCGGACTATCGAGAGAGAGAGAGGGCAAAGAGGGTGTAAAGTGAGTGGGTCCGTGATATATGAAATTGGGTATATATGCTGCTTACCTGAACACTGTAGAATGCCCCAATGATGTGCACAGGTGTCTCCTCATCGCCGCCAGAAGGTGGCGCCAGCGCATGCTCTGGCAGCTTAATGACGCTACCCGTCACACGTTGCAGCTCACGCACATTCTGTCCGCCCTTGCCAATAATGCGTCCAACCTGAAGCAGAAAAAACAGAGAGTGTCAGAGAGAAGGACGAAGGATGAAGGATGAAGATAAAATCGGGCAAAGCTTACCTGAGAACTGGCTACAAGCAGTTCGACCGTTAGGCGGACATCATCTGTGCCGCACATGAAACCCTCCTCACGCATCTTCTCAAATATCATATACTGCGCCTTCCACTGACCCTCCGGTGTGCCAACAATCGTTACCTTGCGCTCCGTTTGTTGGTCCAGCGGTTTGTCGGCGTCGAGGGGCGCAATCTTAAGGGATGCGCTCGAGAAGCGCATTATGCTGCGTATATGAGAGCCCTTGGTGCCAATGATAGCACCGACAGCATTATTCGGTATATATAGATATGTCGTCTCCTGCATATCATTGGGAAAGGCCGGCGGTACCACGCTGGCCGGTGTCTTGGACATGGCAAAGCCTTGACACGAGGGGAACGGCATGCTCGTGTTGAATACCATGCCGTTGCCCGGTGTCGACATCATTGCCATGGGATGGAGACCGGGGAACATAAGGCTCTGTGGGGCCATTGCCTGCAGATCGTTCTCATAGCTTTGGCGCAGTTTTGTGCTGATTTGGTTTTCCGCCCGTGACATGTTCTCAATTAAGCCCTTAACCGTTATGATGCGCTCCAAGTTGAAGCTGTTAATATCGTTAATGGAGCTAACCGTTATCTTTGTGTCTGTATCCTGCATGATTCGTTTAATTGTGTTGCCGCTCTTGCCAATAATGCGTCCAATCAGATTGTTATGGGCAAGAATCTTCAAGCAGATCTCACTGCAACAAAACATGAAAAACCATCAGTAATCAGTAATTGATTGATTTATCGACTTATCGATTGCATTGCACTTACGCCTTATTCGTAGAGAGGGCCTCCTGTTGCATAACCTCCAGTATACGCTTGCACGCATTGGTACAGTTCTCCGGATTGCCATAGATCGTAATGGACTTCTCGAGGGAGCCAACATTCTCCTTGCGATGCACATCGACACGGGCCCGACTCTGTTGTGTTATGGTCCGTATGGTACTTCCCTGACGACCAATTATCGCCCCAACCATCTCACTCTGAACCAAAATGCGTAGCGGGAAGTCCGCTTGACGTCCGGGTCCCGGCATGCCAGGATACGGATTGCGTTGATTCCGTTGGCTCCGACGTTGATTTTTGTCCAGCTGCTCTGCGTGTAGTTTGCTGCCCTCGAACTCAACGCCGTTCAGACCACCAGCAGCTCTATGGAGATTGTATTTAAAGAGGAGATGTGGTGTGATGAGATGATGCGAAATAGCACGAGACGCAGTTAGGGAAGGGAGAGTAGAGGGGGAGTGACAGTAGTGAGAGATTTACAAAGAGCAGGAGAGAGAGGGAGGGATCAGATCGAGGGATTCACAATTGGTCAACAAGGAACGGGTGTGTGTGTTTGTGTGCATGTATGCAGGTGTGTGTGTGTGTGTGTATATAGATAAATAAAGGTTACATTGCACAATCGGATCAGTTCAGAACAGATCAGGTGACAAAATAAAAAAATATTTCATGACAAAATTGATGAAAAAAGAAGCCAAAATCGCCCTAAAATATAATTAACAACACAACACACAAATTTCCCCCCCCTCCCCTCCCCCATCGCTATTCCACGCACGCCTCACCCATAAATGTAGATAATGCACCCAGTGCTCCATACTCCACTCAAACTATTTACATACAATATTGTTCAACACTGGTTGAGGTTGAGGTCGAGGTTGGGATTGGGATTGGGGTAGAGGGTAGGTGTGGAGTGGGGAATCTAAGGTTAAGAGGAGAGAGAGAGAGGGGGGAGGAGAATGTAGATTAATTGTAAATGTAGCTGGAAAACAATCGATAGTATTGATATCGAAAAGCTATCGATAGTTTTCCGAACTACTATCCACAGACCATGCACACAAACGGGATCTATTAAAAGATCTGTGTATACAATACAAACAGTCGAATCTTTCTAGAACTTTTCTTCTTTGCTTTAACATGTCATTCTTAAACGTTTCTATAGAGAAACTCGACTGTACTCAACAACACAACTATCGTTAATCGAGTGTTAAGTTATGTGGATATCGGGTGTGGGTTGGGGAGTTTTTTGTAATCGTTATCGATTTCATGGTTTGGTTTGGTTTGGTTTTGGTTTTGGTTTAGGTTTTGATTTATGTTTACTTTGGGATTATATACCTTTGCGCCTGCTCAGGATTTTCGAATGTTATATGTACTGTTTGAGTATTTTGATCCTTACTAGAAATAGCCTCACACTGTTTGACGATGCCATAGGGCTTCAGTAGCGGTTCGATGTCTTCGAAACGTGTTTGCAGCGGTATGCCGCTTATTAAGATTTTTGATGTCGTAACACTGTGAAGAAAATAGCGTAAAAACACACACAAAACAAAAAAGAAGAGACAAAGAAAGACAGAGAAAGATAGAGAGAGAGAGAAAGAGGAAGAAAACAAACAACAGACATTTAAATAAAACGAAAAAGAAAATAAAAGTGCAAAATTATTATTTATAATGATGAACAAAATATAAAAATGGAAAATATAAATGGAAGTTATCAAATCAAATAAAATTAAGAGAGAGAGAGAGAAGAAAATGAGAAAAGGAGAAAGAGAAACGAGAGTGGTATGTCAGTAAAAGTGTCAGGCAGCGGAACTAACATCTAAGTAGAGATGGAGAAAGTGAGAGAAAGAGAGAGAGCGAGACATAAAGCGAGGTGAGCGTGAGAGGATGAGAGCGAGAGAGTCTGCAAAGAATTCTAAGCTAATTGCAATTTTGTTCTTGGTTTGTGGAAAGGGGGCGTGGTGGAGGAAACTGTGGGCAATAGTGGTGTTGGGTGACGTAGCAAAGGCAATGACAAAATCGAGCAAGATATGAGAATCTACAAGACAGCAACAGAGGTGCAGCAGAAAGTAACCTATTCTGCGAACAGGAATTGTAACTCCCACAACAAACTTGGACTACACAACAAGTGTATTATTCATTCCTTGGAAAAGTCTTGACAGAAATGAATTTACTAAAGTTTCAACTATACTAAGAATTATACTAAATGGGTAGAAGACGGCTTGGGGTACTTTAAATAAGCAAAAAATCCGAAGGAGCACTTGTGGAAAGTGTTAAAAAAAGATATAATCATTAAACCCTTGTTTTTGGACAACTTCGAAAACTTTGAAAATATTTCGCTCTACAGGTGATCACTGACCTCCGCGACCTATTCTTTATGTAACAATTTGAATTGAACAATATATTTTCACAAAATTAGGCATTCTTAGCTGAACTTACTTGAAAATATTAAAAGCTTAATTTTTTAGAATATTGTATATTATTTTTTCCAGCTCAAACACGTGTTCATTCCAATTATAGCAAGATACCTCAAATATCGAATGCCAAATCGGTTCAAAAAGTATCGCACAATAATGTACCGATATTAATGATTTTATAATGTCGATTTAATGCACATAATATTTGTATATAAGCAACAACTTAGTCTTTCTCCCAGGTGGAAATGTTGTTTCTATATTCTGTGATTTGATCGTCGATCGTAACTCCTTTTAAACTATTCTTATGCTCATTATCCATTCGCTTTACATTTGAAGAACCTCGATGATAGTCCTAATTGTAAAACCACCATTTCAATTCCATTTTAATCGATTGACACGCCTTCTTCCCCCAGTTGTACGTGCACATGTACATACATACAATTTCGAATAACACAATGTTGGAGTACACTTTTACCTTATGGTCAGCGGGTGTAATGAGTCAATGAGTCATTATGGTACAGCGATTACTGTACTTTTATCCAAGTTTAAATGAATGCATGTGTGTGTATATGTATGTGTGCCTGTATGTCACGCCAAGACGAGCAAAGCGCGAGAAAGAAGTAGGGTAGGAGGACGGCGGAGAGGTGGAGAGTTGCTTGATAACATCCTGTTGCCATAACGGCAACACCAACTAACTAACTAACACAGCAACAACAACAACATTCGAGTGCAAAATCTTGATCTGCTACCGCTGATGCTGCAGCTCTGTCGCGACTCTGCGCTGAAGCTGCGTTGGAATGTTGCACATTTAATATCGTGTTTATTTTTCTTGGAAGTAATTTCACTCCAGTCGGCGCAAAAACAAGAACAGCGAGAGAGACAGATAGGGAGAGAGAGAGAGAGATCTCACTTAGCGCAGTATGCCGAAGCTCAAATACCCTGCAGAGCTTTGGGGCTTATGAATGAAAAAATGAAAGCTTTGATTAGCTGAGAAATGAGAGAAAAAGAAAGAAAGAAAGAACAAAAAAAGAGGAGAGGCGAGGAGAGGAGAGGAGGCTGCGTGTGGCGTCGTGTTTCTTGAGCTTGTCAACAGCCTCGTTTCAGTGCACTGGCTTCGTCACCGTCTTCGTCTCCTTCAGCAACAAACATCAACAAAAGAGTAAAACAACAACAACAACACCAACAGCAGCAGCAACAGTCAACGCATTCCATTCCCACTTATGTGTATCCCAGTCGTCTCCCTCTCTCTCTCTCTTTCTCTTTTGCAATTCGCTCTCTCAATGAACGTTTCTCTGCTCTCTCTCTCTTTCTCTCTCTCTTTCTTTCTGTTGCAGTGTTATGCCATATTTGTTTGTGTCTGACTTTTTTACTTACACACACACACACATATTGTTGTTGTTGTTTTTTTGCTGGTTTTTCCAGGAATTGAAGTCGAAACGGACGAACAATTTGCTGACGCTGCTCTTTTTCGACATGTTTGGTTGTTCCTGTCTCTGTGTGTGTGTGTGAATTTTAAATTCGAATGCTCAAGTAGCTGTTCGCGCATGTTCCTCTCTCTCTCTATCTATCTCTCTCTCATACTCTTCTCTCCCCCCGGATCTGTAGAACAGTTTGGTAAGCACTCACAGTTTGAGCAGCACTCTGCGCATGCGTCACACACATGTCTATGCGCATTTTGCAGCTTGAGGCGTGTCCACACACACACACACTTACACACACACACACAGCCCACCCACGGGCCCAGCCTCAACATGCAAATACCAAATGCACTGTAGGCTCTGCCGCCGCAGTTCGTTGACATCGCAGCAAATAGAATATCAATCTCTTTACACCACCCACCCCACACACACACACACAGACACCTCCCCACAGCAGTGTGGTGAGTATGGGGTAAGGAGAGTTGCGACAATTTCATTCTATTTAACCTGTGACTAACGCGTCGCGCTGTCGACGCTGCTACTGGCGCCTGTCCAAGCAAATGACCTCTGCTTGTTGCGCACACATAAACACACACACGCCACAGAAGCAAAAGAAAAAAAAAAACAAAAATAGAAAAAAAATACACCATACACTATCCGACACCACCCGAGCACCTGAGCGCGGTGCCATTGATTGCATTTGTATGTGCGTGTACATGCACACGCATGCAGACACATGCATACATGCAAATATATATGTATGTTCAATCAATATACAAAATGCGCCTGCAGCGCAGCCGACGCACAGTGGGCAAAATATAAGATCTAGCGGCAATTGATTTATAGCTAAAAATAATTATGATAATTTAATTTTATCTTTTATTATTCTAAGCTATAAAATGTTTTTTTAACATTTCCTTTTTTAATTACCCAACAAGGTGTAGAGAACCATGCTCAGTTAAAATATCAGCAGATAAATAGTTGACTTTACTAAATAGACAGTTGAAAACATCTTTATTTGTTATACAAGATCAAATCTTGAATATGAGTTTGCAATCTTAATATTGGCCGTGTTCTTACTTGTAAGTTTGTGTGTATTCCAAACCCTTTTTTCAATGAACTTGTCAAAGTTTAATGGAGATATAAATAGTATTTTGTTATTATACCTATATATACAGATATTTATATATAATTTAATTATTTTGAGTATTTATATTTATTTATGTTGATCCATTTGAGTATAAAACTTAATCCTTTACATGGCAATAACTCCGATTAGCATGTAAATAAAAAATACACTTATTTTTTATTCTTTCTACTTTTGATCTATACGAGTTTTATAAAGGAAAAAGGATGTAATATCGAATTTTTCAATTATAATAATATAATATAGCTTTATATTAAACTCACTATTGTAAAAAATGCGTAAAGCAGTTTCTTTGCACATTTCAAGAAGTTTGAGGACGAAGTGATTATATCTTTTACACTTTGTAGACAATAACCGACAATATGAAAACTATAAATATTTTCGGTTTACATTAAATACAATATTGTTATGTATTTATTACATTTTTGAAAATATTTGAATTTGAACGGTATGATATGCTACTTTAATTGAATTTAAAGTATTTGTATTTGATCAGTCAGAAAGAGAGTGTTCTGTTCCTAGATACAAATATTCCCTGTATGCCACGCTTCTTGGTTTTAATTCCAATAATTTTTATATATAGTATATATATTTACTATACTACCTATACTATATACTACCTATTAATATAAAAGTATGGCGGTTCCACGTACAATCAATTGGTATAAGCTCCAACGATCTTGTTCCTCTTTTGAGTTATTGTCACAAAAACTATCGCATTTGTCCCATAGTCCCAACGGGGACATGCACAAGTATTTACTTCATCACATATGTATGTACATACACAGCAGAGGCAACAGAAAACGTGCGTATGGGGCTTGATTGCATTTGTGTGTGCATGTGAGTGTGTGTGCACGTTGTTTGCTTTTTGTTTTCGACATTTTATGAATGAACACAAGTCAGAAATTTGTTGTGCGTCGAAAGCAGCGCAGCCTGCTGCTGTTAGTATTTATATTGTTGCTTATGACTTTCTCACACTCGCACACTCACAGGCACACGCACACACACCGACATGACGCATACTCGCAGAGTTGCGTGTGCTGGGTCGCGCTGCGTTCTATTTCCAAAGCATTCCACAAGTTGCTTTGCCGCGTCGCTGTAGTCATTGACTGCGAGAAGCTACCGTTAGTTTTCGCTGTCTGCAATTGCACAGCCCCCTTTGCTTAGCCACTCTCTACTGCGTCGTCGTCGTCGTTGTCACCGATTCAATTGTTGTTGTTGTTGCTGCTGACTGCATTGGATTTTTTCTTTTCTTGAGTTTGTACTTGTTGTTTTTCCTTAGTGCTTGCAGTTTATTATCTATTACTGCCTACACACACACACACACAAACAAAGAATGTCTGTGCACAAACACACGCATACACACGTATGTACATAGACAAACTCGTTTCACTGTTGCGCGCCGTCTATTTGACCTAAATTGTCCGGCAAGAGTTGTACTCTATACACACACACAGAGAGAGACTGTCGCACACAGAGGCAGCATGCATCAGCATGTTTATCTAACCCTTGTCATTCCTCCTCTTCAGCTTATGCATTTTTGCTTTGAAAATAGGTCGACAAACAAAATGGCGAGCTGCACTGCGCTCCAGTTGTGGGCGTGGCCAAATGCCATATCGCTATGATAAGAAACCCCTTTCCCCCTGTATTCTACCCCACTACCCCACCAAGCAAACATTTGTATACCCTTCGACCATTGAAAATGGTGAAAAAAGGCTATACTAAGTTTGTGCAAATGTATGTAACAGGCAGATCATTGCTGTATAAAAGATATAAACAAAATTATCTACATATTCTCCTATTTACAATCCGATCGGACAATAAACACAGAAGAAAGCGTGAGCATGAAACCGATTGCTCGTGTCAGCTAACAGGGGAGCCAGGCGAGCGCGAAGCTCAAGCGCCATCTGTTGGGAATAATTTTACAGTATGTACATATGTAGATGTGTATGAATTTAACAAATAAAACTATACCGAAACAAAGGTCGAAGGGTATCCCACAGTCGCGTGCCGCGCGACTGTTGCTTTTCTTACTGGTTCCTATTATATTGCATTATTTTTCTGATAGGTCCGAAATACTTTCGACTTACTTTGGCATTCAATAAATCTCAAGTCTGACAAGAACAAGAACCATGGATGGTCAATGCATTTGTAGAACTTGCATGGTAAAAGATGTAGGAAACCAAAAGCCCAACGTGATCGGCATATTTTACTATACTATACATATGCATATATTATACTAAATTTCACAAATTATAGTGTACTATAGGCACAAAGTTTTATTTTGTTTTATGGTTAAAAGGTTTATTTTGTACTTAGATAGATTGATCTATAGTATGTATATATTCTAAAATAACATTTTGAATAATTTTCCTTTTCAAGTAGATGTCTTCAAATTTGATTAAACATTTTACAAACTATGTATATCCAAAAGAAAATTCGCAAAAAAGGGTGTATCTTTTCACACTGAACACCCTACTCCGCCCCTCCCCATTAAGGTCACCTTTCCATTACAAACATTGACAAAACATAATGAGAAGGGGGGAGGACACTAATGAAGAGAGAAACGATTTATTGATATATGTAAATATTGCAATATTTATTTTGTGTATGTTGAACAAATATTGAATACACTCGCTATACGTTCATTGATGATGATGATGATGATGATGATAATAATGATAATGTATATACTGCCATAAAAACTTGTTACCAACTTTAACAAACATTTTGTTTAAATAAAATCCCCGACTTGGCGAGCTTTAAACACAGAACAGTACGAAAGCACAATTGTGAGTGGTGGAGAGAAGGAGAACATGGCATTGGGACGAGGAGGGTGTTGTGGGCGTGGCGCAGAGGTAGGTGCAATTAAAATACAACTCACCGTTCATAAAAACGAGGAATTTTCGTATTTTGTTGCAATATTTGTTGCTGTTGTTGTTGCTGCTGCTGCTGCTGTTGCTGCTGCTGCAGATGGTGGTGGTTATAATAATGATGGTTGTTGTTGCTGTTGTTTAAATTTAATCTGTTGCTATTATTGTTAATGTTGTTGTTGTTGACGTTGTGGGGTAATTGATAATTGTTGTTGTTGTGCATTTTTAGTGTTTTGTTGTTGTTTCTCCCGTATACTGTATATTTTGTTTTTGTTGTGTATTTGTTGTTGTTATTGTTGTTCTGTTCTCTCGATTATAGAAAGAATGAGTTTGAGTGCTGTTCCCTTCTCTCTTTCTTTCTTACACTGACTCTCTCTCACTTTTTGCTATTTGTTGTATTTATTATTCGTTTACTTCACGCAGAAAATCAACTATAAACCACAAAAGATTAAAATCATGAGACTAACTCGGCGGCAACAACAACTGTAAGAGAAACACGCACACAACAAAAGAGGACGATGGAAGAGAAAAACGAAAGCGAACGCGATGAGTTCGCCTTCTCTGGAATTACAAATACAAATTGGAAACGTCGCCGTCATGACGTAGACAGAGGCGGCGTCGCGACGTCGACACACATACATGCATGTACACCTACACTCACTCATACAGAAACACACTTGTTAATCACACGCAGCAAAATGTGTAGCAGAATTTGTGATACTGATATGATTATGATTCCATTTGATTCTTTTTTGCTTTCTTTTATGTCTCTTTTCTGTGCTCTTCTTTTCGTCGTACTCTTCACTTCTCGCTGCTGCGTTGATCTTTTAGCGCTGTCCGCTTCTTCTTGCTCATTTTAGTCACGCGTGTGGGCTCTGATTCGCATTCGCATGCGCTGTCGCTGTCTTGTGCCTTGTGCTTTCAAATTGTGCTTGCAAGGGTGTGCGAGAGGGAAGGCAGCAGGCAGTGCGCTGACTCACAGGCGCGCACACCACACTGCCAATTTAACATGCAGATGTACGTATTTATCGATAACTGTCTATCGATGCATGAACTATTTTCTTTTCTCTGCTTTGCTCTGTACGCATGTTTGATACGTGTCTGACTAATTAGCGGCACTGTTGCCGCCCCCTTTACACATGAGCCCGTCTCCCTCTCCTTCACCATGTGTGTGTGTGTAGATTATGTAGACGCATGGGCAGCATTCGCGACGAGGCAAGCTTAGAATGTCGGCTCAACCCAAAACCGAAGTGACTTTAGCGAGAGGGAGCCTTGCGAGAGAGAGAGAAAGAGAGCGCGCACTAAACCAAGTGTAAAGAACTGCAATGCAAATAAGAGCACAGCTCAGCAGATCAACACACTTTCTCTCTCTCTCTTTCTCTTTGGCAAGAGAGCACAGACTCCGAGTTCGAACTCGACTCGACTCCAACTTCGACTTCGTCTTCGATGGCGATTCGTATTCGTTTAACGAACCACACACCACACAAGTCACAGTGGAGCAAAGTAGGTCAGTTTGCTAGCATGTTGCTGTTGTTGTTGTTTTAGGCTGGGCGCAACTAGTTGAAACAAAGTAACACACAAGCGCACACAAGCTAATGCTTAAATTGAATTTGATTGTCGTGCGTTTGTTTGATTTCAATAATTGTCGACGCCGTTGCAATTCCTGAGTAGAATACGAAACTAAAAGGGAAAGAACAAAGCACAAAAGACGGCAAAAGGAATTCAACCGCCGAAACACACAGCATACACACACACACATTCACACATGCATGTATTGTTGCCGGCTTGGCATTGTCAGCATATAACGGTATATCGCACACACACATCTCATTTTTGCCAACTTTGTTTGTTCCCCTATGCACACACACACCCATACACACTCTTGCAAGATAAAGGAAAATAGAACAAAATTGTTTACTTGTAAAAACTACGAACAGCAGTGCAAAAAAGAAGCGATATCAAAACGACACGACACTTTTTTCCTTTCTTTCTTTTTTTATGCTCTTCTTCCAACACTCATCACTCACTTTTCACAGCTTGTTTCTTTACGTTGTTGTTGGTGTTGTTGTTGTGTTCTACTATGAATATCACTTAAAGCTTTAAGCTAATTTTGAAGAACGCAGCACAATTTCTGCCGTCGCTGTTGTTGTTCTTTTTCTTTTTTTTTTTGCGCCCACGACGACCAGCGACCGATGACTATTGAAAAAAAAAGTAAAACACGCACACACACACGACCGCGCAGAGACACCGACCGACACCAACAAGAGCAGGCGTAAAATATTTTATAATTTTTGCTGTTGCTTTGCGTTGGATTATTTGTTGTTGTTGTTGTATTTTTGGTGCTGTTGCTGCGCTGCTGTTGCTGCTTGTGCTGCTGTCCCAACTACGTCGCGTATTTCCGAAAAAGACGACCGCAAAATGCAAAGAGCATTTAACTACTGAAACTAAAACGGGCGCGTCAAAGAGCAAGACGCAAACCGACTGACTGCGACAGCAACAGCGGCAGAGGCAGAGGCAGCGCACAATAGCAACGGCAAATCGACGGTGGTTCGGGATAGGAGGAGCAGGAGGAGGGAACAGCAAAGCACGAAACGCAAGTGGCGGCCCGTTGGAGCAGCAGCAAAGAGAGAGAGAGACAGAGTGGGAGAGAGAGAAACCGCAGTACACATACGTACACACACACATGACTGAGAGAATCAGCGATAGCCGCTAGCCGGCTACGCGGCTGCAAAGCGACAATAAGCGTAAAAGTTGCCGTCTACTTCGACGCGGTCGCCACCGTTGTTTTTTTTCTTGCTGTTATTCTTACTTGCGATATACCGCCGCCATCGTTGTCGTCGTCGCCTTAGCCTTTGTTGTTGTGTTTATGGAGCAAAGGCAACAACATGATTAGCGCGCAACACTTGCAAAAAGCGAAAAGGGAAAATGAGAAGGAGACGGAGAACGAGACGAAGAGGGAGATGGCAACAGCGAAAGAACGCGCTGGGCACAAAGTAGGAGAAATGGCAATCCATGAACAATGAAGAACAGCGAGGGGGAAAAGGGGAAATGGGGAATACGCGCGCGTTACCTTTGCAGTGTCTTCTCTATGTGTGTGTGCTGGTGTTGCCAGATGGAGGCAACAGTTGGTGCCGAGCTCCATATGGCAACACGCAACGTAACGTAACGTAAGCGGTGAGAAATGTGCGTTTGGGCTTATCACAACGTAACACACACACACACACACACGCCCTTGTTGGTATGTAATGTATGTATGTAATACTTGCACTCACACACACACACATGCATTCGCACTTTAATCTAATTAATTCGTCTGCCTTGACAACTCTGCCTTGACAACTCTGCCGCTGTCATGAGTAGCGCGACAAAAGCTCAGAAAGCACACAGCACCGGCGGTGGCGTCGGCGTCGCGACGTACTCAAGCTCAATCAACCGGCGGCGGCGATTCGATTCTCTGACTTTTACGCGTTCTCTCCCTCTCTCTCTCTTTGCAAGTTGCGTTTTTTGTTCGCACTCTTAAACACGCACACTCACACACGCACACAGCAACAACAAGTGCAGATCTCTCGCCGCGAAAGTCAAGTTGTTTTTGCACTCACCAAAGCGCGCTCTTTTGTTGTTGTTTGAGTTGTGCTCTCCACCCCAAAAGTGCAACAACAACAACTGAGTGCCCTGAGTGCTGTTGATGTCTCTCGATTACGTCACGCATTCGCAGTGCATGCAGCGAGATGCGCATCATTGCATGCGTGTGTGCGTGCACTGCGTCTGCGTGTGCGTTGGCAGAGCAGCGCAGTGCAGCAAGCAGCAGCAGAAGCAGCGGGAGCTCCTCAACTATTTGTTATTTCCGGTCATTTATTATTTTGTTCTCTCTCTGCGTTCGTGTGCGTGTGTGTGTGCTTTATTTTTGTTTGAGGTGACGTCGCAACGCCGGCGCCGGCCAATTAGTTTGTGTGTGTGTGTGTGTGTCTCTCTCTCTCTCTCTGTGTGTGTGTGTGGGGAAAGATGTGCGCTATGACCGCAAAAAAGCGGGCAAAACGCCACAACTAAATAAATAATAAGAAAACGAACGGTAAAAACAGTTGTAAGCAGGCAGAAGCCGCAGGCAGAGGCAGAGGCAGCATGAGGTTAATAAAAGTTGCGACTTTACTTTTCGGTAGTTCAATGGCCTCAATAAAAAAAGCAGCAAACAGCAGCAGTTGCCGTCGCAGTCGCCGTCGCCGGTCGCTGCGGTCAGTTGCTCTGCTAAACTTGATCGTAAATTGCTGATAAGGTGCGCAGCTGAGGGCAGCGGCGATTGCAGTGCAGTAACAGCAACAGTAGCTGCGACGTGTCGCGACGTCAGCGTCGTCATCTAAGCCGCCTGCGCCTCCGCGTGCTAAAAAGCTTTGGAAAACTAGCTAAGTAAAATTGCACTCTCTTTCTCTCTGCCCCTCTCTCTCTCTCTCGCACTCCGCACTCTCACGTTCACTTGCTGACTGCACTGCGGCAGAGCTTTTGCCTTTGTTGTGCAGCTGCCGAAAAGGACAACGCGCGCGTGGGAAGAACAAGGGGAGAGAAGGAGAGGAAAGAGAGAGAGAGAGAGAGAGAGAGAGGGGGGGGAAAGAGACAGTGGGCAACTGTTGCAAACTGGTCAAGGGGATAATGCGGCAACCCTCGTGGCTTGGCAGTGAAATGCTTTCTTCCCTTTCTTCTTATCAATGGGTGACAACAATGGGGCAGCAAGGAAAGAGAGAGAGAGAGAGAGGGGGGGAGAAGGGAAAGAGGCAGTAGAAAGGGTGCAGGCAGTGCGTGAAATGGCAAAAGGGTTGCCGAATGCAGCTGCTGCTGTTGCCAGGAAGAAAGAAGAAAGTCACGAAAAATAACGGTAAAAGAACGATCGCGTAATTCTACACAAATACAAATGCAGTCATCGTGTGTGTGTGTGTGTGTGTGTGTATGTGTGTGTGTCATGATAATCATAATGAAGATCACCATCAGCAGTTGCACGTGTCGCGACAGTTGGTCGATTAGCGCGCCAAA
Source organism: Zaprionus camerounensis (assembly GCA_018904165.1). Lineage (NCBI taxonomy): Eukaryota > Metazoa > Arthropoda > Insecta > Diptera > Drosophilidae > Zaprionus > Zaprionus camerounensis. The sequence continues at coordinate 1,342,410 of JAEIFS010000002.1, read as the reverse complement.
TACCAAGAGAAAGAGAGAGAGAGTGAAAGGGAGAGAGGCAGACAGTGAGCGAGGGCGAAAGCTCGGGCCGAGTACCGTTAGTTAGCTGTAAACATGCCGTAAACACCCGTTAAAGGGAGCATCCGATAAAGGACTCTTGATAAGGACGAGGAGCAGGAAGAAGAAGCAGAGAAGAAAGCAAATCTTCTTGAAATTGAAATGAAATATTGTAGAACAACTAGAACACTCATGGTCAACTTAATAGGTCTCAATTGAATAAATTTGTATAAAATACAGTTGTGCCCACCTTAGGGGAACATCTCCAACCCCATAAAGTTTGTAACATATTTTATTAATCAGCATCTACAGGGGAGTCCATATAGCCATCTACATATGTATGTATGTATGTATGTCTGTCTGTCTGTCTGTCTGTCCGTCTGTTGCAACGCACACTATTCTCTTAGGTTTTAGAGATATCTCAATGCAACTTGGTAGACATGCTTCTGACTGCTGCACGATGTATATAAGTCGGAACGAGCCAGATCGGTGCGATATATCGTATACCTGCCATACAAACTATCAGTCGATTTTCGATATTTGTCAAGATATTTTAACCAAATTCACTAAATCGCACTCTTTATATATTATTACAATTCATATAAGATGTCTACAAAATCGGATTACTATAACATATAGTTGCCGTAGGTACAATCGGCCGGAATGAGGGTTTTTCTATCAAGATCAGTTTTGATCGTCAAAATAACTTAATTTAAAGACAGAATATTGAACATAAATAATACTATTCAGTTCTGCAATACGATATATAACTAGTATAGGAACGATTGGAAGAGGTAAGAGCCTGCTAGGGTATATAGCTTTCTTTCTGCTTGAATTTATATCAAGAGAATTATCGACATGAACTTCGCTTCGGAGTTTATTGAGGTGTATAGAGTAAAGTAAGGAATGGCAAATGTAAACGCGATAATCACATCATTATCTTCATCATAATCACCATCATCATCATCATCATTATCATTATATGAACCAGGACCCAGACCTGGCTTCCAGGACATGTGGACACCAAATTGAGGTACCTGCATTGGATAACTTGCAGGGTTGCTTAGGGGAAACTGCAAGAGTTGCCTAGACAGTTAACTATTCCTTCTATATTCTATATTCCACTCTATATAGTATTGTTGACCATATTTCCTAGCTGTATCGAGTTCTCTTTTGGTCATTATCTTTGAAAGCTTTTCCCTCATCTCTTTTTAAAACTGTACTTGAAGCTTTACAAGATGCAACCTTCCTCTCTATGCAATCTTCTCTCTCATCCCAGCAGCACCCACAACTATCTGCAGATTTCTGTGTGTGTGTGTGTGTGTGTGTGTGTGTATGTGTATGTGTGTGTGTGTATCTATGTATATCAAATGTATCTAGCTATGTTGAAAATCTAAACAGATCTCGTTCGTTCGCGCCGCCGTTTTGTCGCTTCCTTTTTGGCCCTGAACATGAGATTTTGCTGCTCGCATTTCGCTAGCTCTCTCTCTTTCTCTCTCTCTCTCTCTCTCTATTTCTATCTCTTTCCCTCTTCCTCTATCACTTTTTTGTGTTTCGGCTGCATTCTTGAAAAACTAAGCCAGCAGTAACACGAATCTCACCGTATCACGTCGTCGCTGAGTGTGTGTCTTGCTCTTCTTCCTCTTTCTCCGTGTGTGTGTGTATGTGTGTGTGTGTTGTGTCGTTGAATTCTTGGAAATTTCTAATGAACACAAACACAAAAAGGAGCACACAAAAATGTACAGCAACAACAACAACAATGAGAACAGCAAAAAGAAAAAATACGAAGGGAAAAAAATGAAACGAAACCGAAATAATGTGGATCAAACGCACGTTAAATAAGAAGTACAAACGAGCGGAACGTGAGAAGAGCCAAGAGAGCATCAAGTAAGACACACACACCCAAACACACACACACACACACAAACACACACACACAGGAGTGGATAAAAGCATGTGCGCCGACGCAGAAGACCTTGCGTGATATATTTATATATATAGCTATATATCAGTGTGTGTGTGTGTGTGTGTGTGTGTGTGTGTCGAAGCTCACTCTATGCACAGCATCTTGCAGAGCTTTTTGCAAAACAGCTGTTTGTGGAGCCAAAGCTTCAGGTAGAAGGATCTGAACTGTTCAGTTCGAGAGAACTGACAGAACGAGGTGTACGAATTCTCCAAAACTAACAGATATAGAAAAGCTTAAGTGACCCTCGGCTAATTGTTAGCTAGAGCTTTTCAAGTTATTAGAGTAGTCGAGTGGAGCAAACAGTGTAATATCGTATATAGTCAACTCTTTAAGCTAACTATATACATATATATCTATCTATCTATTAATCCATCCATCTATCCATCTGCATACTTGTAGTACGACGATTAAATGAAGACTCGCCTCGTGAAGTGTTCAAACTAATTAACTAATTCAAATAGGATGGGTTCAGATGGAAAGACAGTTGTGCATCGTCCACATAGCCAGGCCCTTAGTCCAAGGTTCAACACAAAGTCCATGAAGCCTGAATGGGGCTGAAAAATGTCTTGGGGTACCTTTTTTTCGGCACAGTGTGGCCCAGATCATCCAAATCAATGGAATTGTGGATCGATTCCAATATTTAGATATTCTAAAAAAACGATAACATGCCTGTAAAGTGGATATATGTACATATATACATACATATATGCGTGAAAGGATCACATTTGGCCTTTCAAACTATTGACCTATCATGGTTTGATCGGCTTCTCGTGACCCTAGCTATCGAACCTTGCACTGTGTTAAATATATTGAACCCTGCTTGACTCATGCAAGTGCATTGTGAACAATTCGACGAGGGCAATCCACGATGTCAGCTATTTCACCTGGTTTTTACCTGATTGTATCAGTTTGTTAACTAATTGACGTTCTTCCACAATGCAAGTTTTGATGCTGATTGTAATGAATAAATGTGCAGCAAAGAATAGCAAAGATGCGACACAACATGCACTCTGTGCAAGATGAACTGTATTATTAAACTGTCTGTCAATTATATGTTTGATATTCATGGAAACATCTGTAAAGAATTGATATAACATTGCAATTTGTTTACATTATCAACATGTCCCCTACAGAATGGCACTTCAGCTTGTTTCTTTCCATTCTTTGCTCAAACATGTGAGCATAGCTGTATATATGTACATACATATCTTTTCTCTACACATATCCATCTGTCTATTTAACTATATGTATATTTATCACTCTTTCTTTCAATTTACACCTCTATCCATTTATCCATTCATTTATTCATCTGACCATCAATCCGTTTACCATTCTATCCATCTAACATTCCATCCGTCCATCCATCTTTGTCCATCTCCTCTCCTCCTATTATCTTTTGGCTTGCAGATACTTTAGCTACAGCTAAAACTGAAAGCGTTAGGGCAGGGCAGGGCAGCCCGTGTAGATGCTTGAGCAAATCTTGCTACTACCTGGACACACACACACACACACACACACACACCTCCACTCGCACACCCGCACACCCGCATGGCTACTGAGACTACCTGGTTCAGTTTTGTCAGTTCTCTCTCTCTCCTCTCTTTCTTCGCGTGTGCATCCTGTTTCGGCGCTGCCTCAAAACCCGACGTCCTTCTGCTCTTCCGCTGGGCAACAACGACTACCTAACTACCCCTCCTCTACCCGCCCCCGTCCCCCATGCAGTATTGTGCTGCCCCCGCATGTAGACTTCAGGAGGCAGCAGACTGGGGGAGGGGGAAGGTTAGCTTCCTCTTGTACTTGATTTCATTCAAATGCCGATTTGCTTCTCTATAACAAACATATGCAAATGTGTGTGTGTGTACTGCTTGTGTGTGTGTGTGTGTGTGTGTGTGTGTATGTGTGTGTTTGTGTGTGTGTATTGGCACAGCCGATCAACGTTTCAAACAAGTTTCCCAGGCATTTTTGCTTTGATGTGGGAGCAAAAGGGAGAGGGAGAGGGGGAGGCTGCGGGAGGCTTGCTTGAATGGAGCATAGTACACACTACACACACACACACAGACACAGACACACACCATATCACACACACACACATGGCAGGGCACAAGGTCAAAGCGCGCTGGTGTCGAGTCGCAGCTGCCGTACACGACGTATGCGTGTTATCTAATCAACCCGGTTCCCCTCTCGCTCTGCGCTCTGGACTACAAAGGATTGCAGGCTGCCTCCTTCCTGCTTGCCTACTAATTTGACTGTCAATCAGCGACGAAGGATGCGGACCAGAGCACCAGAGGATGCGACTGAAAGAAAGAGGAGCTGATAATCGATGGGAATCAAATAGGAGGCAATTTGAGGCGAGCGAGATTAGAATCTCCTCTCTCTTTCCCACACACTCCAAGGCACCTTTTCTGTTGAATGACACAATGCAACTATACAGACACACACACACACAGACAGGCGCACTACTTAGCTTGACAGCTAAAAAGACAGCAGCGCAAAAAGGGTGAAACTTCTACTGTTTTCTCCCTCCTCCTTCCTCCCTCCTACCTCTTCTCGGACCACCCCAACCCTCCTACCTCCTGCGAGACAAATTGGGCAAGCGATCTTCGCTTGAGATCCTCAGCTAAGTGAACAAACATTAGAAGAAATCCAACAAACCAAACCAAACTAAGAAGGGAAAGGACCTAAAAAAAGGATGCCAAGTCCTGCGAATAATTAAAAGAGGGAAGCCAAGGAGCGGGGGGCCACGGTAGGGGTTGGGCTGACGGGCTGAGATGAGGTGGATACGACAGAAATGTGAGAAACTCGTTTGGCAATTTGCTTAACCCGAAACAAAAACTAAAAAACTGAAAAAGGAAGCAAAAATACGCGAAGGGAAATGAGGGAAAACGCGAAGGGGCCCCCCATCCAAGTATCTTCTAAGGCTCGAGAAGTTCTCGTTGTTGCCTACGCCAACTCAGCGACATAAAACCTGATTATACCCACACACTCTCTCCCTCTCCCTCTCTCTCTCTCATACACACACACACAGAGACAGGCATGTAGATCTCTATGGACTACGCAACCCTTTGGGAATTTCAGAACTTTTCTAAGCAGTCGCGGCATGTTTTCTTTGCCGGATTAAAGCGAATGCTACAGAAAAAGATTTTTGACTGCCTCAAGTTGTGTGTGTGCGAGTGTGTGTGTGAGTGTGTGTGTGTGTGTGTGTGCGTGTTTGTGTGAGATTCTTTTGCTGCTTTGTGTTTTCTTTGGGTTCATTTTTAGAAATTAGTAAAGAATTTTTTCCCTTTTCTCGTTTGTTTATTGTCCCCTTTGCTCTCTTTCTCCTTGCAGCTCGCCGACGAACAATGCTGAGCTGAGCAGAGCAGAGCGAAGCCTTCAGCGGCGCCGGCGCGTTACTGACGTTGACGCTTACCCGCAGCTTAGCCCTTGTTGCAACAAGCGGCTTAGCGCTGTTTCCGATCGCACATCGTTCACAGAGCTTCCTGGCCTCGTAGAAGCTTGGCCAGAGATCCCGATCCCGATCCTAAGGGTTGACTGAACATGAACATGATTGCAATCGAGATCGAAGCTTTATTGAATGGCAACCTTTGCTCAAATGCGAATTGAGACGAGCTTTATAAGAAAAGCTTCCCCTAGAAACTTTAATCAGCAAGAGCTGAGGTTAGAATCTGATCTGCGGGAGCTACACGAAGAGAGAGAGATCAATAGAAGACTTTGTAGAATAGAATAGAAAGAGAGGAAGTCCGGACCAACTAGGGCTTGTTCTAGATTGAAGATCACTTAGTCACACATTGATCAGCAAGGGTTGAGGTTAGAATCTGATCAGCGGGAGCTTAACAGAAGAACGATCACCAGAAGCCTTTAAATAATAGTATAGAGGGAGGGAAAGATGTTTCGAGAGAAACCTTAGGTTTGTTCTAGATTGAAGATCGATTAGTTATCGAACTGAAAGATCGATTAGAAAGTAAATAAGCTAGAAAAAGAGAGCTGCAAAAGTGAAAGTTTTCCGCGCTTGCAAAGCAATTAAGAAGCTCGGAACTAATCGCTGGCTACACCCCAACTTCAGCTCGACGATGCTCACTGGAAATGTACTCAGGGTGGACGTGTGTGTGTGCGTGTGAGTGCGTGTGAGTGCGTGTGAGTGTGATATGATCTTGTGAAGATGCTGCGACAGAAGGAGGCTTCAGTCTTCACACGGAAAGTATATCAATTTTTACTTTGCTTTGCCCTTGCCTAAAGGGGTGTACTGGCGGCACAGGTAAGCAGAGCAGAGCAGAGCAGAGAAGAGAAGAGAAGATGAGAGGAGGAGGGAGAGGTGGCCAGACTGCATGTGACAATGATGATCACCTCTCGCTCCGCACGATCATCTCAGCACGTCACATTGGGCTGTGATCTACTATGTGGCTCAGTGTTTGCTTACACCACTTGAGCGTAACTCGGCGAGGCCGTCAGTTGATGAGGGTCGCATCCACGGTTGCGTTGGGGTGAGGACTTGGGTTTGGGCATGGGTTGTGCATGGTTCTCTCCCGTTGGGTCTGAGAGCTTCTATTTTTTTCTTGCTTCTTCACATTCTGTGATATGCCCAATTTATCACAGGAAATTAGCTGCTATTTAGCAGCGTTGTAGGTTTTGGCAAAAAAATACTAGAAGAGGGTTAGGCTACCTTAGGGTGCGGAGGGTGGACGGGGCGGGGGACTGCCAAATATGTTAGATTGAAGACTGTGCTACGCTCAGCTCAGTCTCAGGTTCTCGAAATCAAGAGACAGAGACAGAGAGAGGGGGAGAGGGATAGATGGGCGAGCATCTTGTTATTTGGCGTGATAATTTGTGCAATTGTGGATTCGATTCCAGCACCAACTGGACTCAGCTCAGCGCCTCCTCACTACCAGCACAATGCCTTGCTCTATCCAGCCCTACTTCTCTGGGGTATGACGGAAGAGGGTCGCGGCGGAGCGTAGGGTTCTCGGGTTCGGCGCGTAGCTTGCAGCGCGTGACTTGAGGCGTAGCTAAAATGTTGTGGCGCCATCTTGTTGGCAACTTCTTGAGGTTATGGCCAAGAGGCAATTGAACCAATTGACCACGGGCCAACTGGGGTCCCCAATTGCGAGAGGACTTCGAATTAAAATGGAGCATTTTCAGGGACTTATAGAGATCGATTGGAAATGGGAAGGATACAATGAAGACACAAAGTATACAGGTATTTCAAGCAGTGCTGAGAAGAAATCCCTGACAACCCCTATGAATTCAAAGTTTCAAGATCAAAATAGACTGTGGCGAGTAAGTTGTTATAGAGATAGGAATGCAGATATTTCAGATCTTTTAACTGAAATGCCAGTTATCTTAAGATAATTTCAAACTTCTCTAGAGAACCTCTTTGAAGACAGTTCAGAAGAGGTGCTTCTTAGGATTCTTCTGGGCAAATACTTAAAAGCATTACAACAACGACTACGGAATGAGATGGATTCGAGAATACTAAAAGAAAGACACTACAAGAGTCAACTACAAATAGAATGATCGTTTATACGTACTAAGAGTTTATTATATGTTGGTGGGATTGACTGAGGAATGGGATAAAGGAGGCCAAAATATGTTGGTTATTTTCTATTTCTTTTTTGGTTTTTGTCGAAAATGATTGTGAAAATGTTTTTTAGGTTAAGGTGGGTTGGTGGTTGGAGGGGGTAGGGTGCTGGGGGGTTTGTATTTAAAAAAGAAAAGAGAATTGCATAAATACCTTGAGGTGCCAGCACCTTCCAATTGCTGCCGGTCCAATGGCGGATCGAAAATCTGCTCACGATCCTCTTTTGATAATTCCAAATCGGCGAATTGATCCAGTTCGGATGCCATCTTTATAACTGTACCTTGCTGTTGTTGCTTCTGATTTAACCCTTAGGCGTTGCGTTTGTTTAACTCTTTGTTGATTTTGTATTTAACTCGATTTTCTCCTCGTGATTTTCCCTTTTTATCTTGTTTACGTTCGTTTCCGGAGATGTCTTGGTGAGTGTCTAGGGATTGGGGGCACTTTTCTTGTGTGGGGGTCTGTGTGAGTGTGGTTAGTCTGTGTGTGCGTATAGTACAGTGTGGCTGGACTTTGTAGATAGTAAAATGGTGTTCAGTCGTATTCAAATGAAGATTCTAACACAATTTCGACGACTGTTCTGTTTCTGTTTTTTCTTTTTCTTTTTTTGTTGTTGTTGTTGTTGTTGCTGTTCTCGATACTCGAACACGTTTTAGCTTTTGATTTAAAAAAACACTTTAGAATTTCGTTTTAGATTGTTTTGAGGGGGGGGGGGGAATTATAGTTATTGTTGATGTTTTAGAGGGCGTGGAATGTTTCAAAAAGGACGTTTTCTCTGCCTTTGGATTGGTTTGATTTGTTAGTTTAGTTTCCGCTTTGGCTCATGTCCTTGAACGTTTGGCTGGGTCTGTTTTCAGTTGATTTTGGTTAACAATTACTACGCTTGTTATATGATTTATGTTGCATTGCCTTTTCTCTTCGTATTCGTATTTTTTTGCCCGCGTTTTGTTCACTCTTTCGATTACTTACGGATCCGGCTTTTTTTTGGCTGAATTTCGACGAGGAAAACTAAAATCGGTCGCTTGCTCAGGCTGAAGAATGTCCAATACGAAATGAAATGGTTTGTTGTTGTATATTCGCTTTTTTTGTATTGTTATTATTAATTATGATTTGTTCTCTTTTTTTGTCAATTTGGCCAAATGGGTGAAAACCTGCAAGGTAAGAGGAAGAAGAAGCACGTCAGTATTTTATGCAATTGGCAGTTGGTTTGCTTAAGGTGCTAAGAAGGGAAAAAGACTCGGGCATCAACGGGTTGAGCGACTAACGGATCTGCCTAATGCGATTTGTTTTTGCATCAGTTTTGTTTGGTGCGATGCGAACACGAACGCACATGTTGGAGGCCATTCTCACCAAACCCACCACCCTCGCCGTCGATTCTGCCCACACAAGAGCAACAATGACGAGGCAACAGCTGTTGCAGAACTACGGCGCAGGGGAGAGCGTGCTGCGTGGGGACAGAGAGAGAGAGTGAACTAAGTGATCACATTAAAGCTGCTCGAGCCGGCCGGCAAGCAACACGTCACGACATGTTGCTAAGCAGACGGCGTCGACGGCGGCCGCGTCAGCAAAGCTTTGGGCGCTGCGACTGCGATGCCGGTGAGTGGGCGCGTGCATTAGAAGAGATTTATGCGTGAGAGAGTGTAAGAGAGTGCGAGCTTTTGCTGTGCTGCTGCTGCAGCTAATGGCGACGTCGCTGCCGCTGTTACCGTCACCGACGTCGCTGTCGTCGTCATGTTGACTTTGATCTTGGGCCGTGTCTGTGTGTTGGTGTGCGTTGGTGTTGCTCTTTTTTGGCAATTGTCTTTGTTGTTGGCATTTTTGTTTGTGTGGTGAATTAGTAGGCGAGAAGCAAAAGCACGTAAAGAAATACAAAAAAAGCACTGTCAAAAAAAGAATGTGCCTAAAAATATTGCAAATTGTTTGATTGTTTTCATTTGCCACTTTGCCAATTGTTATTAACTGTTGTCTCCTCTGTTCTTCTCTCCCTGTTCTTGTGTGTGTGTAGCTGTCTGTGTTTGTTTATAAAAATATTAATAAAATCGTGCCAGCTCCTGTTTTTGTTGTAATTCTGTGCGCAGATGATGTCAGAGCACGTTCAAAAATTGTGTTTGCATTTTGTGCGTTTGCGTTAGTTGTTTTTGTTTTTGCCGTGTTTGACTTTGCAGCGCACGAGTACTCCACTCTGCCGCCGTCGACTGCGATATGTTCAGTGTCCTCCTGCTGCTGCTGCCGCTCTGCCTGCTCTGTACGCGTGTAATCTGCTCTATTTAATTGCTTGAAAATTATGTAAAAATAACTCAAGTTTGTCGCACACATAAAAAACAACAAAAAAAAAGGAAGACAGAAACGCAGTCACGTAGTGGGAGTGGGGTGGGGGGAGTAGGAGTACAAACACTGAATGCTGCGAGGCGGCAAACACACGCGCGTACACACACGCACATACACGGGCAAAAAACAATATGCCAACTGCTGCTTCTGCCCCTGCCCCGCCAACGCGACAACTATTCGTTGCTACCTGTGCCGCTGCCTCTGCTGCTGCGCTGCCCCGCCAAGCTGTTGCTAATTATTTGACGACGTCGATTAAACGTAACAAACAAGTACAACAATTAACGGTTTGCCTATTTCCGTTATGCATATAAATATAAATACATCAATTAATGCGTATGTGTGTGTGTGCGTATGCTGTGTGCTGGCTTTGAATGATTTTACTTTTCTATTTTATGCTCGCTTAAGTCGTAGCGGGGGGCGAGAGAGAGAGAGAGAGATTAAGAGAGTGTGGGAAGGGGAGCGGACATGGGGGGCAGGGGAAGGCGGGGAGACTGTGATCGGGATTTTATTTGAATCGCGCGTGTCCCGCGCTCTTTTTCTCCTTTTGCTTGTTTTATGTTTTTTTTTATGTTTCTCGTATTTTTTGTATTTTTCTTTGCTTACGTTTTGGCAACGAACGAACGTATGAAGAAGCAACAGCAGATCAAGATCACTTTGAGATGTTTTCGTTGTTGTTGTTGGTTTTGTTGTATTTTGTTATATTTTCTCTCAACAGAAGAAGAAGAATAAAACACACTATCAAAGAGAGCACGAACAAACAAAAAGAAAACGAGAGAGGAACAAAAAAAAAACTATGATGAACAGCGACGGCGACGGCGGCGACGAAGCGGACACGTTAATGCATATTTAACTTTTATTTACGATTTAATTCGAAATTTGTTTTTCTATGTTTGATTTGTTTTTCTTTTCGTTATTTGTTTTCGATGTGCGTATCTGTGTGTATGTGTGAGTGTTTTCTTGAAATTTTGCCGAAAATTACTATGCCAATAATTGTCTCAGTCGACCTTCTTTCTGCTGCGGCGTTCCAAATACAAATGACGGAACCGAATTGTGTTTCCAAATACAAAAATGACCGACGGCGACGTTCATGTGGTATTCTGGCTGGCAGCGACGGCGACGGCGACGCAGGCAGCACCAGCAGCAGCACCAGCGCCGCCGCCGACCTGAGTGTGAGCGAACGAGAGCGCAGCAGAGACAGCCAGAGCTCAGAGAGAACAGAGCAAAGCGAGAGTGAGCGAGAGAGGGAGAGGGAGAGAAGGAGAGCGAGCGCAGTGCGTAACACTTATCACTTAACAGTTTCACTCAAATATACTTTTCGGCCGCCAACGCGCTCGTCTTGCTGCGCCGCCTTAGCCGAAATTCCTATGCTCTCACACACACACAAACACTGCAGAGTTGTAGCAGGCAGTAGGCAGAGAACAGCAGGCAGAGAGCAGCAGGCAGCAGGCACCAGGCAGAGGCAGAGGCAGCGGCAGCATCGACCGCGACCGCAGCCAAGCGAAAGACAGCGCAACACAAAAGCAATTTGCGATGTTTTTATGTATGCCCCTCTCACTGTGTGTGTGTGTGAGAACGATGTTCACGTGTGTGTGTATTGCCGAAAATTCAATGAGTGTGAGTGGAATAAGAAATGAGCGCCGTCGTCTCAGCCAAAACGGAGTCGAGTCGAGTGATACTGAGCGGCTTCTGCGAAAGCTTTGGGTGGGAAGAATAAAGTGCCAACTAAATGCAAAGCAAGCAAAGGAAATAGAAAAAACTGAAGTAATAGAAGTAAAGTAAAAGACGTAAAGTAAAGATAAGAAATAGAAGTAAAGTAAAGTCACAGAAGTATAGCAACACGGAAATAGAAGTATAGTAAAGTAATGAAATCGAATTAAAGTAAAATAATGTAAGTAGAGTAAGAAAATAGAAGTAAAGTGATAAAAATTAAACAAAGCAATATAAGTTTAGTAAAGTTAAGAAATATATGTAAAGTAGAGAAAGGGAAGTAAAGTAGAGTTAAGAAATAGAAGTAAGGAGATAGAAGTAAAGCGAAGCAGTATAAGAAAAGTATAGAATATAAGTAAAGTAAAGAGGGTCCTCTACTTACAAGGATTGAAAGTAAAGTATAAATTGTATTTATCTAAAATTATATTTCCACATATTTCGAATCTATATACATACTTATGTATGTAGATATATTCATAATATATTATATACATATATTCCTAATGCGACCAAAAGAGGATCTAACCCAATTCATTTTCATTCAGTATTTCTGGGGCAATCTTTAAAAGTCATGCCAAGAGGGCTATAAATAAATATTGTAAAACTATATTTTAAATAAATATTGCATTTTAAATAAATATGATATATGTAAATATAACAAATGCGGTATATACACACACATACACAGTATGTATGTATGTATGTATTAGGTTTATATTATCCCGAGAGATCGTTTATTGAAAACATATCCATTTTTAGTTTTAAAAATATACATATGTACATATAAGGATAAGTATATATATAAGGATACATACGTATGTTTATTTATTTTATTTGGAGAAACCCTTTCGTAGGGCCTTAGCAAAGGCCATAACTACAATATTTATTTTCTCTTAAGTCTCGCTCTAGTTTTTTTTCTCAAAATAGACGACCCCCTTAAATGTGGGATAGAGGCACACACACACACACATACACACATACATATGTATAGTATATACTACTAATTATACTTTCAAGATCGGGGGCTGTACGCAGGCTCCATCACCTGAGCAGCCGTGCAAGCTGCGACTCAAAGTTCGCCAGTTTTTGACTCAGACAGCGACAGCGACAGCGACGTCAACGTTGACGTCGACAGCAAGATGTCGCTGAAGAAAGGGGCGCGCGCGCCGCCGCCTGGAACTGGAACCGGGAGCTTTGGCTACGCTCGTCGCAGAGGCAGGCAAGCGAGCGCGTGTGTGTGTGTGCGAGTGTAAATGTGAGAGCAGATGCCAGGATTATGTTGCCTTGCGTTGCTTCGCTGCCGCTGTCGACGCTGACGTTGCCAAAAATGAATGTGACGACGACGACGCCGACGACGGCGCTTAAGCGCTAAAAGGAAGAAGGAAACAGCAAAGGAAGTGAACGGCGAGCTGTGTGTGCTTTGAGTGAAGGCAAACTGAACCTGAACCAGGAGGACATACACAGAGAGAGAGAGAGAGAGAGATAGAGAGAGAGAGGAGAAAGAGGGAGATTCAATTCATACGCATAAATATGTTACATCTGTACGTACATACATATATAGCAGACTATCGTATAACATATACAATAAATATCTATATGCTATGACTAGTAGAGATCCCAGATATATTCCCTATGTATGCATACATACATATGTATTATACATACACACACATATGTATCGTATATATCTATATTTATATACCTACATATTCCTCCATATTCCAAATATTTCCGACAATCGCTTTGCCCTGAAGCAGATATGACACTGATGTTAATGGAAGAGGGAGATATGCTATGAAGAGGATGAGGCTCTTTAGCTCAGGCTATCGTCTGAGGTATGCACTGTATGGTATCTACATACATATGTTAGGCTATACCTTCCTTATCTATATACATATACATATACGTTTAAAAGCATTTCCGGGGTTGTCCTTCGCATTGTAACCATTTCCATTTCTATTTCCATTTGTGTTTTTTATCTCTATAGAAAAGGTCTCTATACTATTATCTTTATAAGTTATGTTACCAATACATTATTAATGCTTTAAAGAACATAATAAAAGAGGAAATAAAATTAGCTCATTACTGGCAATACTTGAGAGTAATGATAATATCTGACACGTATGTATGTAGATGTTTTGGTTTTATATTAAACCTATTTTCCGCATCATTTAAAATTGTATTTGTATTACACGAAAGGAAAGGAATCCAATAAAGGTCGAATTGGAATAGTTTGTAAACGAATACATGTATTCATGGAATAATTCTCATTTCATCCAATCTCTTTTATGGCATCTACATGTTACAGCTGTCTGATGGGAACAGCTTCTATATACTCTGATAAATGACAATTTGATTTGTTTCATTGAGAGATCTTCAGAAGTAATCAATCATCGCTTGGTACATAGATGTACCATAGGTACGCTTGGTACATGATGTTGATGTTGATGTTGATGTTGGCATAGGTGCTTCATATGGCTGCACGCTGTTCATAAGTTGATTCAAGCCAGATCGAACAGATATATATGTGCATATATGTACATACAATATTAACATTAACATCAACATCAAGATTGATAAACGAAATATCACGATAAACATCATCTATAAAGGGGAAGCGCCATGCTAAACAAAGAATCCCTCAGAATAAGTGATATTTCATGAACGGAATTTATACAGTTAGTCAAGTAACTCTTTAGACATATGTATGTACATACATGTAATGTGATGTAGATATGTATGTGTCAAGAGTTACTAGACTGATAATGAATTTCTATGATAATGTAGTTCATAACGAAGAAGCAACTCTGATTGAGTAGGAATTGAAAGAATTAAGAGTAGAGCAGGCCGACTATACATTGAGAAACATCTGGGTACAATCGAAAGTACAAAAGTTACTTAATATCGTACCTTCTAGTAAGGTATATTTATGCTAAAAGGAAGTACAATACTAAGAAAGGACTTTGAGGGCCAATACTATAGAGCTTAAGCTTTTAAAGAGAATTGAACCTGAATTAAACAAAATAAATAAAAGAGAACCAGAAATAGCATCTTATTTAAAGTATATTATAACATTAACATTCACATTAACATTATAACATAACATAGCTACAATATTGTATATAATATAAAGCTAAATATAAATATATAATATATCCCTTAGATTTCTTAAGGACCAGGGCTGCCTGGTCAGCCTTTCTCCGGACAGATCTTGGTTTTATTGCTCAAATAAAACGTATTTATTTTGATACAATCTTAATGTGATTGTTCTCAAAAACGACATGATTTCAATGCAAATCTTTATCACGTTCAATCATAAACAGAAACATGTCCAAGGCACAAATAATTCAGAAATATTGATTATACATACTATATGTTTATTGCCTTATTCCGACAATGCAATTTGTCAACATATTTAGAATTATTAGAACATTATCGACAGAGCATTAGAAATGAAATCAAAATTTACATATTGTCCTTACTCTTATATCTTAACCTATTTTTGTAAGGGGTAGCCTTCAGTTCTTCATTATTCTTAATACTTAAACCTAAATAGGTTCAGAAAGTCTTTCTCATTTAAATGTTTTACAAGTATGCACTATACAGTGAGAGCGAGAACTCTTCAGTTCTTATGTATGTATGTACATACATACATACATATGTATATGCTTCCTAACAACATAGCTGAGGAATCTAGAAACTCTTCAGGATAGAGTAGAATATGAAGTATATAAAAGAGAGAAACATGATAAATCCAAGTCGCATTCAAGAATTTTTATCTCGTTTGTCCTTCGATTCGAAGGAGCAAAACCTTCAATTGGTTTAAGGGGGCTTATGAAAGTCTATTCAATCTTCCCTAACCTCAATTTACAGTTATGTTTGCCTTAAGTTTTTGCCATATGGCAAGTGGGAGAGGTAGATAAAGAGAGAGATAGTGGGAGGGAGAGGGAGAGTTGATTATTGTGCGTGTGTCTGCTTGCTCTTATTTTAACAAAACAAACACACACACACACACACTCACACACAGACAGGCAGACACAGACACAGGCGGGGCCCGTTAAGGAGGCACACGTGCAGAGTTGCAGGCAACTTGTTGCATGTGCAACTGCAGCTTGCAGCGCACTCACTCGCACTCACATCTGCCTGGTCTCGTCTCGCCTCGTCTTGTCTCGCTCGCTCGCTCGACGCACGCGTCGCAATCAAAACAGAAGCAGCAGCCACTGCGCCTGCCCTTGCCCCTGCCCCAGTCTCTGCCCCTGCCCCTTGCACAGACTTGTTGCTGTTGTTGCCACCACAACTGCAATTGCAGTTGTTGAAGGTGACATTAATTGACGTTTAATTGGCGAGGGGTGCGATAAGTCCTGCGTGCGTGCGTGCATGAGAGACAGTGAGAGAGAGAGAGAGAGAGAGAGCGTGAGAGAGAGAGAGAGGGAGAGAGAGGGAGAGGAGGGAAAGGCGAGCGAGCGCAAGCGACAATCCAATTAAAGTCGCAAAGCTTTTCAAGCCTTTTTTGTTATTTGTTGCGCTTGCGAAAAGTGCATCCTGCTTGCACGGGGGTTAAAGGTCAGCTTGCTTAGGGGGTTGCAGCCGCAGCCACAGCCGCAGCAGCCACAGCAACTGTGGCAGTGGCAGTGGCAGCGGCAGCTCGGCCAGTTGCAGCAGCCTCTGTCTGCCTCTCATCGATTGAGGGCTTTGTTGTCCAGTGGCAAAGGGGCACGGGGCACGGGGCAAGGGGCAAGGGGCAGGTCACCAGGGTGTTAAGGCCGGTGACGTGGAGAGGAGTGGGGGGCGAGGGTTGACTCTTGTCAGCCTGTGGGCGTGCAATTTGCATATGCCGCTGGCGGCAGCAGCAGCGGCAGCGGCGAATGAGAGGCAGCCGAGGCAGCGCTGCCCTCAGCTGCAGTCGCAGTCGCCGCGCACTGCACAAGGGTTAATGCGGTGAAAGTGTGTCTATCTGTGTGTGTATGTGTTTGTATGTGTGTGTGTGTGTGTGTGTGTGTGTGTGTTGCTTGGAACAACAAGTGCAACACAAAAATGGCGCGCGCAGCAAATGCAGCCGGCAGCAACCCTGCAATGTATGCTATGAAAATTTGTACGGCTCAGGCTGAAGTCTAGTGCACGTGCGTGTGTGTGAGTGTGTGTGCGAGTGCGTACATGTGGCTGTGTGTCTGTGTGTGAGTGAGTGAGACCGAGAGCTTCATTACATAGGCCTCTGAGGCAGCAGCACCAACTGCGAATGGCTGCGCTTGCTGCCCCCTATGTGTGTGTGTGAGTATGTGTGTGGGTGCAATGTAAATTGTGCAATGCAATTATGCGTGTGTGTGTGTGTGTGTGTGTGTGTTTGGTTGACTGACAAAATGGCGACTGGGCAAACAGCGGCAAAGGCAGCGTCAACTTGGGCAATTAATCGGATAAGGGGAATGGAGAGAGAGAGAGAGAGAGAGAGAAGGGAAGAAAGATAATAAAAAGAGAAAAAAAGGAAGAAGGAGAATGAGAAATACAGAGGGATAACGAGAAAAGACGGGGGAGAATGATAAGGAAGAGACAGATTCAGAGAGAAAGTGTGAGATAGAGTAAGATAAAGACAGAGAGACAGAGAGAGAGAGGGAGCAGAGAGAGAGAGAGATAAAAGAGAGATAAAGTCAGAGAGAGAGAGATATAGATGGATTGAGAGAGAGAGAGATGGAGGTTGAGGGATTGACAGAGCGATAAAGAGAGTAAAACTGCAACAAGCGGAGAAATTATGAGAGATATAGATAGAGATAGAGGGACAAAAACAGAAGCAACGAGAAGGATATAGAGACTGGGAGGGATAGAATGAGGTCAGAGAGATGAATAGAGAGAGAAAGTTAGAGAGAGACAGACAATTAGAGATAGAGACAGCGATCTAAAGCCTGAGACGCATCTCTATCGCGTGCGTGTGCCGTGTTAGTTCACACGCAAGACGAATGGAGAATGGAGTGAGGACAAGGAGATCAGAGAAGGTAGGCAGAGGAGGATAGAAAAGCGGCAGGAGGGGGGGAGGAGGGGGAAGGAGGACGAGGTAAACCAGAAACAGGACCAGTTGGCAAGCAGCCAGCGAGGCACGACTGAGAACAGGACATTAAACAATTGAACAATTGGCAGCGAGAAAGCAAACGGAGCAAACACACACAGACAGACACACAGACACAGACACAGAGCAGACAAGTAATTCAATAAGCTGAAACGGGCCACAGCAGCTTAAAGAAGGAGAGGGAGGGAGGCAGGGAGGCAAGGAGGAGGGGCGCCATAGAACTAGTACCTAGTCTCGTGTCTTGTTATATAACTTAGACAAAGACAGCTGTAGAGAGATATAGAGAGTGTGAGGGAAAGAGAGAGAGAGAGGGAAAGAGAGAGAGAGGGAGAGAGGGAGAGAAGGCAGAAGCTGCTGCTGCTGCTGCTGCTGGTGAAAAGGACGCGGCGACGAGCGTGTCTGGCTCAAGGACAACCGCCTTGGCAGCTTGGCAGCTTGGCAGCTTGGCAGCTTTTGCGGTACAGTTGACGCTGTCAGCTGGCGATCTTAGCACAGCTGATGCATGCCAGTATCTAGTGGGGGTGCGAAGGAGGAAGAGAAGGAGGTGGAGGAGGTGTGGGAAGGGGGGAATGGGGGAAGCTGCAGTGCGCTGACCATTTCCGCGTCTGTGGAATGCGCGGCCCCAGCGAACGTAATCTAATTTTACGCCAGTCTTCCTCTTTCTCTCTCTCTCTTCCTCTATCACCCCCTATCTAAGTGTCCCTCTCTCCCTCCCTCCATCCTCTTCGCCCTCCATCCCCTCCCCCTGCCCACGGGCGCGGCTGTTGAACTTTAAAATTGATTCAAAAACATTTTCTTTTCTTTTTTCTCTTTCTGCTTTTTTTTTTGCGTTTCCATGTCAGCGCGTCGGAGACTGTGTAGAGCGTGGGGCTGGGCGGAGCGGTGGGCGTGGTGTGCGTTGTGTGGCGCGAAGTGGCGTGCCACACTTGAGGATGCATTAAATTTAGTCGTGCCACAGACAGGCCAGCAGGGGCAACAGGGGGTGCCCGGTGGGGGCGCAGACGATTCCCCTTTCATTCATCTCGACATTTAAAATAGGCGCAATTCCCGAAACGATTCGAAAATAGGCGAAATGCGACGTCGACTGCGACGCCGACTGCGACGCTGACTGCAGCAACGCGCAATTCGCAGCGCGATTAGATAAAAGTGCAGGCAGCACTTTTTTGTTGTTTTTGTTGTTGTTGTTGTTGTTGGTATACCCGCTATCCATAGGGTAGAAGGGGTATGTAACAGGCAGAAGGAGGCGTGGCAGACCCCATAAAATATATATATCCTGAATCAGCATCAACAGACGAATCGATATAGCCATGTCTGTCCGTCTGTCTGTCTGTCTGTCCGTCTGTCTGTCTGTCTGTCTGTCCGTTCGTATGAAAGCCTAGATCTCAGCGACTATAGAAGACAGACCTATCAAATTTGGTGGCAATATGTGTTAATATTGTACGCAGATCAAGTTTGTGTTAGAATTTGATCACGCCCCTTTCCGCCCAAGTAAATCGATAAAAACCGAATTTCAAGTGTAATTTTAATGCAAGAATGTTTAGTTTTGGTAGACATAATAACTATCAAAGCCCAAATGATTTCTGAAAGTTTGGTTGCGATCGGACTATTAACATAGAAGTTATTTAAGAAATCATTTTAAAGAGTTACTGATTTCCAAGCACTGCAAAGTATGCAACACAAAATGGGTCAGTTAGAGCTAAATCGTGTTGGAAACTTAAAAAGCTTGACTGGCTCCTTCACTCTAGCAAACTGCATATTGCAACCAAGGCTCTCCTAATAAAAGCAATTTTACGTCCAACATTGACCTACGCCATCCAAGTGTGGGGAACGGCCTCCAAAACTCAGCTCAATAGGCTTAGAGTAGTGCAATCACGAGCGGCACGACATGCATCTGGGCTACCTTGGTATGTGACCAACCGAATCATTGAAAGGGACCTTAAAGTTGTCCCATTGGGAGACCAAATAAATTTCCACAGCAGCCGATACGCCGACAGGCTTGTCGCTGATCCGAATACGTTGGCGAATGACCTCGTTGACCCCATTTCCCTCCGACGGCTGAAGAGAACACACCCTCATGACCTCCTTACTCGTAAGATAGCATAATCCTTCATTAGTACTTTGTATATATTATTTAAGGCACACTTTGTCCATATTATTTCTTAAGCCAAACATTAGGTTAAGTTCATATGATACTGATCGATTCCTACTGACATAATAATAATAATAATAATAAAAAAAAAAAAAGAAACTATCTTGTTCAGATGGGTAGCAGGTATATCATAGACGAGTACACTGGAATGCGGCCTTCGTGGTTGTTAAATATTAAATGTGCAACTACTTTGCACTGCATACTTACAGGCAGCGCCTGCGAAATCTGTGACTCCACTACAAGTATTTCTTAAATAAGTTCTTTATACATTATTCGTCTGCAACAAAATGTAAAGAATGGATGTTGATCAATATAGAGGACAACAAAGATGATCAATGAAGGATCAATTTACGAGGGCAGGAAGGGAATTCCAAAACAGCCTTGATCTGTGTGCAATTATAAGAGATATTGGCACCAACTCTGTATAAACCAATATATATACTTATATATACCATACATATACTTTCAGTCTGTATAGAACAACATTGGCTGGCACAAATTCTAGTCTATAGTAGTTGGTATAACATCAGGCCCGTAGCATGGGTCTACGTTGTAAGAGTGGCCGTGTCCGTCTTTATAATGGTCAGATTTGGTGTCTGGTGCAGGGCTGCCAGCAATCCCTCATAAAAATAGAATAAACTAAGATGAAAAAATGGGAAAGACAAGAGGAAAGTATGACAAAAAACAGGACAATAGTCTTTTGATCAAAAAAAGGTGAAAATTTCAAAAATTTTTGGATTCATGTAATTTTTCATGCTTTACCGAAAATTTACTTATGGTTCTTTAATATATGTTAAAAATAGTCCTAAACAAAGTATGGCAATATAAACCAGTAAAGGTTAAGTACGTGACCTCATCCCCGATTTTTTTTTAAATTTGTACAGGGCTATATTTATGATGAATTAAGGTGCAAGAATTATGTCTCTGAAGCTTATAGTTTTTTTTTTAAATGTAATTTTGAAAATAATAAAATTTACATATATTTTGTTGTTGGCTAACTCTGAGTAAAACGTCACACTGATGCGCACAGTGTTCCATAAGATCCAGACATATTTAACCTATAAACCAATATTTCTGAAATATTTGTTACTTGGACATGTTTATACCCTTCAACCATTGAAAATGGTCCAAACAGGGTATACTAACTTTGTGCAAATGTATGTAACAGGCAGAAGGAGGCGTGGCAGACCCCATAAAGTATATATATTCTTACTCAGGATCACTAGCCGAGTCGATTGAGCTATGTCCGTCTGTCTGTTAAATTATTGATTTGCGGGGGCGGTGGGCGTGGCATCCAAAATTTGAAATAAACTTGATCTGCGCCGAGTATATAGGAACCTTCATTCCAAATTTTGTGCCTCTAGCGTTTATAATAGCTGAGATCTGTGTGTTCATCTGGTCAGACGGACATCCGGACATCAGGACATCCGGACAGACAGACGGACATAGCTCAATCGACTCGGCTAGTGATCCTGAGCAAGAATATATATACTTTATGGGGTCTGCCACGCCTCCTTCTGCCTGTTACATACATTTGCACAAAGTTAGTATACCCTGTTTGGACCATTTTCAATGGTTGAAGGGTATAAATACGTTTTATTTAAGAAAAAAGAAAGATTTCTCGACAATGAGATTAAGAGTTTATTCGGGCTATCCGAAAAAAGGCTGATTTAAACATTAAATCCGCTGTTGATACTGAGAAAGAATATAAATACTTTGTGGGAATATAAAGAATATAAATACACGCCTACCTATAGTTACTTGCAAAGCACAATGGGGCAAGAATGATTAAATTGGTAATATTATCAATGCGAATGAGAGCGCTCGTAATATCAAGAATTCCTTAAAACTATTCATGACTTTGCCAATATAAAATGGGGGAAAGAGTCGATGTAGTTAATATTAAGTTTATCCATTTTGTGGAAAGATTCATAAACTCAACACATTCAATATTTTAAAGCTTCAGACTTTTATGAAAGAAAGGAAATTACACCCCTTGGATTATCTCCATACTTCAGTTCCACACATTGCAGTATTGTATATAGTATATAGAAATGTGTTGGGAATTGCTTAAACACATATGCCATATAACGATGGATGTATGTTATATACGGGGATCTATTAACTCGTTGTTGATAAAGGATTATAGATAAGAATGAGGCGCAACAAAGAGAGAGATGGAGCAATCTTAAGATGGGAACTTTCCTATAGGGTCTTTGCCCGTTCCCGCATAGAAGAGAAGCACGAAGGGAGAGATAATCATGTCATATGGGGAGAACATGTGTGCATGATACTTACAGATGCGGTTCCAGCAAGCTGATTGTCTGCGATCGGATTGATCGGATTGATCGATTGATGAGTGTCGTTGGGACGGTCTTGGCTAAGCGATTGCAGGCTGCAGCTTTCCAAGTTTCATTAGGTTATGGCAGATCCGATGGGACGATCGTGGGTTTATCCTGCTATATGTATGTAAATGAAATGGAAGAGCACCTGTTGTCTGTGAGTTACGGGCGAGTTGACTTGGGGACTGGGGAATTGAGACTACCGAATATTGAATCTACTCTTCTCAATTTGATATTTCTTTCTTCTTTCTTTCTCTGTCTCTCTTTCTGTCTCTTTGTCTGTCTGTCTCTGTCTCTCTGTCCGTCTGTCTTCTCCTTGATATTCCTCCTTCCTTCCTTCCTTCTCTAACTTCTTTTTCTTCTCTGTTGTTATGGTTCTTCCTGTTGTTGTTGTTATTGTTGTTGTTGCTCTTGTTGTTGCTCTTGTTTTATTCTATCGTTGAACGCACTTCAGATTTTGATAATGGGGACGTGGAAGTCGAAATCAAAAATGGGATGCAGGATTATCTATCTAAAATATATATGTCTCTCCAGTTCTATCTATCTATGTATGTATATATATGTGTATACATATACATATGCTAGTCATTCAAGGGAATCGAATTTAAGTAATGAGCCGAAAGATAAGCAAAACAAAAAAGATTGTGCGGAAACGACAAATGTGAGAGGGATAGAAAACTTGCTCGGTTTGGGATTTTGTTGAGATTAAATACTTTTTGGATTTTTATTTTGGACAAATTTTTGTTGCTGTTGTTGTTGTTGCTGTTGAAAAAATTGAAATTGAATCTGACGTATGAAAAGTGTGATGGAAATTGATGTGAGTTTTCTTTCTTGGCTTTCCCATTTTCTGCTCTCTTTCTCTTTTTCGTTCCCCTTCCCCTTCCCTTCGTTCCCACTGGCAAATGTTATCTTGGTTTAAGGAAAACGCCCCTGTACCGCCACCTTTCCCCCATCCCCCATCCCCCTGCACCCCTTGCCACACAATAAATACAGGCTGTGCAGTGTTGGTAAACGTGGCGAGGCGAGTTGCTCTTTAATTTGATTGATTTTATGACAGGGACAGGGACAGAGAGAGAGAGAGAGAGAGAGAGAGTGAGGGCGAGAGCAAGTAAGAAAAATAGTTTGGAAATTCACTTTCAAGTTGGACATTTATCGATTTTATTTCATTATTTCGTTCTTTCTTTTCAATTTTTCTTTTGCTGCGTAGGTGACAAAAATCGCTATCGGAAGCAATGAGAGAGAAGGAGAGAGAGAGAGAGGGAGAGAGCGCGCGAGCGGAAGCGTGTCTAGGCAATGGGAGAGAGGGAGCAGGGGAAGGGCGAGCGATGCTCGCGCGATGCGTAGTGAGTGTGCGAGCGAGATAGCAGCAGCGAGCTGCGAGAGTGCGTGCTGCGTGCTGAGTGCGTAAGACGCCGACGCCGACGCCAACGCCGCCGTCGGCAGCGACGTCATCAGCACGTTGGACACGCTGCTGCTGTTGAAGAAAAACTGGAAAATCCGTTTTCGGTTTTCGTTTTTCTTTTTCTTTTTTTCTTTTCTCTTTTTGTTTGTTCTTTCCGAGTTCTTTCGTTTTGTTTTTTGCTTTCTCTTCTGCTTCTGCTTCTTCTTCTTGTCAATCTTGTATACTGTATAACCGTGTTATCGGTATCGGTTTGCTGTTATCGCCATCGCTTTATCGATTGCGGCTCACTCACTTTATTTATTCTCCCTTTTGCTTTTCGCTCACTTTCCACTTTCCACTTTTACACCAGACAAAATAGAAAAATAACTTACGACGCGTTCGTTTCGTATTCTCCGACTCGGATTCGGATTTGGATTCGGATACGGATTCGGATTCGGATACGGTTTCTGATTCTGTATCAGTTTCGGATTGTGGATTTGTGTTCGGTTTTGATTTTGAGTTTTGGCTTTTTGGTTTTTGGTTTCGGTTTCAGTTTCAGCTTCAGTTAGTCGTTTTTGCGAGGCTTTTCCTTTTCTTTTTACTTTTTACTTTTTACTTTTCTCTGCTGTTTGCTTTGCTTTGCTTTGTTTTGCGTTGCGGCTTGGCGGATGCGAGCGCTGTGTGGCTGTGTGAGAGACGAACGAACTAACGAACGAACGCGCGGCACGGCGACGAGTAAACTGGCGACACCGAAACGGCGAAACGTTTCAATGAAAATTCTCTGTGGAAAATTCACGCAGACGATGGCAGCGCTGCTGCGGCGCTGCTGCGGCGCTGCCTGTCGCGTTTTTCCTATCCACAAAAACAGTGAAAGTAATGCGACTTGTTGTTGTTGTTATTGTTGTTTTCGTTGTTGCTCTTGCGGCGTCAAACCAAAATGGCTGACACGTGTGAGTAAGTGTGTGTGTGTGTGTGTGTGTGTGTGAGTGTGAGTGTGTGAGCGGCGTCTATCCGGCAGTTTATCCGTCCGTCGGAGTCGCTGTGCAGACGCTCTGCCTCGTGCTGCTGTTGTTGTTGTTGTTCCTGCTGCAGTTGTTGGCTTAGGCAGTGTCACAGTGCCTGCTGGCAGTGGGTGGACAGTGCACAGTGGACAGTGGACAACACAATTGTTATGTCATGTGATGTTTTAAATACTTTAACTGAAGATATTACTAATGCAAATACTAAATATAATGATATTTAATTATTTAATTATTAACTCCTTTAATAAATAAATAAAAGTTGCTACTTTAGTAGCACTACTACTAGTACTAAAATACTAAACTCAACCTTGATACAACTGCTGATCATATTTGATTATTCCTAACACAAATACTAATTTCAATACAACCTATACAACTAATACTAATCATATAAAATACTTATACTGTCAATACTATTTGTACTAGTAACACTACTACTAAATAAATACTGCTAAATTGCACTTCTTGCATACTAATAAACAGATCAAATCTATAACAAATATATCAAAAATATAAATATTTAAATATTACAAATAAATACTAGAACATTTAATACTACAACTCTTAATACTACAAATACAAAAAATACTACTTACACTACTGATAATTTCAGAACTATTAATATTACTTATTTGCATTATTCATATTTATCATAGTACTACAAATATTTCTAAATTCTACTAATATTAATATATATTTATTCTACAAATAAAAAAAATACTACAAAAACTGCAAGACTACAAATACTGCTAAAATGCTATTATTAACTGATACTACTCCTACTTATACATCTACTACTACTACTACTACTTCCACTACTACGGCTACTTCTACTACTATTATCACAAATGCTGCTATGATTCTACTACTATTGATACTACTACAGTTAGCAGTGATACTACTACTATTAGTTCTTGTAATACCCCTTCTAATACTTATACTACCCCTACCATACCATTCTACTACTACTACTGATAGTACCACTCTGACTATACGTTAACTATTATTACGGCTACAACAACTTAAGGATTACTACTACTCATGTATAAAATGTGTATTACTACTATCACTTATACTACTTATCGTTTTAATACTACCAACTATACTATT
Source organism: Zaprionus camerounensis (assembly GCA_018904165.1). Taxonomy (NCBI): domain Eukaryota; kingdom Metazoa; phylum Arthropoda; class Insecta; order Diptera; family Drosophilidae; genus Zaprionus; species Zaprionus camerounensis. The sequence continues at coordinate 1,316,742 of JAEIFS010000002.1, read as the reverse complement.
TATTGTTCTACTTCTATTTATATTTATTTGACCATTTCATATGTATATGTAAATTGACACTTATTCTATTCGTGGCACTCATGCTACTTTATTATATTGTAGTTGAAGATAGCTTCCTTACCAGAAATGGTATGAGTTGGTTGCTTTGAGGTTAAGAACAACCTGAAATGACCTGAGAATACCCATAGAAACCTATTGATTGTTAATTTAACTATGGTGTACATAGGTATGTATGTGTTACTTTCAGAAGTAACAAGGCAAAAGTTAGGCACATTAAATAACGATTTATCTATCACAAATATCTTAGATCTTGAATGAATAAAACAAACAATTTACGCTAAATACTTTTATAATTATAATTAAATTATGCAGAAGGACCCTATTTTTTAATTTTGTAAATTGTATTTAGCCTTGTGAGTATATAAATAAATAAAAATACAATTTAAATTTACAAGTTGAGTAATTTTTGTTAAGGAGATTCTTCTGTCAGATCAAGCACAAAAAACATATGACATATACATTTTGCATGCTAGGCGCATACACTTGGCAGGCACTGTGGTCGCTGTGCTGACCTGTCTGCGCCTCCGTTGAAAAGAAATGTTCCGAACGGATAACCGAATATTTTCCATGTGAATTGTTCTGCCATTTGTCGACTGCGACTGCGACGCCGACTGCGACAGCGACGGCGACAGCGTTGGCAACTGTGTCGTTGACATTGACGTTGCGCTGCTGCACTGCCGACAGAGAGTCCACTGTATACGGCGTATCTAAGTCGAAGGCGGAGACGGGAACGGAGCCGAGCTGAAATAGGAATCGAAATCGAAATCGGAAAGGGGGAACGGTCGAGGGTGAGCGCGTGAAAAGCGAGTTTTCATTTCATGTTTGTCACGAAAAGAGGCGCACACACACATACTCACACACTGAACACACACACACACACACACACACACACTTAACACACACATATACACACACACACGGCACAGAGCAAAGGAAAACAAGATAAAAAGCAAACGCGAAGCGAGGAAAACGAAAATGCGAGGAAAACTCGCGTTGGCATTGGCAACAAGGGTGGCAAAGCGGCCGCAGTCGCAGCCGCTGTCAACGACATCGACGCCGGCTGCGGCAGCGGCTCTCCGGAAAATTCAGCTGCCCGTCTATAAATGTATGTGCCTGTGTGTGTGTGAGTGTGAGTGTATGTGTGTGTGTGTGTGTGCGAGTGTGTTTGAGTGCTCCTTTAGCTGCCGTCGCCTCTGACTGTTGAGTTTTTCCGTTGCCTTTGCACGGGACTCCTCAACGATTTGCATATACTCTGCCCTGTCCTGTCCCTGCCCCATTGCTGCTTCTGCTTCTGCCACGTCATGTGCAACACGTCGATGCGGCGACCACTTCCGGTTTTCAAAGACGCACAAAGAACTGCAGAATATATCATATGAAGATATATACCATATAATGTAGTTAAAAGACTTTTCTCTGTCGAAATTCTTTGGGGAATGCTTTCCATGATATCTGTGATATGTGCCTACGATTTATCTGGATCCTTGAGAGACCATAAGAACTGCAGCGTTTACCATATGATATAGTTAGGCATCTTCTTTATACCGAAATCCTTTTCCTTCAGCTGTATATAAGTGCTGATATATGTGGACGAGATTTATGTAGAATTGACTATGGTATGAATCAATCATATATATCTTGTGTAATATATTGAATTGCTTTCTAAGATAGGATTATATAGGATACCATACATACGTAGAGGCACCTACAGTACACGTTCATTCATACATATAGTGTATCTAGCATTCTTGTTTTATTATCGCTTCTCTTTCCTCACTCTATTCTTGCACATTTCTTTCTTTCGCCAGTGAGGGTGTCCGCTGTGCGACCACACGGCGCCTGCCATTGTTGCCATAGCTTGAGTTTTATTTCTGGAATTCGGCAAATGCCCGACGTGGCGCAATCTGAAGCTGAATCTGCTCAAGGATTTACCTGCGGCCACGTGGCAAAGAATGTGCGAGCTCAGCTCAGCTAAGCTGGCCAAGTGCACTTTTCCAGGAGCACCAGAGAAGTGCCTCGTTGCCTCGTTGCCTCGTCATTAGTTTTTGTTTCTCTGTTTCTGTTTTAGTTTTCTGTTTCGTTTGCCATTTCCTCTAGTTATGACTTCCTGTCTACCGTACCCGTAAATGTGGGGGCAACATTGCCAATTCTGCCTTGCAGATTGGCCACATCTGGCAATGGATTCGTAGCGAAAACGTTTTATGGCTAATTCTGCATTCTCAAGTGGAGAGCCTCAAATTGTTCTACAACCAACTTTATGGGTCCAAACTATTCGTGCATGCTAAATATATGTGCCCCATTTCCTAATCCTTTACTGCATTTTAGGCTGAGTTTTGTAGATTCCGTTGAAATATAAAGGAAACCTTAAATTTGAACTCATGGGGAACTCATTCTCGAGACAATACAATTATTGTTTGTTTTTTACTTAAATTTAATATTTATATAAGTTTATGTAATTCTTGAAAAATCGATCAATTAGTTTGATTAATTGTGGTTTTGTTTTTGACGGACTTAAATGTTCTCTATTGGAAAGAAGGGTATTTTGACTTTGAGTTGATATAGCCACATCTGTCTGATATTTGAGAAAAATCGAGATGCCAACTTAATTTTAAAGCTAGAAAGCTTATTACCATCCAAAGGATTTCTTTTATATTAAACAAGCACGAAAGCTACAGTCGAGTGTGCTCTTCTATGTTTCCTGTATTTTGTGTTGCATACTTTGGGGAGCTAATTCGGGAGCGGCTTTGAAATAATAGTTTCTTAAATAACTTTTATATTAAAGATCCGATCGCAATCAAATTTTCCGAAATTATTATAACTATCAACGGCCAGATAGCTATTGTGTTTACTACAAATTAACTGTCTTGCATTGGAACGCTTGGAATTCTGTTTTTACCACATTTTTTCACATTTCTTTCGTAATTCTAGCTTTTTTAGTCTCTGTGATTTAGATTTTTATACAGACGGACAAACATACAGATGGACGGACTGACATGGCTATGTCGACCCGGCTGGGACATGCCACGCCTCCTTCTGGCTGTAACATACATTTATGAAAGGGACGGGTACAAAATACGCTTGACACTAAAACGTATCGGGTGTATGATAGCTGAGAACTCGCGACTGTAGCTTTCCAAAGTGTTTACCACAATGATCTTTTACAATAGTATTTCTTTTCTTGTTGTATTTGCATTTCCAATATAATATTGATAGTCAACATGGTGGTATCATTGGGGGTTAATCAGTCCCACATCTCATTATCATAGTCTTAGTCGCATGGCAGGAGAATTAGTGTTTAATTGAAAAGGGGAATGTGTACTGCGGCCTATGAGATCTATTGTACCCCTGCTGATCGTAGAGCTCAATTATCAGACTAGTGTTTCTAATTTAAGAAGGTGCCTCCCCAGCGTTACACATCTCATGCGGACCCACGCCGGACGTACTCTAAGTATGTGGAGGAGGATACTTATTGCTCTTTTTCGCTTCCCTTCTCTCTGTTTCGCCATCTCTTCATGTCTCTGTCTCTCTCTCTCTCTCTCTCTATTTTTACTCTGTCTATGATTCTCTTTTAAAGTCGTTCTTTATCAGTTGCTTTCTCGGGCATTATCCCCGAAATCGTATATTGAACTCATTCGCATAGTTCCGCGTGCAAGTTCATTCCCGTAATTGGCATAATAAAAATTAATTAAATTCGAAAATATGATTATGCTGCTAGTTTGACTTGGTACTACCCTGTACTCCCCTCTACCTCTCTTCATCGCTTTCTCTCTCTCTCTCTCTACTTCTCTCTCTCTCTCTATGACCTTGCTGGGCCTCCTGGCAGCAGTTTCCTGGCTAGTTTTTTGTGATTCTTCCATTAACGACGCCTTGCTAAATCTGATGCGCACCCTGAAACCGTTGTTTTGTTGCCAAGCAAACACTACTCACACACACACACGCACACACGCACACATACACGCACACACACAAGCAGAGAGAGCAGGATTTTGTAGACATTCCCGTTCCCGTTCTCGAAATTTGCGCGTCCCGTTTGGAAATTCGGTAGTTTTTCCACCCCAGGAACTGGAACAGGAACGGGGGCAAAACTAGATGAGAATGCGTGCGCTCGGAATGCGTACAGCCGGCGTTACCCTGGTGGCCCTGCCTCGTTGCCTCCCTGCCTCTTTACCCGTTCCTACCCCTGCCTCCGTGCCTGCCCCGCGCCGTCGTAGCTGTCCCGTATGCGGCGCCGGGCCAGAGATCCTCTCACAAGCAACCACCCACCCCGATTGGCCGATTGCATTGCGTAGTTGGGATTCGTATTCCAAAATCGGAATTCGATGCCAGTTGCACGCCGCCCACCCCCTAATACATCCCCGAACCCCTCCGTTCCCCCTTACCCGCCTCTGCACATTCTTGCAGCCACCACCAGCAGAAGCAGAAGCAGAAGCAGAAGAAGAAGCAGCAAAACACGCCGTAAAAGCGCAAAACGTCAAGTCGCAGCAACCACCACCCAAATCCTGCTTGACATGGCGACGGAGCAGAAGACAGAAGCGAAGAAGATGAAGTAGGTGGGAAGACAGAGAGAAAGAGAGAGGGGTGGGGGATGTGGGGCAAGGAGGCTGAAAGCGCGTCGAGTGTCCCGTTACGCGCTGTTGCAGCACGCAGATGATAAACGGACTGCGGCAGTGCGTACCCCCCTCCCCTCCTTCTCATAGCCCCTCCTTCACTCTTCCACTACGCACCCTTCACCACGAGATGGCGGCATTGTTGTGTGCGTTTGCTCTTTATTATTATTATTTCATTAGATTGCAACCCTCATGCTGTAACGACAACTCTGCGTGTCCCCTTTCCCCCTTTCCCCTTCCCACTGCCCTCTCCTCTCTCCCTTCTACCCTGTCCCGTGCACTGAGCACTCTCCCGTGTGTGTCCCGTGCCGTCGTCGCTCTGGAAAGTGCGTCAAAAATGTTTGCCAACATTTTTCGGTAATCCAAACTTTGCCATTGGCTTTGCTTCCTTGCTTCCTTGCCTCGTCCTTGTCTCGATGACGTCAGCGCGAAGGTCAAGGTCCAAGTGGAAGCTGAGTTGGGTTAAGTCGACTAGAGTTGCCATTACATTTTGGTTCTTTACTAATATATCACTTATATAGACTATACCATATGTGTAGTAGGGAAAGTCGCTAGAGAGAGATAACAACTCGTTTAGCTATGTAACTCATAGTTATCCCATCAGATTCTATTCATTTTCTGCAGATGACAAACCTGACAGCTGCAGGCAAAGAAAATCATTTCGAAGGCTACAGTAACTGTAACAGTAATCCAAACTCACCCACGTAACTCGACCGTTTCTTTAAAGATTATCATGAGATTTGCTAGATGTCGTCATGTAAAAGTTAAACAACTTTAAAATAAAACAACCAATTTCTGTATTTTAATTGAATTTGTTTCTTTATAATTTATGTAACCCAGATACATTATCTATTAAATGGGCAGCTCTATTGCTTACAGCAGAATGCACTCTTTTGCATTACATTTTTGAAAATCTCGGGTGGTATAGCCGTGAGTTCGGTACGAATAATTTTAACCTTCTGTGGCTTGCATACACAATGCTTTTAAAATAATCTCTGAAAAACAAGTCCTAGGGGGTCAGTGCAGAGATCTAGCTGGCAATATTACCTCTTTTGGGCATCAGATTTGCAGGGAATTATAATTGCAGAAACTGGATTGTTCGATTCGCAGTGTGCCATGTCTTGCTCTTAGTCGTCGATGATCTCCCACTGAGCTCAAGTAAAATCGACACCAAGCGACGAATACTGTTGTCACCAGGTGCATGTTTACAATAATATCTTCGACAATATACATGTTGAGTTAGGACAACTGCACGTTGCTTTTCAATGCACACAGTAACTATTTCAGGTCGTTCATTTGATGTAAAGCGATACATGGAGAAAATTGTCTTGAATCGACGTTTGCAAAACATAAGGTTAGGATACCCTTTCTTGACCATTTTCAATGGTCGAAGGGTATAAATATAAAACCAAGTCCATCGGTTGTCAAATGATCAACTTATTCAATGTTACACTACCGACATCAGAAATGGCGCAACGCCTTGAAGCCCGCATTGAGTGTACAACACGTGTTATTGCAATGATTATACGCATACCCAAAGCAGTTGTTGAATATTTAAACTATGTACGGACTAGTTGACTATATAGTATATAGTATCTGCATTGAAAGCTGTGCCAAGAGCTCTATTTGCGATTACACGGAGTGTTTATTTGTATATTTCTGGCATTTACTTGTGGTATTTCATAAAGTTGCTATATCCATATTAAAAGAAACATCATATTTGCAATATTATACGTGCAAGCTTGTATAGCATGTTCAACACGAATGTTATGTGAATATGCAAGGGAATTCTACACACGGCCAAGTGCTCAAAGATGACATATTATGAGATATATTAGATCTTTGGATGTGTAGAGTAGTTTCTGTTTAAACCAGTAGAACGCTACAGTCATGGATTTTCACTTTGCCATTGTGAACAAATCATACTATCTTACTATGCAAATAACAAGTTAAACATGCACTGCATCTGAAGTTAGTTTTAAACTGTTCTTGCATTATTAACTTAAGTTAATTAATTCTAAAGGATTTTCATTCCATAATATCTGCTTTTATTATTGTCCGATCTTAATGAAACATCCGTTCTAAGTTATTTGTCAAGTATGGCAGACAATTTTGATTATTGACTTAATATTGCAGCTATAATGTAGTGCTCAAATACAGAGGCGGGTAAAGGCGTGGCAAAATTGGAAAAATTATTTTAACTGCTTGAAATACTAACGAGTATTGTTGGAAAATTTCGTGGCTCTAGCTCGTTTAGTTTCTAAGAATTAAGCGTAAATACAGACGGACAGATAGACAGACAAAAAGAGACAGACATATGGACATACAGAGAGACAGACAGACAGACAGAAAGAGAGAAAGCCAGAGAGACAGAAAGACAGACAGACAGAAAAATAGACAGAAAGACAGACAGAAATAGAGAAAGACGGACAGAAAGAGAGAAAGCCAGAGAGACAGAAAGACAGACAGACAGAAAGAGAGAAAGACAGAAATATAAATAACATAAAGACAGAAATACAGACAGACAGACAGACAGACAGAAAGACAAACATGCAGTCTTTCTGCCAGACAGACATGGCTCAATCGACTCGTCTGTTGATGCTTATTCAGAATATATAGTAATACGATATGTATGTACAATATTTAGTTTATGGGGTTGCATTTGTCTCCTTCTTCTTTTAATCCATGGCCTAAGCAGAGCATGATTATCGAAGCGCTTACAAAACGAGCCTGATAATCGAAAGACTCTTCCCTGCCCGTGAGGTACAAATCCTCTGCAGGGCTTATACACCACGTTATTATTATATATTATAAAATAAGGTAGCACTTTGGCTCTCATTGTGATTCCATTTAAGATAGCCTAGTAGTATAATCTATAATAATGCCCCCATTTGGTTAAGTAGGTAGAAGGCATCGATATTGCGTGAGCTTTCTACGAGTGCTGAAAGTGCCGCTGATACTCTGTTGGTGCTATCGTTATCGTTATCGATCAGCGGGACAAGAGGTCCCGAAGGGGGCTTGACCTCAATGCGCTTTTAATGGGTTCTGCTTAAGTTATGAATATTTGTTTAATGCTGTCGACTGGCACGCGGCTGATTGGATGATGCTAATCTCATGCAACCAGCAGGGGCAGCCAAAGAGAGAGAGAGAGAGCGAGAGGGCGAGAGGGGGAACGAGGCAAGGCTATGGCGTGCAGTTTGTTAGATGCCACACGGGGGAAAGCTGCAAAGAAAGTGAGTGTTGCATGCAAGTCCTGCCACCTCTTCCCTTCCCTTCCCTTCCCTTCTCCGTTTCCTGCTAAGAAAGTGAGCCTGGCGAAGGGAGTCAGTAAGGAAAGTAGGCACCGTCACGGGGAAGGGGGGAGGGAGACGACGGGGAGGGGCCACGCTTACTCACCAACGTCATCATCAACGTCAGCTGCACCTGCGCAACTTGCCACGAGTCAAGTGAGCGAAGAACAGAGAGAGAGACAGACAGAGAGAGAGAGAGTGCGAAGGCAAGAGGGAGGAGTGTCGCGACCCCTTTGGCTGTTAACGGTTAACGGTAACGCGGCTTATTTCCAACTGATATTTGTTTTCGACTCTCTTTTATGAGGCGACGAAATGAGCTGCGTCGCTGCCGCCTGCAGGGACAGAGGTGCAGGGGGTCAGGGGGCAAGCAGCAGTGGATGTGGAAGGCAACAGAATCAACGATGCTCAAGGCAGCAGCCAAAGTCAGAGAAGCGAAGACGCTGCAACTTGATCCCTGCGCCAGTTTGCGCATAATTATCATATCAACTACAGCAGCAACAACAGCAGCAGTAGCAGAGGGAAAGGCAGAGGGAAAGGCAGAGGCAAAGGCAGAGGCAGAGGCAGAGGCAAAGGCAGAGGACGCAGACACGGAGACGGAGTTGCATCTTGCTGAAAAGTGCAGTAACGCGTGCCCCAGCAGCGCCGTCTGGCTTAACTGCAACAGCAACCATGGCAACAACAACAGCAACAACAACAACAACAACAACAACAACAGCAACACACACAGGGACAACCCTTGCTGCAGCTTCTCATCGAATCGCGTTGCAGCCTCCTTATGAGCGCGTGCCCAGGCCAGAGGCAATTTATGCAATCTGATCTTTTGCACTGCACTCGCTTCCTATCCCTCCTCTCCCTCCCGCTCCTCTCGCCCTCTCCTTGGCTCTCTGTTGTCCCTGCTCCTCGTTTCGTTGTTGCCATTGTTGAGGCTGCGCTTTCATTGTGTGGCTGCGTCTTAATGAGCGCTTAATGTGTTGTGATTGCATAATCGGGGGCAGCAAGGGGTTAAGCACGTGGAGACCTGCGCGTGTCCTGAGTGTAGAGTGTGCTGCAAGCTGCAATGTCATGGAGCCTGCAAGATGCAAACTGGAAAGTGGAGAGTGGAGAGTGAGACGTGGAGATTGGGAAGTACTTAGTGACAAGTGGAGACTGAATAGTGGAGAGACATGGGTGGAGAGAGGCGACTGGGAAATGAAGAATGAGAAGATCAATATAAAAAGTGGAGAACGAGAACGTTGGAGAGTGCAGAGAGAAAAGTGGAGAGTGAGACGTGGAGAATGAAGAGTGGAGACTGAGAAGTTAAGAGTGGGACTGAGTGGAGACTGAGAGGTTAAGAGTGGAGAGTGAAGACTGAATAGTGGAGAGACAGAAGTGGAGAATGAGCAATGGTGAGTTAGAGGTGGAGAGTGGCCAGAGCGAAGTGAAGATCGAGAAGTAGAGAGCAAAAAGTAATTAGTGAAAAGTGGAGAGTGACAAATGAAGACTGAGAAGTGGATACTGGAGAGTGAAGAGTGAAGACTTTTGAGTACAACAAGTGAATTAGATTAACCCAAGATGCGCAGTGTGAAACAGGGTATTGCAGAGCGTTTGGAGCGGAAAGCATGCAGGGAAGATGGGAGAGTTTTCCTTAAGTACGATAGAATGGAGAGTTAGAGATAAAGAGTTGCGAATTTTGAGTTTGAAGCAAAGAGTTTGCACTCAAAATAGTTTTAAGTGTGAAATGGAGACTTAATAGTGGAGACATTGTAAAACTAATTTAATTTTTTTTAATTTAATTTAATTTTTTTTAATTTATTTAATTTATAGTCGAACTATGGTCAGACGACTGTTTAAAAGTAAAAAAACAATTAATAATCATAATTGTTTATAAATTTTAAACTGAAATATAAAACTAGGAATAATTTTAAATTAAATGTAAGACCTTAAATGAGAATAAAAGAAATTTATTGAAGTGTATTGTATACGAACTGGGGTACAAAGAAAAAGCCGATCCAACATTTGTTGCAGAGGATTGGGGAAAACCCAGAGAACCCCAATCAGATCAGGAGAGTAAGTAAGCATTAGGAGAGTTAGGAACCAAAGGTAAATCGAAATCGCGAGTAGAATGTTCGAACATGCAGTAAGTTAGAGGGTGCTACTGTCACTAGAAAGAAGATAAATATATATTTAACTAGTTACTAGATAGGTGGATGAGGATTTGGAATTTTAAGGTGGATACAGAAATATTGTTGTTAGCTACAATATAATATAATTTATTATAGTCCGAACATAATACCCTGAATGGCTCATGCAGGGCATAGTTTGAACTACAATTGGGAAGTTTTAGAGGACGGGTGATTCTACCAGGGACAGAGAATTGTAGTCGACTAAGCAAGTCATGTTCCCTTGAATAAGGCTATTAATAAATACAACCCCAAGCATGGTTCTACGATTGGATAGAGAAGGCAGATTAAGTAACAGAAGTCTACTCGGATAGGATGGAAGTCTTGAATGTATTTACATCCCAGTTCAAAATTAAAAAGTTTTTCTGTACGGATTCAATGCGGTCCTTGTGAACTATGTACTGAGGACTCCAGACACATGATCCGTACTCGAGAATTGGACGAACAAGCGAGGTGAAAAGAGTCGTAGTTAAGTAAGGATCGTTAAACTCATTCGACCATCTCTTAAGTTCATCAACCAGGGAAATTCTTTCCAAGGTACAGCCACAAAGAGAGTAAGATACCTACTTTGGACAGGCTCGTGAGAATGCCATCAGCTTGCATTTGGAGCTGTTCAGATTAAGAAGATTTGCACGACACCAAGAATAGAAACAATCTAGGTCAGATTGAAGGCGAGAATGACAGGAGTCGTCTCTAAATTGAAAACAAAGCTTGACATCATCCTCATATATGAGAGAACGGGAGTTATGTATGACCGATGAAAGGTCATTGATGAAAAGTGTAAAAAGCAGGTGACCTAAATGGTTCCCCTGAGGAACACCAGATGTGGCATGAACGGGGTAACAAAGATTATTTTTAAAGAGGACTCGTTGGGTTCTGTCGCCCAAATAGCTCACAATCCAACTTAGAAGTTTTGGTGAGAAACCGAGAAGGTTTGGTTTATGTGCAAGAAGAGAATGGTTGACTGAGTCAAATGCCCTACTGAAATCAGTATAAATGACATCAGTTTGAAGATTTTCCTGAAATTCTTTTACCACAAAGGACAAAAGATGTCCAGCTCAAGCAAATTTGTCATGGTACAACGACGTTTCACGAATCCGTGTTGAAAAGGCGATATAACGGATCTGCTAAAATGTTGCAAGTGAGGAGTTATAACATTCTGGAAGAATTTAGGTATAGCCGATAATTTAGAGATACCGCTATAATTGCTTGCATCAGACTTGCTGCCCTTTTTTAAGTAATGGGATAATAAAGGAGGCAGTTTCTAAGGACGGTGAAAATAGTTTGAGCAATGGCTTACATACGGAGTTGGCACAGTATATGGATAAGAATGAATGTTTGGCATAGAAGAAGAATAAGTTGTTTGAAAAAACTCAGCAAACATATCGGCCATGGCCTAATCTGTGTCCGCCTCAGCGTTATCAAACGAAAGTTTAGAAGGAAAGACCGCTGACCTACGCTTCATGTTAACAAAACTATTAAACTGTTTTGAATTCTGAAAAAACTCAAACGCACATCTGGTCAAATAGTTTTTATAACATTTCGCGTTAAGCACGGGAAAATTTGTCCGAGCAGTTAAGTAGCGGGAAAAGACAAGCGATGAATTTTTCTCCTTATATTTCTTGAATAAGCTACTCTTTAAGTTTTTTATTCGAGACAGCTCTTTTGTTAACCAAGGGGGCTTACTTGATCATGTCGGATAAAAAAAGGGAGCACAGATATCAAAAGCAGAGTTTAGGGTGTTATAAAATATATTGATTAACTGACAACATATGAATTGATAAATAAAAATCAGACCAATCGCAATGTGAAATTAAATAAATTAAATTTTCAAAGTCACGCAATTAAACGCCTTTCACTTTTATCTAGAATACTAAGCATTTATTGTAGAATACAAGTGCTTGTTTAAGAGGTTGGAGTGTAGACTTGGTGTGTAGAATTGGTGTAGGAGTGTATGATACTTGGATATTTTAGAATGAAAAGGGTCACGAGTGGAGAGTGGAGAGCAGCTGCAGCTGTATGAGTCGACGAAATTTAAAATGAAACTAGAGATCGGCCAATTATTGCAAGCAGGCCTGTAGGGAGGAGGGAAGGGGCAGACAGACAGTTGACAGGTGAAGAGGGGCAATCAGGGAGGTAAGTAAGCGCACGCGCTCAATGTAAAGGGGGGCGCCATAATTAATATGCACATCGACATCGAGGAGTGATAAAGCAATTTGTGGCAAACGGATTATTAGTGGAGAATGGAGATCGGAGGCCTAGATCAATTAGGGCACAATATGCGATAAGCGCAGCCTGACAACAGTTTAACGACGGACGGCAAGAGGAACAGAATGTATTGAAAGGTAACTAAATAAATACGCAAAATGAGGATGCACAAAAACGAAATTGACCACAAAAAGGAACAAAGAGATCAAAAAGGGTGCACGGCTCATATGAAAATAAATGACAAACACTCACAAAGGGGACATTCTTTTATAACTAGAAATATTGGGGAAAAATACTAAGATATAAGAGCTGGGAATATAAACTTTGGTGACAGTATCTCTTTGGCCACGCCCTCTTTCGCCCCTGTAAGCTAATAAAAAGCATATGAAGATATAAGTTATTTAATAAACAGTTGTAGTAGGCGTAACGATTTCGTATTATTGTCTCTAGTCTATCATAGCCCATAAATTGGGAAACAGATTTCAAAAATAAGGAATCAAAAGCAAAGATAGTTGCAGAAACAGGAAGATTTCCTGTGTTCCATTTAGAAATCGAAATGAAAACAAAACCATTTTGATAACTTTATAAGTGAAAACGATTAGAAAGTGATTTTCTGAACTAAATTGCTCAGCTCGAATGCATAATCTCGTGGGTCGAGCAACCTCTTAGCAAAGTAACGCAAATATGATACGAGGATGTAAGTGGGAAAACCCTTGATAATACGATAGAGCGAAGATAAATGCAATTTATTGCAAAGTAAACAGAAAGGAGGAAAAGGCAAATACCAAACAAGGAAGTGCGACAGGGAAAATGCCAACAGAGTAAACCAGGGCCGTAGCAACGTTAACGGGGGTCCTTGTACAAAACTTGTCGGAGGACCCTATTGTTATTGCCTTGCTTTGAATCATTGTATGTATTTAACTAGCTCATAAATCATATCACAAAATTAAAAAACTTAATACTAAAAAGTTAAACTCTTTTCTCGAATTTATTAAATCAATAGTTTTTGACAAATCTATATTTGAGGCTGATTTATTCTCGATTATTAGTATTTCCAATCAATTCAATCATTCTTGCCCCATTGTGGTTCGCAATTATTATACTCATTACCAGTGCTGCCAGTTACCCCTTACAAAAAGAATAGACTATGATGTAAAAGGGATAGACAAGAGGAAGAGACAAAAACCAGGACAATAGGTTTTTAAATAAAAAATGGATAAAATTTATGAATTTTGAAATTGATGTAATTTCACATGCTCTATTGATAATGTTCTAACGGTCCTTAATGGAAAGGATGATTTTTTTAGGCAAAAACACAAAAAACACATGGAATTCTGAGAAATGCATGAAATCTTTATTTCAATCGATAGTATGGTCCATATAATTTAATATTTGAAGATTACTTCATGCAAATGTTGACCGTGACTGCGCCTCAAAAGGTTCATCCGCTTAGTCCAATTTTGACATACTCTTTCCAACATTTCGCCCGGTATCTCACTAATAAATGCTTCAATTTTCTCCTCCAATGCGTCAATTGAGGCGGGCTTGTCTGTATAGACATTTGATTTAACATAGCCTCTCAAAAAATAGTCTAAAGGCGTTAAATCGCTCAATCTAGGCGGCCAATTGACCGGTCCCGAAAGTGAAATAAAGTGTTCACCAATAATTGTTTACGCGTGCTGTGTGGCATGTGGCACCGTCTTGTTGAAACTACATGTCGTACAAGTCAAGCTCTTGCATTTTGGGAAAGAAAAAGCTTGATATCATCCCACGGTAGCGCTCACCATTAACAGTTACTTTACGATTCGCATAACTGATGGTCATCACCAACACTGTCCGATACAACTGCGATATTTATTCGATAGTTGTTCGTTTGTAAGATAATTCATGGTTAAATATAGACTAAACTGAAGATGTTTGACAGTGATACAAAACACGAAACGTGCGTCAGCTGTTTAAACCAGTGTTGCCAAAAAGATAATAGCTAAAAAATCAGCCTCTATATACATATGAATATTGAATCGAAACACCGGAATAAAGATTTGTATTTTAATTTGTGGTTTGCATGTCCATTTTAAGATCAATTTCATTTAAATTATATCAAACCTGCGTTTTATTTGAACAATAAAAACAGAACAGATTTCCGGACAGTTAGATCTAGAGATTCTTTCAGGTTAGACGAAAAGTAAAAGGATAGATCTGTCCGAAAAAAGGCTGGCAGTGCTGCTCATTGTCCATAGAGCAGAATGTAACAGGTATAAGGAGGCCCCCATATGTTTATACATTTGGTTTCTTTGTAGCAGGATGCCCCTAGCTGGCGGGGCCCATATGCACCGAGCACCCTGCACACACCGAGCTACGGGCCTGGAGTAAACGATTTAAATAATCATATCTATTTCCAACTATGTTTCCCTAGCAACTTCTTCCCCCCTAGCGGATTTGGACCCGCTCAGTTCCTGGAAGCACTGCAGACGCCTCACTTGAGTTTTATCCTAGCCCCTCCTCCCTCTCGTCGCCCTGCTTTCAGTTAAGCGAATTAGGCAAGTGCTGGCGACTCGTGATGCCCTTTCGAGGCACTCAATTAATTCCCGCTGGGTGTTAATCACAATCACTTGGGCGATATGCGAATAGAAGGGAAGGGGGAGCAAGGCAGGCGACAGCAGCTTTAATTGCTCCACAGTCGCACAACGGCACTTGCAATGGCATCCAGTCTAGGAGGAAGGGGGAATCGATCGAGTGTCGGGTCAGGACATCTGCAGCCTTAGTCGGAGTTGCAGACGGAGACGGAGCCGGAGAGGAAGCGGTGGCGGGTGCGGGCCACCCAAGTGTTGAGCGCCCTGGGCGCTCATGCTCATTAACGCCGCGAATTAACGAGCATTTAGTGGGACAACAAAGGACAATGAGGATCGCCGATGCCGTCGACAGGATGAGGATGGGGATGAGGAGGACGCAACTCTGTTGACGGTGCTGCAAGGCGTTGCATGTCTGGCGGTAATAAAAAATTCATATTTAAAATGCATAACAATGAGACGCAGCACGAGAAGGGGATAGGGGATAGGGGATAGGGGATAGGGGAAAGGCGGCAACGAGGGAACGGGGGAACAGGGGAACGGGAAGGGGCAGGAAGCAGGCGGCACGCAAAGCTTAGACAAAGTCAGCAAAGGAGGAGCAGGAAGATGAGGGCAAGGGGAAGGGAGCAGGATCAGGGAACTGCGAACCGGCACTGGCAACGGGAATAAGAATGGGAATGAAAATAGGAAGGGGAATGGGCAGCGGTAAACCCACAAGCTGCACTGCCAGCGGGCACTGAGGGAAGCAGACTGCAGGCTGAGTGGCAGAGGCAGCGGCAGAGGCAGCGGCAGAGGCAGCAGCGCGCACCTTTCGCGAAATTAAGCTGGAATTTTTAGTGGGCCCCGAATTGGCACGCGCGGCTGTCCCCTGTTCCCCTCTCCCCTCTCCCCACTCCCCACTCCCCTCTCCCTCTGCTCCTCTACTGCTCTGCGCACTGCTCGCTCCTTGCCTGCTTGATCCTTCCTTGCACTGCTTATCCTTAATTTCGTTTACTTTTTACTGGGCCCGGCTGTTGTCCCGTTGCTTGTGCTTCCTTTGCTCCTTCTTCGCCCTTCTCCTCCTCCTCCCCGTCCTCCTTCTCTTCGTGTTGTTGTTGTTGTTGTTGTCTCTGGACAGGTGCAAACTCAGTGTATTTTTTTGTGGGCTCCTTTTTTTCAGTCTTGCAGTCTCCTGTCTTGCCGTGTCCCGTGTCCCGTGTCCCGTGTGTGTGTTTTTCGGGTCTCCTTTGCCCCCTTCCTCCTCTCTGTCTCACTCTTTCGCTGTGTTGTGCGCTTGGCATTAATTCGCTTCTTTATTTTTCGGTAATTGCCGAAAATGTTCCGAGTGAACGAGCGAATCCTCTGCGTGTTCTGATCCTGCGACAGCCGGATTATGGGACGGTTCCCGATCCCCACTGCGACTGCGACTGCGACTGCGACAGCGCTGATCCTTAGCGCTTGATTGCGATTTTACGTTCTCGTTGCCTCCCCGTCCCCCCTTCTTCTGCTCCCCTGCCCCTGCTTCTGTTGTTCCCCCTCCCAGTGCGGCTGTTCGCATATTTGCAGCCCCGACAGCCGTGCGATCATTGACTTTTGTCAGGCAATGCCACCAGGTCCGTCCCACTGTCCCACTGTCCCACTGTCCCGACTGTCCCTTGTCGAAAGAGAGTCAAATGCAAATAAATTTAATACTGTTTAAAGTTTATGCGTGTGTGTGTGTAGTTAACGCACTATGTGTGTGTGTGTGTGTGTGTGTGTGTGTGTGTGTGTACAGTGCATTGCTACTATTTAACTAATTCTACTGCCTTTTTTACTGCTATCTCACTCCCATTTTCAATTAATTTACGCACAAAATGAAGAGAAAAAGCAACAACAATGGCAGCAGCTGTTCGCCTGTTGTGTGTGTGTGTGTGTGTGTGTGTGTGTGTGTGTGTGTGTGTGTGTGCAGCAGATGCGCAACAAATTTAAATGCTCAAATCGAAAATACACACGAAATAAAGCGCAAAACGCAAAGCGAAATTCATTAAGCCTAGCAACAACAACGGCAGCAAGGGGACTATGATTGGGCGTGCAAGAGAGCGCCACCCTAAAAGAGAGAAAGGGAGAGAGAGCCCCAGAGCCAGGCAGGCAGCAGTGGGAGAGCGATAGAGCGACTGAGAGTGCAAGCAGTGCTTGTGCGCTCTTCTCAGCCCTCACAATTGGCGCTCTGACATTGGCGCCTACTACGTTTTCTACTACGCTTTTTGTGCGACAACAACAACAACAACGACAACGAGAATGGGGTACAGCAACAGTCATAGGCAAGGTATAAAGGCAGAAAAGCAAACACAAACGCAACGGCCATTTTGTGGGCAACAACAATACAATGTCCAATCGGACAACAGCAACAACAGCAATAACAGCAACAACAGCAAAGTGCAATTTGCAAGCAGTGCAAAAGCAGTGGCAAAAGCAAAAGGCAAAAGGCAAAAAGCAAAGAAGCACGTGCATGTGCAATGCCTCTCTCTGTTGTGTGTGTGCGTGTGTGTGTGTGTGTGCATGCAGCACATGTGGCGAGACAGGGACAGACATAGAGTGGGAGAGTGGGAGTGCAAGTGTGGGAGTGCGAGTGCCAGCGAAAGTGCAAGTGCGAGTGGGAGGGCGAGTGTCTGGGAGAGTGCAGCTTAACGACACTTGGTTGGCTGGCGCTTCAAGTCCATACACACACAGACAGTAACAAGTACATACATTATGTACATACATGCATGCAAATACACGTGGATACTGCCGGTACACATGTGTGTGTGTGTGTTGGGGATTTCTATGTACAGTGCCGGTTAAAATAATAGCAGTGCTGGACAAGGCATCTTTGCATATCCCTTGGAGAGTCCAGTTCCATTCCCTGACATTTGCGACTGTCTTATTTAACTATATGTATGTGTGTGTGTATGTATGACCGTTACAACTAGCTCGACTCGTTTTCCTTTTTGGCAATTGCAAGAAAAGAATATTTGATATTTGGCTAATTATGAATAACAAAAGCGATGTCCGTCAGCCTCCTCATCTCGTAGCTGATGAAGTCTAGGTCGGGCACAGGAATGAGGTCCCATTGTTAAGGTCTTAAGATCCTCGGACCGCGACAGCTGCCACGCTAGCAATGGGAACCGCGGCCTGCCTGCGCCTGTGGGATGCTGCGCGGGCAAAGCTTCACACCCCGCACTGACAGCAGCGACAGGAACGGACCAGTTGATCATTCGAGCCGATCCCGGCTGACCAGTTAGTTGACCAGCCGCCTGTGCCGGCTGCTGTCCTATTGCCAGCTGTGGCCAGGAAACTAGAAAAGCTTTTTGTTCTGCCTCCTTTTGTTTGGCCCGGCCAAAGAAAGGGTATTCAAATGAACGCATTCCTGTTTACACACACACACACATACACACACACACACACACACACAGACACACAAAGGTGACGGTCAAGGATTGCTCCACAGAGCTGTAAAGACATCGATGGTTGCCTGTCTCCAAATTCGGCATTCTTATTCACACAACTAAGGTAAGCAACAAAATAACGTCTTAATACATTTGAACATATCTAACACTAAACTACTACGACAACAACAACAACAACAACGGCACAGGCACTCAACTAACATCGACCATGCACCTCCTGGCTTGGTAAGGCCGCCAGCAGGACTATTTAGCACTTTATGGTATACATATGTACATATACATATGTATACAGTTTATGTTTACTGGAAACTAGACTAAACATTTAAATAAATAATAATAAATGTGTAGTGAACCTTAATCTAATTGGACATTCTTGCCATATTGCAGGGTGTTGGGGCAGGGCGTCTTTAGGGCGTACTCGCTTAGTAGAAATAATAAATAATAATAAAACAAAGTTGGCATACATTTTGTAGACCATTTTCAATGGCCGAAGGATATTTTAATAAAAAATCGCAAAAATCTCGTGAAATCGTTTTGGTGGCGCCATCTGTCGCACGTCGTCATTGCTAGATGAAACTCATTACTTGCGGTTAGGGCTGTGAAACTAACTACCACTGCTTGACTGATTGGCAAGCAGTTCAACGATCACAAACCTACAGTGGTGTCCACTCTGATGACGCACTTTTGCGTTATTCGCACCCCCTCCCCTCCCTGGCTTAAAAAATTTGTTTCTAAAATAGTGTTTTCTAAAAAAAGTGAGGGAAACAAAGAAAAACGGGACAAACTTTGGAGCCCTCCCCAGGACGGGCTGTACATTTTGGAAACTTGGAAACTGCTGCGCTGCACTGAAAAGAGGAGAAAAACGAATAGATTGAAAAAAGCCACATGTCGCAATCTCCTCCGGTTTGGCAGCAATTTTGATTGAAAATCTGACAGAACTGCCGTTATTCCAAATGAAAAATTGCTTTTTCGCGAATTGGGCTCAGTCTCCCAAGACACAATCCCATTTGTGTCTCGGATGAAGAGGATTCGCGACACTGCATTACCTACATTACCCCCCCTGGATGGGTCAGACTATCGACATCGAAAATTATCGATGGACAGGCGGTTAAAAATACCATATACATACATACATGGCATAGCGTCATAATTCCGCCGCCATAATTTCGCCCAGTACATTTTGTCCGCAAAATTATGGCGTTTTTTTTCAGCGAGTTAATGTCGTTTCTAAGCGTCATAAGATCGCGCGAACTTATGTCGTTCAAAAATTACTTCAAGCGATCTTATGACGCTTAAGAACGACATAAGTTCGCCAAGATTAAAACGACATTATTCCGCCGACGGCGTCCTTATGCGCCATAAGATCGCGCGAACTTATGTCGTTTAAAAATTAATTCTCATGTTCAATTTAATGTCGGTGGAATAATGTCGTTTTGGTAAAGGTTCATTAGCTGCATTCGTCACCGATTTTGTTTAAATTTGTTTTACTGATAGGGCTATATTTATCATGATTTTAGGTGAAAGAATTATTTGGCGGTCGCTTCTAGTTTTTTTTTAATTAAATTTTTAAAATAATTAAATTTACATGTATTTTGTTGTTGGCCAATTCTAAGTAAAACGTCACAATGATGCGCACAGTGGCCTACAAGCGATTTATTTCAAACGAAATGTTATTTATGCACAATAATGTTTTATTTGATGAGTTGCATATTGAGTGAGAGTTTTGGCGCCTGCAACTAGAACTCGTTGGTCGGCAGATTAGCGCCAACGAAGATGTTTAATAACTCATTATGCTGTGAGAATAAGATATGTGTGCTCCTAACAAAAGTTTGTTTCTGGAAGAGAAGAGCGCCGCAGCGCGCTTTTTTTCTAAAAACTTTGAATTTTCTTGCATGCTCAGTTTTCATTTCAAATGAATCAGTTTGTTAGACACTGTACCGTCACAAAAGGTTGCAGGCAGACTGGCGCCTTGCATAAAAATGCAACAACAAAATACATGTAAATTTAATTATTTTCAAAATTCAATTTAAAAAAAACTAATAATCCAAATAATTCTTTCATCTAAAATCATGATAAATATAGCCCTATCAGTAAAAAAATTTTAACAAAATCGGTGACGCATGCAGCTATTTAACCTTTACCGTCGTTTTTATCTTGGCGAACTTATGTCGTTCTTAAACGTCATAAGATCGCCACGAGTAATTTCAAGACGACATAAGTTCGCGCGATCTTATGACGTTTAAGGGCGACATAAGTTCGCCGGCGGCGGAATAATGTCGTTTTTATCTTGGCGAACTTATGGCGTCCTTAAGCGTCATAAGATCGCGCGATATTATGACGTTTTGGCGCGGCGGAATTATGGCGGCGGAATTATGTCGTTACCCCACATACATCGAGTTACTTGCTAAAATGTTGCTGAAACATAAGCTCTGGCAATTTTTGTCGCTTTCTACTGGCTGATCGTTCCCTTTACATTTCTCCTACATCCGCATAGATAAAGCGGGACCACGCGTCGATTGTGCGAAAAGGAAGTCAAGCGTAATTTCTCTAACAGCTGCTTTTTTCGCCAAAAGAACGC
This sequence comes from Zaprionus camerounensis, assembly GCA_018904165.1. NCBI lineage: Eukaryota > Metazoa > Arthropoda > Insecta > Diptera > Drosophilidae > Zaprionus > Zaprionus camerounensis. The sequence continues at coordinate 1,295,869 of JAEIFS010000002.1, read as the reverse complement.
GGGGAAATATGAAACATGTATGGCAACAGTGCTGCCCGAAAATCTGGCTTTTTTCAAAGTCCCACGGCGGTACAAACTTGAAAACAGCGGGTACCGGGAAATCTAGCTTTTTAAACATACAATAAATTCTCTTAAATTATTCTAAAAATACCGACTCTGTACACTATTATCGCATTTAAAAATAAGCGGGTACTGGCTACCACAAGTATTTTTTCCACTCTTACTTAACTATTGTATTATAATTATTATTTACCATCGTTCTGCTTGCTACAAACGGGCCATCGCTAAATGCTTATGCCCCGCGTATTTTTTTAACCGTGAAAATGTATAAGCTTGAGTTGAGCAGTTTGCAAAGTGAGAATTCAAAAACTTGTTGCCAAAAAACGCAAATAATTTATCGCGAGTTGAACAGGCAAATGATTTCTGCTTGCGATCGGATTATTAAGATAGAAATTATTTAAGATATTCTAAATATGTAAGGACTTTGACGCCCCTTCCTGAAAGTATAAATCGCAAAACATAGAAGTTATATTTACAGCTATGGGCGTATAATTGGCACAAAAAAATTTTTTTTTATTTGCGTATTGCACAAAAAGTTCGACGCTAAGACTCGAAATGTTGGATGCAGCTGATGACTGTACAAATGCGCAATAACCGTTATTTGTCCCGTTACAGTTTTCGTTTCTTTTTTGGCATTCGTTTTTGTTCGAACACAGCCAATTTTTAATGCTCACATAATTGGCACACATTCCTATTAACGCAGATTCTTTTGTACAGAGCACATGTTTGGTCACATTTTGCTATTATTTACTGAGTTTACATTAATTTGAAGCAGATTTAGCTAAAATGGGTAGTGGAAAAAGTTGCACTGTGGAGGAACGTAAAGTAATTTACAAACTGAAGCAATCAGGTAAAAAACCAGGTGAAATTGCGAAAATCATGGAATGCTCCCGAAAGAAGGTATACAATGCACTTGCACTGGTCGAGGAGAATCCCATATTTTTGGAAAAAAATAAGATTCGGAAGCAAAGGCCACGAAAAACCGATCTTGCCATGGACAGGGCAATAGTTGTAAAGAGCAGAGGTGACCCTTTTAAGTCTGCTCGCGAAATCTGTGTGGAAATAAATGCTGATTATGGCGTGAACTTGTCCAGGACACTTGTAGCAAGAAGATTAAATGAAGCCTCGCTCTTTGGACGCTACAGCAGACGAAAACCACCGCTTTCAAAGAAAAATATAGCAAAACGCTTGCACTTTGCTAAGACCAACAAGGACAAAGATCCGTTATTTTGGAGGAACGTATTGTGAAACAAAAATAAATAGGATGGGACCTGATGGAAAGACATTTGTGCGTCGTCCAAAAGGTCAAGCTCTCAATCCAAAGTACACAATGAAGTCCATAAAGCATGGAAGAGGCAGTATACATTGTTGGGGAGCATTTTCCTGGCACGGTGTGGGTTCGATCTTCCGAATCAATGGAATAATGGATCGATTCCAATATTTAGATATTTTAAAAAACACAATGGAGCCATATGCATTTCAAAACATGCCTGTTAAGTGGACATTTATGCATGATAACGACCCAAAGCATTCCTCAAAAATTGTGAAGAAGTGGTTGCAGGAGGAGAAAATAAAGGTTTTAGATTGGCCAGCACAAAGTCCACACTTGAACCCAATCGAAAACCTTTGGAACGATGTAAAAGTGGCCATTTCTCAAAAAAAATTTAAAAATGTTGATGATTTGTGGGAGGGTGTTCAAGAAGCCTGGAATTCTATCCCCAAGGATCGGTGCCAAAAGCTGGTGGAGAGTATGAGCAGCAGATGTGAAGCAGTACTCCGAAATAATGGTTACAGTACCAAGTACTAATACCAAGAACAAATTACTAATTTAAAATAATAATAGTTTTTATTTTATAACAATTTAAATAAATTTGTGCCAATTATATGAGCAGGCAACTTTTGATTTTTTTTTGAATATTTTGAAAATATCTTTTGAAATTTTATGTTAATTTGAAATTTTTCTTTCTTATTTAAGAGCCCACAGCATAGGCTTAAAAATGTCATTTCAGTTTGTTTCTTTTCATCAACATTTAATAAAAAAAAATTGTTTTTTATACGTAAATTTTTTTGTGCCAATTAAAGGAATCGTTTTGGTCAGGTGTGTAGCGGGTATTTCAAAGACGAGCACACTTTCGTGATTGGTTTTATCTATTCTAGCTTAAAGATTCTGGCAACACTGATCAAAGAATATAAAAAAAATGTAAAAGAAAGGATGCGATAGCTCATTAGTTTCTTTCTTTGTTATCAGTGCATTTAAGGTTTTCTGTTCAATAAGCATCCAATGATGCGAGAAAATATCGCGAACGAAAATGATAAAAATGCAATTAAATCATTAAAAGCAATCAAAGTTCAAAGCTAATTGCATTAAAATCTTCCATCACGTTTAACTGAAATCAGTGCTTGAACTGGTTTTTTGAAAAAGTAATAGGGGTATCGGAGAGGTATCCTACGATGCGTTGCAAACAATGACTATACCCTCTGCTAGGGTACAGATAAGTAAGGTGCATCTTTAGCTCATATTGAAATTGAAATAAAAACACTTGTGCGTTACATTGCCATGTAATTTGCTGTGATTTATTACTATGAAAGTGTTAAGCTACATATACATATGTAAATGTTTGTGATCGTGGTATGGTTCTTTCCTAAATACACAATTGTTATATTAGTTCAATATCCTATTGCTTTTTATGTGTGTAAATGCCATAGCGAAATAAAGCAACAATTGTTTATTTAGTGCAACATGTGCTCGAACATTTTCTAATGTATATTTTTTACAATTTAAAATCTTTTTGATTGCGATTTCATTTCTCTTTTTAGATATCTGCATTTACATAAGTAATAATATATATACATATATATCTATATAAATATGTTTATACATATACATATATGTATATATATATATATATATTTATTTATTGATTGGTCTATAAGGCTAAGACAATCAATTTGTGGACCTTACGCACTCCGGCAATGTCTGACAACGCATCATCACCATAAAATGGATTGTTATCAAATCTGATAAACATTATTAAATCAGATGCGAAACGTTGCCGAAGCATGCAACTTAAGCGATAAATTAATTATGTGTGAAAAACTTAATATTAACAATATTTATGGATTAAACCTATGTGTGACTGCGTGTGTTTGTGTATTTTACGCTTATTACGATAAACGCCTTAAATGTATGTGCATGTGTAGGTATACATGTGTGTGTGTATGTGTAAGTGTATGTGTAAGTGTATGTTTAAGTGTATGTGTAAGTGTACGTGTATCTGTGTGGATTGAACAAACATAAGCTTATGAACAAACGATGATACAATAGAAGAATATACGACAATAGCATGATGTCTTCTGATTTTTTTTTTATTACATTTTGCTATTTAAATTTAATTTTTGTTGTTGCTGTTGTTGCATTTGCAGTTGTTGCTTGGGCTGCTTTATTTGATAAAGGCCTCTGGTGGTATTTTATTCTCCTTGAACAGTTTGTTGAACACAAAGGCGGCGTGATTGAAATCCCAATTCGTCTCTTCAAGGCATCTGCAAGCGCATTAAGAGATCATTGTTATTGTATATATATAAATATATATATATTCACACATCATATATGCATGGTAGGGGCTAGTCAGGGGGAGGTGGGATGCTCTACTCACTTGCGGCTCCACTCCACATTCATTTGACTGTGTGCGCACATGGCTTGCACCATTTGCATCCGTGCAGCTTCTGTTCCTGCACCCGCTGCAACCGCAGCCACCGGCCCCGCGGCTGCTCCTATACTTGGCTGTATCGACGGCGATGGCAGCAAGGCAACTGCGCCCGTCGGTCCGTGACCCTGTTGAAGGCGATTCTGTAGCGATGATGTATCCACGTTGACTGCGCCGCGGCTGTTCGGCGTTATCACAGTACCAGCTGCGCCCGGCGCTGGCTGATGCTGCGAACGCTTGAACTCGCGCGTCTGCTCCGTTGAGGCGCTTGTGATGAATATCGTCTCGTTGCGAATGCAGAAGCCCGAGTTCTGCGGCACCACCACAAAGGTGCGCATGAAATGGCGCAGCTCGTAGCTCTGCATTGAAATGGGTGTACCGCTGTCGGGGTCTCCAGTGATTTCCTTAAACAGTCCCGTTATGGTGAAGACAATCATTTGCGGCTGAAAAGGGAGCAAGGTCTCAGTTAGATACCATATAGATATGTACAGCATCTGGTGGCTCAATGTACTCACTGTAAAGATGGTCAAATCAACGGTGAAGGTGCGGCGCTCGTGCAGCGTGCGGGGCCACTCGTCCAGTGCGGACACGCAGGCCAAGCGGCCGCTCTTCAGAAGGCGCGTGCGTAGATCATCGCGCTCGTTGCTCACAATGCGACGCAAGTTTCGGTTAAATTTCCAGAAGTTGTTCAACCTGCAGAAGATGTGCATGTGTATAATATACATATATATAAATATGTATATAACTTATATAGTTGAAAGTAAGTTCACTTCTTGTTTGTCTTTCTTTGATCCTTTTTTACTGCCAAAAAGAAGAGAACCTTCCCTCAATACACTTCTCTCTACTCACCTGCCCGCTTGGCTGACATTCGGCATGGACATGGATAGCAGGGCGTGCTCATGGTAGGCATCCAACAGTGGTTGACGATTATCCGAATCGAATATGTTGAAATATTGCTCCAGGAACTGGCGCACAACCTCCGCTCCGGCGCTGTCGCACAAGAACGAAGCCTTCCCCGGCGGCAGCACGGCGGACTCATTCATATCGAAGTGCGCTTGTGGCATCAATGCTTCTCCATCCTATATTGTCAATTGGGGTGGAGAATTGGGTGAATAATGAACGAATGAACTATCAGCACACACATTAAATACGATCAACTCTCTTTCCGTAGTTTTTGTTCTTGGTATATGTTAATGTTGTTTCGAACTTTATCTCATTATCGAACGAAACGAAACACATCGAAAGGGAGCAAAGAGTAGTAGAGTTATCAATGGATTTGTGTATGCATCACTTGCAGGACTTACCAGTTTCATCAGTTTGGGAAACTTCCGTCGTACTTCGCTGTAAATAGTTATCGCAGTTGGATTTGCCGTGGATTTATGTGGCATTAGTATCGTGTTGTGTTTTGCCATACACACACACACTTGTACTGCATGTGTTTGTGTATGTGCACAAGTTATTAATTTATAAAATAATGTATGCGTATGTGTATCTGTGGCAACACACTCACATATACGCATACATGACTCGTCTTGGCTGTGTCTGTACACCTGGATCATCTTTGCTATCTCGAACTCTTTCATTTTCCGCCTTTTCAATGTCGTTTCAATATCAATTCGAGCTAGAACTCTGTCTAACCACACTTTCGTAGTTGCTGCGATTGAACAAGCAGATGCATTCATATATAGAGCAGCTTTATTGCTCTGCAACGCCAATGAATCTCTATAGAAAAGGGAATTGAGCCTTGCAACGGCGCTTTGTCATTTTTTTTTATTTTCTTCTTGTTTTTCCTTTTTTCTTTTTTCTCTCTTTTCATATTTTTTTTTTTATTTTTTCGTCAAAGAACTCCACACGAAATCGCTTGTAAAGCTGGCTGCTGCAACACTTTCGATAGCATTGTCATTTCGCTTGTTTGTTTTGTTTGTTTTCGTTTTGTCTCTTGTTGCTGTTGTTGTTGTTGGTCGGTTCGACAGCAGGCAAAACACACGCCCACCGCCCATCAACAAATACAAGATGGATAATATCTTATATATGGAACATAATTTGCTTTGCTTGCCAGCATATTGTGTTTTGTATGTTTTTGTGTGCCTGTGTGTGTTAACATTTGTTTATGTGTACATGTGTGTGGGTGTCCGTTTAAATAGTATCGTTATTGCTTTTGCTATCGTTATCGTTATTGTCCTGCTGTAAGTAAGAGTCAATGTGTGTAGCGCTGTCCGTGTCTGTGCGTGAGTGTGATTCAGTGTGTGTGTCTTTCTGTATTGCCGATGCATTTTTTGTATGTCCGGCGCGCGCATCCAACTTAAATAAAGCCGACATCAGCAAATTCTGACGCTACCACAAGTGCAACAACAGCAACACAACAACAACGACACTGCGCAATTTCTGATTAACATTGGCAACGCCTCACAACAAGAATTGGAGACGGCCTCAGGCGCGTGCGTGCACGTGTGTGTGCGTGTGTGCAATGCGTGCGTGAGTGCGTGCGTTTGCGTTGGTGCGCATACAGTGCATGCGCTTGCGCTCATATAGGTTGCTTTGTAAGGCAGTTTGTATAAGCCAACGCAGCTGCATGTTTGCCTGCCTGCCTGCATAGCGCAAATGCAACACGCGGTCGTGAGTCGTGAGTCATGTGTGGGACGTTAATGTCGTGTGCGTGTCTCCTGTTCAGTGTTGCCGTATTGTCGAAAGCATTGCAGTTGTTTATTATACGTGACTTTAGCTTTGCACAGATGTGATGCAATTTGTTTGGAGTTGGAGTTCATTTTTTTGTTTTACTTTTTTTTGGTATTTTTATTTTTTTCGACTCTTTTTATGGTTATGTTTAAATTTTATGTTTTTCTTCTTTTTTTTTTTGTTGCACTGCCGAAAACTCGATTCCAATTTTAGTTGCCTTATCTTTTCTGGCAAATTTTGAGTGAACAAAATAAAATGCATTTGCTTTCCTTCAATGCTTTGAGATATTACGTATACGTATAGGCCGGAGGGGTGTAAGAATTCGAAACTGCAAGGCGAGTTCTCGTAAACAGCACGCAGCAAAGACTTTCAGTACAGTAGAACAGAAAATGAAATCAGTAGGGAAAGAAAAAGAATGTCGCTAAGATGCGGGATCCAACAACCCCTTTAGCCCAGAGTTGCCACATCTCCCTCGACGAAGATTCACTTCTTCTGCTACTGCTGCTGCCGCTGTTGACTACGCTGTGTTGCCATCTCTCGTTGAGTTTGACAGGGGGAAGAAACAGATGTTTAGACCATAGTATACCTGACATATTGCTGGGGATCCTTGTAGCGCAGACGGCACGGATTATTGCGCAAGACCAGCTCGACAATTGGCAAATGACGAAAGACCATAAGATGCGCCAACGAGGTAAGCTGTGCCCAAAAGGAAACCAATTAGCAAATAAGAAGAGAAAAGGAAGGGAGAAGACTCAATTACCTTATTATCGCCCAGATAGAGTATCTTCAGATGCGGCAGTCGCTTGTCGGATCCCTTGAACGCTTCCATGGTGGACATTTGGTTATCATTGAGATTGATCGCCTCCAGATTGGGTATATACTCGCTGATTATATCGAGAGCCACAGCCATTACGCTTACACGAAACAGGGGACAGAAGATCGGCTTCAGATCCGCATCGGTATGAAACCTGGACAGATCAAGCGCCTTGGTCTGCTCATTGTACCTCTTGGACATGACCAGTTTCAGTTTGGCCTTCATCTCGTCATCGATGGTTACCAGCGGTATGCCGCTGCGCACTCGCGGCATCAGACGGAAGCCATCCGGAAGCTGTGCGTGCCGCCCCAGCTGCTGTATCCGCTCGGCCACCTCGAAGTCATCCGTGAAGAAGATCACACAGCTCCGTTCAGCCCGCCAATATTGCGGTATAAATGAATGCGGCGACATGGCCGCCAGCAAGGAACGCATCAGCGTTTCTTTATCATAGATCTGACCGTTGTGTATCTGAAAGATTGCACAAGAATAAACAGGGGGATCATTAAGAGGATTCGATGTTTCGATTTTCAGCTTTCGCCTTTGTATTACTTAGTTATAACCTTCTCAGAAACGGGTGGACCAACATTGCGCAAAAACATATACTTAACTGACTATAGTATCTACCTCTCCTCCCCAATCCAATTGGACAATAAACACAGAAGTTATTCAAGCAACCTTAGTGCCCTTCCGTACGCGTGTGCCTGCATACATACAATAAGGAAAGAACCAGAAAGAAAGTCTAACTTCGGCACGTTGAAGGTTCTATTCCTTTGCCGTTTTTATATCCTTCGATCATTCCTATTCATGTGATATACAATATTGCGGAATTGAATAATATTGTTTTTGTTGAATACTTTGTCTAACCTTAATTGCGTGCAGCAATAAGAGGCATATGTGCCAAGTTGCATCAAGAAAACTGAAAGACTAACTTGCATTGCACAGACGGACAGACGGAAGCACAGACATGACTAGATGGACTTCCCTGGTGATGCTGATACCGTAAATATAGACTTTATGGGGTGGGAGATGTCTCCTAAGGTGCGTTGTAAACTGCTGGCCACAGTTAATATACCCTCTGCAAGGGTATAAAAAGAACAATACCCTGATTATCACTCTGAGGTGGATACCATGGAATGGGGAGACTGGTAAACTGGTTAAAGCAGATGTAGAGGAGCCAATGAAAGGGCCGCAGCTCTTCTCAGGCATGGGCAATCACGAAAGAAACCCTTAAGAGCCCAGAACACAAATGGCAGAGACACAGAACGGGATCTTTCCCTTTTTGGCTGCCATAACCTCAAACAGTGAAGGAAGGCAGTTTATTAAATTGGGTAAGAATTCTCTGCCTGCCTTTTACCGATCACCGTAGGCTGAGAGCCAGTCTCAGTAGGCTACAAATAGTAAGGAATGCGTTATGCAGATTCTGTGAACATACATTCAGCATGTCCGGCATTGCCAGGTACGTGATGTGCATTCCTAGACAGGCACCTTCGTAGTTGACCAAGTAAGGTCAACTTGTCCGCTGAAACCCTTGGATCTCCTATGGAAAACTGAACTGAACTGTAAAATGAGCTCAATAGATACAATTGGGCGCGGTACAGTTCCCTTAATCAAATAATCATGATATGAAGCGAAGGTCGCAAGAACAGCATTAAAATGTATCAAATAAAATGAATATATTTTGGAATACACTCATGTGTCAAATCTAATAAATTCATTCGGTTATTTCTAGCGCTTATAATGATACATTTTTTGTAACTTTAATGTTTATGAACTCTTTTTAATGTGTTTTGTGGTATTTTATCACTATTTACCCGCTCCACATTCCGTGCCGTTTGCTCTGTTTTTCTCTGTGTTCTATTTTACGCAAACACACACACATGGATATAAATATATGTACATAATTATGTATATAATTTCTGCTGATATTCTCATTATACAGACACAAATACAGATACAGAGACACACACTGGCACACACTAACACACACATTCCTTGGCTGTGTTACGTGCTCCACTCGCAATTACTCAATATTTGCATACCAATTCCGTTTTTGCCCGCTGACTCGCCTGGGGCTCCCATTGTGCTTAATTACCTTTGGGTGCGCTTATCTTCAAGTGTCCATGATTTAATTACGAGCATATCATGTTGATTATGATGATAATGACGCACCGCACACATCCGATCCGATAGTTAATATAACTGGGCGTGTTTCCTCTTTTTTGGGAGCATAATCAATGCACCCACATATCGATTAATCTGAGCGATAACTACAAAATGAGTTACGCTTTCAGATACCATAATAGCTGTATCGATAGCTGATCATCTCCATGGCACAGTGTGCCCATTAGATATGGAATGGAATACAGCCCAGCAAACAGAGTCGAAGTAAAGTCCGTTGCCTTAACCCGCATTCGTTTTTAATTTGCTGCGCTTCGCTTGATGAGCGATTCATTTATCTATTATTGAGCATTATTTGGCCTGCTTATCGCACATACCGTTACCGCCAACAAGACCGATACAGCCAGCCTATCGACGATATCGATAGGCTTAAGCATAGCTCTAGAACGGCAATGGGGGGTATCGAATTGATAAGCATGAGACATACATATGTATATACCATGATTATATTGCGTGTTTCATCCAGTTGTTGTCTATTGGAACACAGTACACATCAGTGTACATGTGACTGTATGAGTGTGCATATATTTATGTGTGTATGTATGTATGTGTACTTAGCTGATATCAAAGCAACTTGAGCAGGCGCAAGAGAGGGTGACAGTGTGACAAGTGTTCTATACTCACAGTTCAAACATACTGCACACACGCACACACATAAACTCACACACACACGCACACATACAGTCCAATTCATACTGTTTTATGAATCTCTTTGCTAAAACAGACGATGACTCCAAACGATGAGAAACGAAGGCGATATTGAGATTGAGAATGGGAGTGGGAGTGCAAGTGCGAGGGGAAGAGGGGTGGAGAAGGGGAGTGGGGCATTCCTATACATACAATTGTATATATATAAATATATATTATACGTACTCGCATTATTAAGTACATATAGTAAGTCTACTATATAAATCGCGCTTTGTGCACAACAATGAGAAATACGAGAGCACTGTGAAAAACAACAACAACAACAACAACAACTACAGTATTGATATGACTGATGACAGGCACTGGCACTGGCACTGGCTTTGGCAGCGCTGCCAGCAGCGACGTCGACAGCGAAGCTGACTGCGACAGCTGCGCCATCAATGGGGCTGGCTAACAAGCTCGCACCGGCAAACGAGGCGGCATTCGCTGACAGCCGTGCAAGCTCTAAGCAACAATACAGGCGAAATAGCCAATTAGGGACAGTACACGAGCCAGACCCAGACCCAGAGCCAGACCCAGAGTCGATTCAACGAGTGCAAAATGGGCGGCTGTTGCTCCAAGGATTTGGATGATAAGCGCTCCTGGAGCCCCGACGAGACCAAGAACGGCGTAAGTTAATGATCTCTGCACATAAGAGAGAGAGAGAGAGAGAGAGAGAGAGAGACTTGAATACTGAATCCTTTCTGTCTTTCGCTTGCACTCGTAGAGCACCACATCGACCATTATAGCACAACCCATGGACGATGTGGGCAGTACAGGCGTCTTTACGCTCACCCAAACAACAACAACAACAACATCGACGGCAGCGGGATCGAAGCAGACAACGGTGACAACAAAAACAAGAACAAACGATCCAGCAGAGGATTAGAAACTGCCTTAGTTGGAGCCTTTGGTGTCCTCCATCTTCCATCGTCGATAATATCATTGTTTTTAATTCGTCACTGTGTATATATTCTTTTGTATAACTGTCTTAACGTCTTCTTTTTTTTTCATTTGTGACATTTGTGTGCGCGTGTGCCTGTGTGTGTGTGTGTGTGTGTGAGTGTGAGTATTTGAGCAACGCATACAAATTCGTTATTGTTGCCAGATCTTTTAGTCTCGTAGAGCATTTCATTTGTGGAATAAACCAATTTTTTTCATAACTCTATTTGTGCTTTGTTTTTGTTTTTATGTACAAATAAACAAACCCAGCGAAATTCAGAAACGTAGACGAAACTAAAATGCCGGTGTGATAAGCACACACTCCTCCCCGCCGCCCACCAGGCCAACCCACTCTCGCCTCTCGACTCCCGACTCCCGACTCAACTCGGTGGCAATCAGCTGCACACGCATTCGGGCATTGCTTGGCGATGACATCAGAGGAGCGCGATGCTATTGCACAGCGAGGGAAACAGACAGAGAGAGAGAGAGAGAGAGGGAAGGAGGGAGCAAGAAGAAGAGGTAGATGAGACGTTAGGAAGCAGCACACACACACACACACCCACACACGCACATATGTCTTTAACGCGTAGCGATGCAGGTTAAAGAGGGTTCTGTATTCCCGCGCCATGAGTCAAGTGATTTTATGTGCTGCTAACCACCCTCCCACCCAATGACACCACCCCCCCCCGCCACATTACGATTTGTGGGTGTTTGCTTAGAACAATAACAACAAATCTGGAAATAGAGCACAGCAAGGGAAAAACACAAAAATAAAGAAAGATAAAAGGATGACTAAGCGTGAACCTTGCCGTTTCTCAATGGACGTTCGAGCACGTGTCTGTGTGTGCGTGTGTGTGTGTGTGTGTGTGTGTGTGTGTGTGTGTGCAGCAAGTTAATGCACTCGATCGCACTTAATCAAAATAACAATAAGAAAAACAATAAAGTTTACAAGTAAATGAGCACGACAAGCACGCCGAGCAGATACCCTGTAAATCCATTTCAGTCGACTGGATTGGGTTTGGGTTTTCCCCCATCCCCTGCAACGCATGTTGGTTCGTGTAGTTCTTGTTTATCCCAGTTGAAATTAATTGTTAAATTTTAGTTTTAGAGATAAAAATAAATATTTTAATAATTTAAATTAATATAAATTTAAATAGAACTTAAATTTTACATAGTCTACTGTCTATATTCGACTTTGAATAAATTACATTTGAGTTTAAAGTTGACTTGAAATACAAACAATCAAAATAAAAACAAAATAAAACCCATTCTGGATTGAAGAAGATAATATATGGAAAGTATTAGTAATTGCTGTTAGTATAAATCTTATTTATGAGTAAATAGTTCGCTTACACTAGAGTCGAGCATAGCCTCTTAGGACTCTTTAGCAGGGCATGACAACAATGTCAGTGTGCTGTCTGTCTCATTCAATTCTGGTTAACATTGCACTCAATTTACATACATGTTTACACATTATAATAATTATCCAGCGTGATGTGAAACATGTTCCGAGCCCGTCAATTGCTATGCAAACAATAAACGACTCAATCGAATTTATACAAATACATAAAAACAATCACTGTTGCACCTTTAGATGTATACTCAATCTACAATATTATTCGTATTTTCTATAGAACGTTTATGGAAAATTTCTTTTCCGCTTTTTTGTGCTTACAACAAAGTTTCATTGAGCCTCGTATTGTTTAATTTCAATAGCGATTCCCCAATCGGACAGGGAATTTCAATGACGCAACGAGAGAAGTTCAAGTAACGATTTAATTGATTTGAATTTCACATCTATTCGGAAACCCCTTACAAGTTGCTTTAAACTTGAAATCGAGTATGTTTGATAATTGAATTACTTGAACAAAATAATAGAAAAGTCTAAGACTAAGATGAAAAGAAAGGATACCCAAGAGGAAAAAAGACAAAAACGAGGACAATAGGTTTATGATTAAACGAGAGCAACAGTCGGGCGGCACGCTACCCTGGGATACTCTTCGACCTACATATGTTCCGTTGTACAGGGTGGGCCATCTAAATGTGACCCATGTAAACTCTTAATAACTTTGACATACATTGTCAAATCGACAAACGTCATACCACATCTGATTCTTCATTCCAAGTAGTCAATAACCATGGATAACTACACTCCACCTGAACGCGCTGAAACGCGTTCAGCGTAAAATCATCATGAACGACGAGGCACATTTCTCACTGAATGGAGCGGTAAACAAATAAAACTGCCGCATCCACGCCACTGAAAACCCACAAATAATCCACGAAGCGCCTCTCTATGACCAAGGAGTGACAGTTTGGTGTGGACTCAACTCAAGGCGAACATCGAACGTGAAATAGCGGCGATACCTAAAGCTACGCTCGAGAAAAAGGCGAGCACTTGAGCCAAATAATATTTTAAATGTTAATAATATTAATCTCCTTGAATTAAAATAAATGCCTGTGCAAAAAAATAACAAATTGTCTTTTCCTTAACAATTTTATTTACGAATCGCACGGGTCACATGATGGCCCACCCTGTATATGGCGCGAGCACTCGCCTTGCTAACTAACACAGCACATGGTGTCATGCTCATACTTTCTTGAATGACTTCTGTGTTTATTGTCCAAATTGCTATCCGATCGGCAAATAAATAAAAGCATAAATTATTAAATTAACTAAACAGTAATCTGTAAGCTGAACAGTAATAAACTGTAAACTGTAAACTGAGTAGCGATATTCCCAAAGGAAATATTACTCATCGCCCTAAAAGATAAAAGACTTTTTCCACAACGAAAATAAACAAATAAAGAAACAAATATATGTATGTATTTATATGTATGTATATAAGCCTTCATTAATGCGTTTCATTATTTCACTAATCGCATTAATTATCTAGTAATGATTGCATTAAATCGTCTTTTCAAAGTTGTCGATATTTATTTCTTTTGTTTAGATCGTTGCCCTTGCGCCATTCTTGTATATTTGTATTTGTGTAGGTACAAATACAAGCATACATATGTACATACATGTATGCATGCATGTTTGCATATGTGTGTACCTATTTATATGCACACAATTTATAAGTCAATTCAAGAATTGCGTTTGATTGAGCTTGTTATCTGATTAATTTGCGACAAGTACTTAACGTCGTTTGCCCTCAACACATGTATGTATTCAAGAGAAATACGTACACCCACACACCCTCACACACACACACGCACACACATACATATGCCGCCACAAACGTAGCAAAAACAGCTGCAACAAATGTGCAATTATCAATCAAAACAACGGTGTATGTACTATCCGCAATGCGCGCCACTCTTCAATAAGTGCCATTACCAGTGTTGCCAGACCAAAGACGCATAGCAGTGCTGGCATGTCATGCATGTCGTAACGTCTCCTCGCAAGCAGACTCAGCCCAAACGCATGCAATGAATATTTTTGCAGGCTTTAACAACACAAACCAGTAAGAAAAGCAGCAATCGCGCGGCACGCGCAGTGGGATACCCTTCCCCTTCGACCTACGTTCCTATGTATGTACAAATATACATATGCACATGATTTGAAATTATTCTCGACAGATGGCGCTCGCCTGCCTTCCTTGTTAGTAGACACAAGCACTTGGTTTTATGCTCATACTTTCTTGAATAACTTTTGTGTTTATTGTCCGATCGGATTGCAATTTAGAGAATAAGTAGATATAACTATCAGCTTAGTATATGTTTACAGTCAGAAAGTTTTATCTTTAATACAACGCTTACAAATTGAGTTCAAAAATTAATTTATTGATTTGCGGGGGCGGTGGGCGTGGCACCCAACATTTGAAATAAACTTCATCTGCGCCTGGTACACAGAAACATTCATGCCAAATTTGGTGTCTCTAGCTCTTATAATAGCTGAGATCTGTGTGTTCATCTGGTCATCCGGACAGACAGACAGACATGGCTCAATCGACTCGGCTAGTGATCCTGAGCAATAATATATATACTCTGTGGGGTCTCCCACGCCTCCTTCTGCCTGTTACATACATTTGCACAAGGTTAGTATACCCTTTTTTGACCATTTTCAACGGTCGAAGGGTATAAAAAGAAAAGAGACCAAGGCAAATTGAAGATAAGATTATCACCTTGCATACAACTTGAATTTGTATAATTTCCTAGCACAAATACATACGTAAGCACACACACACAGACACATACACAGACACATACACATGTGCTTCTTACTGTCCCTATGGAATACTGAAATTGTCTTTATTAAATCAGGCAATAAACAAAGAGCAGAAATCAAATCAAACGACGCATGAAAAGCAATTAAAGAAAATGCAAAAAAGGGGGGACGCTACGCTAAATATATGCACATAAACATTTCATTATTTGCATATGTGTGTGTGAGTGTGTGTGTGTGTGTGTGAGTGCACACAGCTTATGTAGATAAAACAATTTGAACATCAACAAGATCGACCCTAAAGTCAACGAGGAACACAAATGACGACGCGCAGATCGGCGCTCGGGGTGCTATTCGAGAAGGAAAGAGAGAGAGAGAGAGAGAGAGCGAGAGAGAGAGAGAGATAGAGGAAGGGGGGCAGCTGCTCGCTGGTGAGTGATAGAAAGCAAAAAATTGGAACACGCCGCCGGTGCCGCCCCCGTCTAATTGGTTAGGGTCCGCGCGGGTCAGAGGTCCAAGGGGAGGGGGTTGTGCTTGGTATTGCTGGCGATCAACAGACGCCGCCGATGCCGTTGCTGGCGATGGCTTTTAAGTTCTGCGTTGTCAGTCAGTGCAAACTCGACGCTCGACAAGCGAACACAATAAAATAAACAATACTCAAGGGGAAGCAACCAAAGAGAGGCAGAGAAGATACCAAAACCCATCCATAAGTCAGCACAAGAACCATGAAATTCTGTCTATATATGTGGAGCATGTTGCTCCTTGGCGTGGCCCAAGCGCTGCCGATGACCAACGATGCCGAGCCGCTCGTATCGCTTGACTCAGTTGAAGAGCTGCCGCCAGCACGCGAATTGCCGCACATGGTGATTGCGGCCAAGAAACCCGTCGAGGTGGATGCCATCGAGGAGCGTCCCGGTCTTTTCGATACAATTGTTCAGGAACTGCGCGCTGCCGGCGTTCAGACATCGGAGAAAAGGGAACTACAAACACTGAGCTACAGGGAACTAACTCGTCTGCTTGCTCTCTGGCATTTGGCCTCGGGACGCAACTTCTACGAGGCCAACGAGAATCGTGCTCCGCCACCGCCAGCACCAGCTCGTTACCACGAGAACGACAACAATAACAACGATAATGATAATGATAACGATAACGATAACGATAACAAGCCAGATAAGTAAGAAGCAGCCACACACACAAATCCAACGCAGCCACCTTTTCAATGAGAGAGTCACCCGATTCTGGACTATTTCTACTTCTATTCATTCCGATTCCTATACACGAATGTGCATAGCTTATAAGCAAGTAAAGTCGTTGATATCAATAAAGCAATATACCGAATAATGCGGCAAAACTATCAGTAATATTCCATTGAACGAAGAATTCTAAGTAGTCAGGTACCTTCTGTACCTTCCAACTGAAAATCTTGATATTGACACACTAATCTGTAACAGATTTCTTAATCTTGTGCAATGATCTCATTCCAGACTTCACTGATAACAATTCAACTGTGGAGGGAAATCTATTACGAATCTCTATTTCGTGTTTTTTATGAGATAGTAAATATTAAGATCAATTTCAAAAGGTTCCACTGGGTTTTATTTTTCTTCAAGTTTATATGCCCTTAAGTGGGGAATTATCACTTTGTGTTAATCGGACATACATATATGTAGCACCCCTCAGAGTATATATATTCTTGTTCAGCATCAACCCAGCCAGTTGGGATAGTCATGTCTCAGAGACTACAGATGATAGGACTCTCATTTGGGGACAATGTGTATTATTATTGTATGCAGATGTTTCGATAAGATGAATCGATAAAAATGGAATTGCAATTCTAATTATACCCTTGCAGAGGGCCAGAAGTTTACAACGCACCTTAGAAGACATCTGCAACCCTATAAAGAGTATATATTCTGAATCAGCATCAACAGAGACATCCAAATAGCCCTGTCCGTCTCTCAGTTTCTTCAAGAAACTTGGTGCACGTGCTTCTTATTGCTGCACGCCTTTTATAAGAAGAAAGACCGAAGAATTTTAACTTGTTCTATATAAATGGGGTCTGTTTTTTAGTAAAAATACCAAAGAATTCCCGGGTTAATGCAGAACAATTTATTACATACGTATGTATATAAAACTAGCTTAGCTTTCACCTATGCGATAGTATCGATAGCACAATTACGCTAACGAGCGCTGTTTGCTCGTGACTGTATCCTGAGCATCGTGTTCGACTGGCGGCGCGGTGGCCTCGTGCTTGGAACCCCTCCGACTGCTCTCGCTGCTGTTGCTGCTGCTGGTGGTCGTGGTGACCACAAGTCGAGGCATTTGTCGCCGCTGAAGGCGCTTCGAAATGGGAGGCACGAAGAGATCATGCTTTATTAGCGTGCACTCAACGTCCTGGTAGATACGTCGATTGCTGTCCCACTTGAACACGGCCGCGATCCACGAGAACAGCCAGCCGCCAAAGAAGGCAATAAGGAATCCTAATGCGGCGTACCACATATAGCTGATGCGATACAAATAGAAGTACTGCTCATCCGATGTGGCATCAGACCGCACTCGCTCCAACTGGGGCTGCAAGAGGACATCACGTGCGAAGCTGCGATTGATGGGACATCCTTCCACGGACATTGCGAGGCTGGCTATGGGCGGCTTCGGCTGACCGAAGCCAATCCAAAAGGAAATGGCCAATGATAGCAGGAGGCCTGTTAGTGCACCCTTTTGATTGGCCGATGTCACGTACATGCCCAGTGTGAAGAGACCCAGCAGAGGGCCACCAATGATGCCGAAGATAGACAGCGCCGCCTGCAACAGCCCGCCAATGGTGCCGGCCAGGAAGGCCATGCCAACGCAGAGGGCGCCATAGAAGACGGATAGCAGCTTGGAGTACCACAGGGTCTGGCGATCGTTAAGGCTGCGTCTGGCACAGCAACGGACCAATGGTTTAAGGTAATCCTCAAGGGTAACTGCGGCCATCGAACTGATGGCTGAGCTAATGGTCGAAAGACTGGCGCAGAAGATGCCCGAAACAAAGAGTCCAGCCAGGCCGGTGTAGTCACCCATGGTGTCTACGACAAATAGTGGCATCACCTGATCTCGCGAGCCCACACGTCCCTCGAGCACAGGGTCACAGTTACGATAGTACCAATAGATGCACAATCCGGAGAAGCAGGTGCTTATGCTCAGCAGGCACAAGATGGGCAGACACCACCAGAGAGCGGCCTGTGCTGAGCGCAGAGTACGCACCGCCAGTAGACGCTGCACCTGCGTCTGGTTGACACCGTAAATGGCCAAGTAGGTAGCAGAGCCACCAAGTATCTGGGTAAACCAGGTGTGTCGCTCTGTCGGATCAATGCTGAAGTTACTCAAATCGATGCGATGGTTATCCAGCGCTGTTTGCCAGATCACTGCCAGGCTGCCGGCCTTGACCCAGGCACAGATGATGACGCTGAAGACGGCGGCGAACATGAGCAGCGATTGGTATATGTCGGTCATCAGAACTGCCTTCATGCCGCCCATTGTGGCATAAATGGTGCATACAACGCCAACAATTAGCACTGAGAATATCTGGCTGAGCCCAGTCACGGCCTCCAATGCCAGCGCCGGAGCATAAACGACAATCCCCATGTACAGAATCATCTGCAGTGAGAAGGCGAGCGATGCAGCCAGACGTGTTCCATAGCCGAATCTCTGCTCCAGATACTCATACACACTTGCCGTTTTCAAGCGATAGAAGACCGGTAATATCAGGTAGGCAGCAATGGGCGTGGACACCACATAGGAGAGATTGATGATGACGAACATGGTGCCGTACTGATAGATCTCCATCGAGACACCCAGTATGGTGATCGCGGACATAAAGCTGGCCATCAAACTGAATGCCACCGGGGTAGCACTCATCGAGCGATCTGCCAATAGATACTCCGTTGTGGTGCTCTGTTTAGTGCCGACAAACCGATAGTACAGTCCGATTAGGATCGAGATGATCAGGACTATGGCAAGGATGACATAGTCCCAGGCACCCAAACTGCTGGCCATTGCATGCAAAGATCTTTCCTCTCTGTCTGTCTGACTCTTTTCTCTTCCCCTCTCTCTCAATCTCTCTCTCTATCTCTCTCTGTTACAGGAGAAATGCGCGTGCGTAATCCAGCGTGCGTATCTTGTGTATGCGCTCGTTTAAAGTTAATTTCCTTAGGTCTCTTTTTAATCGACAGACAACTAATATTTGCTGGTTGATAAGCGCCGGCGATAAACTCAACAATAAATAAATAAAAGACCACAACAAGCTAAACAGCTAACACGGCTAGCACATGTAGCAGCTCTTGAGATTCAGCCAGAGGAGAAGGCGAAAATGCGCGCGAGCGTCTTTAACGTTTGCCGGCCGTCAATGAAATGAAATGGGCCACAACAATGACTCCAACGGCGACGGCAACGGGCCAGAGCAATAGCAATAGCAATAGCTAGCTAGACCACTGTACACGCATATGTGTGTACTGTAATATGGTCACAAGGAAACCGCGCACACGTTTTATAGTCGCAGCGAGAGTTATCAGCTTAGCTAGAATGCGCTCATTGAGGGACGCACACGAGCGAGCCGTAACTGGGGGGACCTCTCATCAATGCAGTACAGTGGGGCTAGTCTATACATGACGAATAGAACTCCAACTTAACTGTATACTCTTCATAAGGTCAAGGGCTCTTAACTACAAGCGAACTGAGTCAAGAGTCAATTCCATATTGTGATTTGTTGCTAATCACGACACTTGATGGTATTGCAAATCATTTACAGCGCGATACCAATATGCTTGTCTGGATTCTAATTAAGATTTTATTGATTGTTTACTCTAGGAAACTTTACGATTGATATTAATCAATAAAATTAACGCCAGGCGAACGGGCCGTGGTCTAAGCAGGTCTAAAGAGCTTTTAGCTCTCAGTTATAATTAACAGCTCTCACATGATATAGCTAGGTATCATGCAGTGTGAGACAGTCAAGTCAAAAGAAACTATTTCGAGCTTTGTTGGACTTTTCGACTACGGGACAATTGTCTTTTATTACCGCCAATAAATAAATAAGTTGATTAAAAGCAAACAGCTTGAATCACTGTAGACGTTTATGTCTATACGATCAAGCGGCAGCTAAGCAACTACAACATACCTGGCTGGGTATTCCGATTTCGGTAAGGTCTTTGGAAGAAATGTAGAAATTGTATATCTATATGGACGGTTGAAGAGGTAACTAAACGTGCTTCGAACAAGACGACGCGATAAGCTAAGTGAGAAGTTCCTAAGAACCCACTTCATAGAGATCAATTAAGGCCAACAAACTACTCATGTGACGCAAAAGCATTTACAATCCACTTCTTTAGTTAGAACTCCCGATAAAAATAATCTTAGACTAGCTTAGCCCTAAGATGTTTTTGTAGCCCACTCACCGTTACTTGATACCAGCCAACGGCATTGGGAACTAGTTTTCCAAATTTACCACGGGGAATGGGTGAGCCTCGTCGACGTGAACTTGGGCGATCCTAAGAAAGTAAAAATTGAGACAACAATTATTATTAAGGATGATGATGACTTGTAGATTCGAAGAAAACGAACCTTTACTGTGGTTGTCATCTCACTCATATCATCATCCTCATCCCAGCGACGCACATCCTGCAGACGCAGTTTGACATCGCTTTTCTGGTTAAAGAGTGATGTCTTAAAGCTAACACGGCGCTTATTGCGATCCTTGCGACGCTGATGATCCTCAACTTCTGTAAACGGTACAATAAACCATCAATATTACTGCAATTACAACAACTAAGTGAGGCGCACTTACCGTCATAGTCTTTTAGCGCGGAAAAACGAGATCCTGCAACTCCGCCACCATTGTTGCCACCGCCATTGCCAGCATTGTTGTTGTATCGTTGACCACCGCCACCTCCACGCTTAGGCATTGCTCTTGCAATTAACAATTTATAAACTCAATGGCCACAGGGCAGAACGTTGAAATAATAGTAATATAAATATAATAGTAAATGGCTGCGTGCGCACACGTTTTAATTGATGATGTATTTGTTGTTGTTTGTGAACTGTTCAGTCGCATAAATCGGCGTCCGTAGCAAATATTCTAAATTGTTCGGCACACACACGGGAAGAATCTTCAGTATAATGATTCACGAGCCGTCACAATAAATATATCATGCACGAAACAAAAATATTCCAATTATTTAAATATTTATTTTGCAACGCAATTTCACAAAATTAGCTTAGTATTAACGTGTTTGTATTTGTATAAATGACAGATGTCAATGACTATAGGCAGACTTGTGACATTTCACAACACTGACAGGTGTTTCAAGTACGTGCTGGTTGACACTGGCATACGATATGTGGCAACACTAACAGACACGCAATTTGCCTAGGTGGCAACACTCTCTAACATGTTGATATAAAAACAATCGGAGGCCAAATAACTTTCGAACACAGACAGCTCCGAGCGCAGAGACCCGGCACATTTAAAGTAAAATCATGGCGAATCAACGAAATGCCCCTTTCACAATAAATATCGCTGAAACGGAAAACCAACTGGTCAAAAAGCTAAGCGACGTGCTAAAGCAATCTTCAGATCAGGCGATCGAGGATGGAAGAACTTTTCGCGTTGGCCTTTCAGGTAAGTCACTTGTGTTATGCATGTGTGTGTGTGTGTTGGTCTGTGTGCTGACATCTGCGCTGGTGTGCGTGTGCATGTGCGTGATAAGCTCAACTTAAGGTGACCTTCCATCACTCAATTCTCCATTCACAAAGTCAAGAATCCGTTTGCCATTAACAGGTGGTTCGCTTGTCCAGCTCTTGACGCGGGCCTTGGTAGCTCACCCACAAAACACACAATGCTGGCGGTTCTACTTCTGCGACGAACGCTACGTCCCAGACGGAGACAAGGAGTCCACTTACTGGACGTACAAAACACAGTTGTTGAGTCAAGTGTCCAACATACTGGAAAGTCAGTTTGTCAAGGCCAACACAACATTGGGATTGGATGAATGTGCCACGGACTATGAGAAGCGGATTGTAGACGAATTCGGTACACGTTGTCCGGAATTCGATCTGTTGCTCTTGGGCATGGGACCAGACGGACACACATGCTCATTGTTCCCTGAGCAACCTCAATCCCTCGCTGAAAGTCGTCGTCTCATCATTCCAATCCGTGATTCCCCTAAACCGCCTCCAGAGCGTATAACATTCACGCTTCCTCTGATTAATAACGCAAAGGAAGTTGTGTTTGTTGTTACGGGGGAAGGCAAGGCCAAGGTTGTGAAGGTAAAAACTATGAAAATGTTGCACCTTAATGTAATACTAAAATATGTTCGATTGCAGAGCGTGTTCATTGACTTGGATAAACAGTTCCCCTCTGCCTGGATAGACCCAAAACATGGCAAGTTGACGTTGATTGCAGACGCCGGAGCAGGAAAGGGAGCGAAGAAGTGTCCATGTTTATAAACACTATAAAATTATAGAGAATAAAAATCATCGGTGCTGTTTCCAAACGTATATTCAAATGCGCGCTGGTAGTTTATTATGCGGTTCTGGGGTTGCCACTGTGTGGCAACAAGTGTGCTGCCGGATCTCACAACACGTTTAGTGCTTTCAACTCTTGCAGTATCTGTTTAACAGATATTTCGTATTTAAAATATTATTATTGAATAAATATATTAAAAAGTCATTTTTTCAGCGCTTTATAAATTTGTTGTAGCATTGCATCGTTGCCACTTGAGGTTTCAACACTTTTGCGCCAAGTGCTGCCGGATTGGTGAAATATTCGCAAGTGGAAATGTAAAAAGAAAAACAACAATATCAAATTTACAAACACAGCTCAAGCAATGGCTTTCTAATAATTGCATAAAATATTAGACAAATACGTGTTCGCACATGCACGCACACTGTTGCAATGCCTGACACAGACACTGCGCCATATGACCAGTTCGATGCGGAACGCGTCTGTCGCGTCTGCCTACGCGAGGTAGGCGATTTCTACTTCATCTATGATGAGGCGCCTGTGGAGCAGGGCGCGAACATTGCCCAGATACTAAACGAATGTACACGCTACACCTGCGAGCGGTACGACAAGATGCCCCATCATATGTGCGACACGTGCATCAAGGCCGCCTGCCAGGCGTATCGTTTCAAACGGGATGCGGAGAAGGCATACCGCTCTTTGGTGGCCATACTGGGGTGCACACCCGTCAGCAAGCCCAACAGCAGGGACATATGCACTCAGACCGAACTCAGTACTCCGATGCTGCCGTGCGGCATCTGTGATGAAAAATGTCTCGATACTCTTGAGCTGCGACTGCATCGCAATCGAAGGCACAAGCATGCGGAGGAGTCGGGCCTTAAGTGCAGGTTGTGTGATGCACAGTTTCAGCAGTTCAGACAGTTGCACAATCATCTAATGAAGCAACACGATCCGCAACCAGCAACGTCTTCGCTGCATCGTACTCTCGAGTGTCGTGAGTGCGAACGTTGCTTTACGAGACGCGATCATCTGTTGCGCCACATGCGACTTGTTCACAATCTGGATAAGTTGGATGGGCGACGCAGGCGTCAAAAACTGACAGTTGAGCAGAAGCAGGAGCTGGACTCATCGACTGCCGCCGACTGGCCCCCCATCGACGAGGCAACCATGCAGAGTGTTGATGAACTAGAGTCGGCTGCTGTGCTGCTTAATCCCCAAGCCTGTTCGGATGAAGATGATGGCAATAATAACGATTGCCATAACAATCCCATATCAAGCAATGAGGAGCCAGACGATGAGGAGGTTGATGCCGAAGCTAAGCAATCCTTGTGGCTGCACATCAAACCCGAGCCCGAGACTGAACTAGACTCGGCTACTCAGCAGGAGCCAGATCCAGATCTGGAGCAAGTGAAACGTGAGAGACTCAGAAAAAAAGCAAAGCTTGTTGACTACGAAGTCGATAAGCAAACGGTGGTCAAGGGTAAGTTTCTAGCAAACAATAGATTATAGAATGCATTAGCTTACTTAGCTTGCTTTGTTACACAGAGGAACCCCTGGGAGTTGCCCCTGGCCAAGGAGAACAACAGTTACCCATCAAAGAGGAGCGGCAACACGTTGAGGGGACCCACGACGACGAGGCAGAGATATACGAACTTGATGCGGTTGCAGTTGCCGACATGTTGCAAAGCACAGACGAGGAAGACGAAGATGAGCAATTGTACGATGACGATGAGGACGATGATGGCGATGAAGATGATGACAATGCGACAAATGAGCAACCCAATCTTGTGCCAGATTCAAAGGTAGCGAACAATTTGCTGGAACTGCCACTTGGTGGACAAGTGCAGATCGTACGCGAGTATCTGGAGAAGCCAAGCCAAGGTGGCAAACAGCAGCGGCGTCGTCGTCGTCGCAAGCAGCCAGCTGATGGGGAGACCAATCCGGAGAACCGCTGTGAAGTCTGTCAGCGCACCTTTTCCCGCCATTGTCATCTTCTGCGGCACAAGCTGTCGCATCTGGAGAAGAAGCCACACAGCTGTCCGCATTGTCCCAAGGAGTTTGCACGCAGCGATCACCTGAAGGCGCACGTCCAGAGTCTTCATGGCAACAAGGAGCACAAGTGTGTCCTTTGTGAGGCAGCATTCGCCCGTCCCGATGCCCTGGAACGCCATAAGTTGAGCAAACACAATGGCGAGGGCCTGGACGCCAGCAGCGAGCTGAAGATCCAGATGAGCGAACACACCTGCGAATACTGCGCCAAGCGTTTCTCCAGCAAGACTTACCTGCGCAAGCACACGCTCCTGCACACAGAGTTCCTCTACGCCTGCAAGAGCTGCGACGAGACCTTCAAGGAGCGCCAGCAGCTGCGCAGCCACGAGAAGACTCACACGGGCCAGCGTAACTTCCTCTGTTGCATTTGTGGCGACAGTTTCGCCCGCAACGATTATCTGCGCGTTCATATGCGACGCCACAATGGGGAGAAGCCTTACAAGTGCCGTTACTGTGTCAAGGCATTCCCGCGCGCCACCGATCTCAAGGTGCATGAGCGGTAAGTCTCCTCCATCAGCTCAGCTAGCAGTCCCTTGTGCCTGTCTCATGTTTTTCCTACTCATAGATATCATACGGGCACCAAGCCCAATCTGTGCAATACATGCGGCAAGAGCTTCCATCGGGCCTACAACCTGACCATACACATGCGCACCCACACGGGCGAGCGTCCCTATAAGTGCGAGCAGTGCCCGAAGAGCTTCAGCCAGAGCAACGACCTAAAGGCGCACATCCGTCGCCACACCGGGGAGCGGTACAAGTGTCCACACTGTGATACCTACTTCCTGCAGCTCTACCACATGCGCAATCATTGCCTCAGCGCTCACAACAAGCACATTGAGACGAAGACGGGACGCTTGCAGCGCACTGGACTCCTAGACGAGCCGAATAACACACACCTGACCACGGTCGTTATGCCGCCAGTGCAACGTTTTCAGCCTCCGACCGCTGATCGTGCGACTGTGACAACAACAACAACAGCACTCACAACATCGACCCCAGCGCCGATACTGCATTCACCGATGACTTATAATAATAATAACAACAACAACAATTCAACATCACCAGTTTCGACAGGTGTGACGGTTTCCGTGCAGCACGATGAAGCCGCCTTCTTGGGTGCTGCCGGCGGAAGTGCTCAGGCTGCTGCATCCACAGCGGCGCCCTTTGGTGCTTTTAACATAGCGCCAGTCGTCATGGGTAAGTTGAAGTGGAGAAGGATACAAATCTGAAAACTCCGTAGAGGAGGGGGTTGAGGGATAACGAGTCAAGACCCTCGCATCCCGCTAACCTTGGGACATGATAGTTGTGCAGCTCTAGCCCTAGCACTCACAACTAATGCCATCCCATTCTCTCTCTCTCTCTCTCTCTTTTCCTTTCAGCGCATCTCATGTACAACAGCCACAGTGGCAATAACAGCCAACAAAGCAACGCCAGTGGAAGTGAAACGGGCAAATAACCGATGTTGCAACATTACGGAGAGCAGCAACAAAGGATTCCAATATTATATTAAGTTTATCTTGTATATAGTGTAGGATAAGAAAACACGCCTGGACAGTAGAAATCACAAACGCACTATTGTTTATTACCATAATTCATCCATTCGTATTGAATTTACGTCAGGCATTTGAGTTGATATGTACGTACATATGATATGTGACTTCAGTTGAATATTAATTTGGGATTATTATTTTACCAGTGGAATAATTGTTAAGCTTTTTGTACTAAGTTATGCAAGTTATTTTTTATTATATCATATTTAAGCATTACATTAATACACTTAGCATAGCAACCTCAATATAGACTAGCCAATCTAGCTAGAAATTGATGATATTTGTGCAACCAATATGCATCGAGTAGATATGTAAGGAAATTTCAAATTGTTGGATACAATTCAAATGAAAATGGTGCAAAGTACATCGACTTGTTGTTTTTTTTGTCTAAAACTCAAAAATTTAATGGTTGTGGTCAAAGGGTTACAAGCTTTTGCATTGCTTACATTTAAGAGAATTATTTATTTCCAAATATTTCGAAATGGGGAGTTTGCTGTTTCCGAGGCACCAAGATTTGACGAGATAAGATAGCCATTTCAGCTGAAAATTTGTATGGAAAATCGGGACTTATCGAAGGCTTTATTTCCTAAACAAAGCCGAAAACGGAAAATTTCTATCTAATAATATTGTCTTATCTCATCGAGATCTATAAGAATCAATCCCCAGATCTTTACGCCCCGGACACTACACTCGTGCCCTATAAATCAAGTGGGAACTAGAGGTGCCGAAATATCGATGCTAACATCGATAAATCGATATTTTTAAAATTTTCCGAAAAATCGATATTTGATTTCATCTATCGATGTTTTCAGGCCCGTCACAGAACACCTTAAAAGGATTCACCCAAATTTAATAACAGATGAAACGGTGAGTCAATCTACGGGGTTGACTAAATACCTCAATATAGATCAGAATACCCGTCAAATTTGGCAAAGGAAGAAAAATTTGACCGATTTATTATGATACTGAATGCGCGAGACGTGGATGCGTTAAGCGTTGTGGAAATAAAGGGATTCCGTGGAGTCATAAAAACCTTGGATCCGAAGTACATAATGCTAAGCAGGACTTATTTTCGAGATGTAATGCTTTCGAGAATTTATAATGATATAAAGACAACCCAAAATTTAACAATAAATAAATGTTTTATTTTTTATATTCAGTTGTAAGTAAAAATATTAATTTTTTCCGATAATATCGGAAAACATCGATTTTAATCGATATTTTTGGTGAAAATATCGAAAAATCGATGTCTCCAAACATCGATATTTCGGCACCTCTAGTGGGAACAATTATTCATCTGCTACTCTGTTATCGTTCTGCATTTTTATTTACTTGCTATCGATAGCAAAATCTAATCACAGAGCTATCAATGCGATATCGTATCGATAGGCTGTCGTAGCAACCAGCTTTGTAGAGAGGACCGGCATTTACGCGCTTTTTATTTTGTTGATTGCAGTCGCAGCAACTGGACCCTAATCGCGGAAAATTTGTTGTAAAGATAGTGCAAAATGAGTACTGCGTTTGAACCGTACACTCCTGTCAATGGTGGTATGCTGAAACAGTTTTCAGGCCAAACCGTCAGTATTATGGCACAGCTGGAGAGTGTGGCCGGAACAAATGTGGTGGCCAACAGCACCGACAACCACAAGCTGCGCGTAAGCCTGCCCAGCGAGGCAAAGGGAAAGGAAGGTGCCTGGGTGGAGATAATCGGTGTGCCCAGCTCTGGTGATGCCATACGCGGCAAGAATGTGAGTAATATCAGTCTCCGAAAGACTCCAGCTAATTGCGTTTGTATTGCAGATGATCAAGTTCCGCGCGGAGAACGTTGACTTCGATGCGGAGAGCTATAACACCATGGTGCAGTTGCTCAACAATGTCAAAGACTTCTATCCCTCTGGGTAGACATGCCTCGGGCCCAAGCCCAATCTCAATCCCATTCATTTCGAGTTCCACAAGTTCAATCTATTAATTTTCGTTTATTAATATAATATATATATATATGTATAATAAACACGCAAATATATTTGTCACCCGTACACTTTCCGAATTGCTTAACATACATATATATATATATATAAAGGCGGCTATCTAGTGATATTGTTGCAACAGCGAAGGGGGGGGAGAAAACGTGAGAAACGGGGGATGTCGAAATTCGATAACGATCGTTGGCTACTGCAGCACAGCCGCGTTGGCCACCACGCTGGGATTGTTGACAACTTCGCCGAGGGAGTCGAGCACTTCCTTGCGATAGTCGTCGAATTCGCCGTCAATCTCGTTGATTGTCTGGTCCTCAATGACGTAGAGGGTGCAACCGGTCTCACGAATAAGGCGCTCGTCGTGGGAAACAATAATGACACCGCCCTCGTACTCGTTGATGGCTTCGGCTAAGGCATCGATGGATTCAATATCTAGATTATTGGTCGGCTCATCAAGGATGAGCACATCGGGCGCACTAAGGCACAGCTCGGCTAGAGCGACACGCGCCTTCTGACCGCCAGAAAGATCCTTCATTTTGATGGTGTGCGCATGGCTCACAAGTCCAAAGGAGCCCAAAGCTTTGCGCGCCTTCTCGTGCGGCAAGTTGAACAAACGTTGCAGATACTCGGCCGCGGACTCCTCGGCCGTCAAGTGTTCACCAGAATGCTGATCGAAGCGTCCGACATGCAGACGATGGTTCTTGCGCTGCTCACCCTCCTGCGGCTCAAGTTCGCCGAGCAACAGCTTGAGGAACGTCGACTTGCCCACACCGTTGGGACCTACGATGGCGACACGGCTGGTCAGATCGATACCGAAATCGGCTTTGATGAACAACGGTTTCTGGTTGGGGAAAGCGAATGTGACGTTGTGCACTCCCAGAATTGGCGGCTGCAACTGTGAAGGCTCCGGGAATCGGAACTTAACAATGTACTCCTTGGGGCGAGCCAATAGTTCCTGGGGTCCCTCATCCTCGTCCTGTTTCTGCTGCTTGGTCTTGTTCTTCTCCTGTTTGCGTGTCAACGACTCCTTCTGCTTCTTCTCCGCCGCCTTCTTCGATTGCCCATGAGCCTTGAGCTCACGCAGGCGCTTCTCCTGCTTCTCGTACTCCTTGATCATCTCGCGACGCTTCTGCACGTACATCTTCTTGAACATGGAGTAGTTGCCCTTGTAGTACTGCAGTTTCTTTTGGTCCAGATGGATGATCTCGTTGCAGACATTGTCCAAGAAACTCTGGTCGTGAGAGACAATCAACAGCGTCTTCTTCCAGCCCTGCAAATAGTTGTCCAGCCAAATGACCGCATTCAGATCCAAATGATTTGTCGGCTCGTCCAGCATGAGCAGCGTGGGCTCCAAGTAGAGAGCACGGGCCAGCGAGACACGCATACGCCAGCCACCAGAGAAGCGATTGGTTGGTCTGTCCTGCATCTCCTTGCTGAATCCCAGACCGGCCAGAATACGTCGAGCACGTGCCTCCGCCGAGTAGGCACCAATGGCTTTCAGCTCGGCAAATGTATCGTTCAGCTCCTCCTGTACACTGAGATCTCCGCCAGCAAACTGCTTCTCTAGCTCCTCGCTCTTCTTCAGCATTTCGGTTCGCTTTACATCTGCCTCCAGTATGGTGTCAATGGCAGTCTTGTCCGTGGCCACCACCTCCTGTTCACACAGCAACACATCGATGTTGGGTGGTATGGCGAAGGCACGCGTGGCAATGTGCCGCAACAGGGTTGTCTTGCCGTGCCCATTGGGACCCACCAGCCCGTAGCGTCGTCCATGGGCAATCAACAGATTGGCATTCACAAACAAGTCGTTACCTACGAGCGGGAAAGGGAGTGGACGGAATGAAAATTATTAAGTGCATCATAGAATAACGCAATGTGGTGAAATTACCTTTTGCAGATATTGTGAAATTCTCAATCTTGATGTCCACGGCATGCTCAAGGGCCGCCTGCTGGCCGGCGCTTTTCTGCACCTGCGACATGGTGAAGTTATTGTCCAGGTCCGAATGACCTGTACCTCCCTTCTTGGTCATCAGCTCCATTTGTCGCTCGTACTCCTGTTGCTTCTTCTGCTTCTTTTTCTCCTTGTGCGAGAGCTTCTTCTCCGTATCTTTCTCCTTCTCCTTGTCTTTGTCCTTGGCTTCCGAAGAGTCTTCAGACTTTGCCACTGAATCCTCTTCAATCGTCTCCAGCTCGACCTCTGGTTCGGGTTCAGGTTCGGGTTCAGGCTCAATAAGTGTTAACTTGGCAACTTTCTCACTCAACTTCTGTTCTGGCTCCGACTGCTTTGGCTCCTCTACCTCGTCTTCAACCTGCTCTTCATCTTCATCTTCGTCTTCGTCTTCATCTTCATCTTCGTGGTCGTCACTCATGGCATATTTGTTCTTTTGCTCCTTCTGCTGCTTTTGCTTGGATTTTTTAGCTGCCGGCTTGGACACCTTCACCTCCTCTTCGAGTTCAGAGTCCACCTCCAGTTCTTCATTATCCTCGTCCTCCTCGTCGTCGCTCATTTCGAATTTATTCCTAAGTTGCTGCTGTTGCTTCTTCTTGGACTTCTTCGACACAGGTTTGGTTGACTGCTCGATAATATCCTCTTGATCATCATCATCCGCATCACTGAAGTCGTCATTGGCTTTCTTCTTGTTGTTCTTTTTGCTCTTCTTGCCCTGCTGCTGCTTCTTTGGAGCAATGACTGACGCCGACTCTTCGTCCTCGGATCCAGACTTGCTCTTTTGCTGCTGCTGCTGCTGCCGTGGCAGATCGTCCTCGTCGTCACTCCACTTGTCGTTCTTTT
This sequence comes from Zaprionus camerounensis, assembly GCA_018904165.1. Taxonomy (NCBI): domain Eukaryota; kingdom Metazoa; phylum Arthropoda; class Insecta; order Diptera; family Drosophilidae; genus Zaprionus; species Zaprionus camerounensis. The sequence continues at coordinate 1,264,773 of JAEIFS010000002.1, read as the reverse complement.
TGCCCTTCTTACCCTTCTTGGGTGCTTTCTTCTGCTGCTGCTTGGACTTGATGCTCTCCAAATCATCTGTATCCGCATTGTTGGTTGTCAGCTTGTTGTTGGATAACGATTCATTATCACTGGAATCGCCGCCGCCACCGCCAGCACGTTTCCCCTTCTTTCCCTTCTTTGGAGCAGGTTTCTTTTCGTTGAGACTGACTTTCTCCTGCTGCTGCTGCTCTTCGTCGTCATCGAAGCGCTCCTTCTTTTTACCTTTCGCCTTCGACATGCCTCTGTCTCTTTATCTTCCTCTGCTAGGGGGCTGTATACCGAAATTACCGAAAAATTTGCAAAATAATTTGTTAGTTTACGTTCGTGCTGTTGTTGCTACTGCTGCTGCTGCGGCGGCGGCTTTCACGTGCACAGCTGGCAAATGTGCCAAGTGTGGACGTAGAAGAAGAAGACGAGGCGCACACGGTGACTGCCTCTGTGTCTATGTGTGTGGTGTGTGTGCGTGTGCCTTCGTGCGTGCGTACGTGTGTGAATGTGAGCAATGAAATTAATATCGGAATCGTGATGTCATCGTTCAGAGCTAGTTCACTGCCTCAAATGAGCTGAACTGTGCGCAACGATTGTTAATATTTATGAAAATTTAATTCTGCATGCTATAATGTTCTGTATACTATTTGATTATTTTTACTTTCTCACCTGTATTTGTGTTTATTTGTATATATTGTAAATGGACTGCAGTTTGTTAACGTCAAAAGGAATCACTTAAATTTGCGTACCGATAGGTTATCAGCTGTATCGATATATCGATACGCATCCGTTTTTTTTTGCTACAACTGTCGCCGAGCTACATAATTGTTTAATAAACAATTAATCACTAATATAAACAAAATAGTGCAAACGGTGTATGTGATATTCAATCTAATTGCACTGACGTTCTATGGAATAGCCAATGTCTGGTCTACGCTGTGCGGGGTGACCAACAACAACAAAAACAACAATACGAAAACAATAATAAGAGCAACAACAACAACAACAGTAGCTGCAACAACAACACTGCTGAGCCACAACGCAAAGGAGATTGAGATTCGCAACGCAATCAAAAAAAAGAAAAAGAAAAAATTCCACTAAACGGAAAATAACATACGCTGCGGGAGAAGGAATGGTTAGTGAGGGAGGGGGGCCGCCGCGCACATAGCCCAAAGGTGGTTAACAGCAGCAGCACTAGTGAGCGAAAACAGCAACAACAACAACAATTACGGCAGCAGCAACAACAACAACCACATCACCTACGACTACGACAACAACAACAACAACAAGAACACGCAAGACCTTGAAAACTTTAAAGAAATAGCAACAAAATACGCTCAAAATATTAACAAAAAACGCAAACAGAGCTGAGCGCTGAGAGGCAAACAGCGACTGCGACGGTGACGACGACGACGACGACGGCAGGGGCCGCTAAGTTATGGAGAGTGACAATTTTCCGCAGCGCGCCAATTAATAATAAAAAGAAAAACAAATGCATGGAGAAAAGCGAATTCGATATCGAATTCGGAATCCATGAGAACACAAGCGTAAGAATCAAAATAAGCTAACGAATTACAACAACATAAAAGCAACACAAACACACACACACACAGACAATTACACACTTCCATACATAACAACAACAACAACAACAAGGAGAAGAAGAGGAAGAAGAAGCAGAACAACGTGCGCAATGGCAGCACTAGTCGCACCAACAGTCAACGGCAGCAGCAACGGTGGCGCTGGCGGCGGCGACAGTGGCTGCGTCGCAGTTATGACAACAGCCGCCGCTGTGGCCGCTGCTGATGCGGAGTCAAGCGATGCCAACGGCGCCTCTGCCAACGGACGAGAGGCGCGTAATCTCGCGGAGAAGCAGCGCCGGGACAAGCTCAATGCCAGCATACAGGAGCTGGCCACAATGGTGCCACATGCAGCCGAGTCGACGCGGCGATTAGACAAGACCGCCGTGCTGCGGTTCGCCACACACGGCCTGCGGCTGCAGTACGTCTTTGGCAAGTCGGCGATACGACGCAGGCGCAAGCTGAACCTCAAGGTGCCCAATGGCAGTAGCAATGGCAATGCCAGCGACCATGGAGTAGGAGGAGGAGTATGTGAAGGAGGAGGAGGAGGAGGAGCCGCAGCTGAGCACACCGGGAATAGCCTTATCGCTGGCGATACGCCGCAGTTGACGGACAAGCTGATGCAGCTGCTCGACAGCTTCTTTCTGACGCTCACCTGCAACGGGCAGATAGTGCTTGTCTCGGGCAGCGTTGAGCAGCTCCTCGGCCATTGCCAGTCGGATCTGTATGGACAGAACCTGCTGCAGATAACCCATCCCGATGACCAGGCACTGTTGCGACAACAGCTCATACCGCGTGACATTGAGACGCTCTTTTATCAGCAACAACAACAACAGCAGCAGCAACAACAACATCACCAGCAGCATCGCCGGCAGCAGCAGCAGCAGCGACGCCGCAAGCAGTCGCATTCGCAATCGCAGTCAACATCGGCTAGCGACGACGAGGAGGAACTGCAACAGCTAGAGGACCAGGAACGGGAGCAGTACGACCAGCTGCAGCTGCATGACGAGGAGCCTGACGAGGACAACGACGACGACGACGACGACGAGGAGGAGGAGACACGCCGCACACGCACCCCCAGCCCCGAGACCATCGCCCATTTGGCCGCCATCGATGAGCGTCTGCGCGCCGATCGACGCTGCTTCACAGTCCGGCTGGCGCGTGCCTCGACGCGGGCAGAGGCAACGCGTCATTACGAGGTGGTCAAGATCGATGGCTGCTTTCGGCGCAGCGACTCGTCGGTGACGGGTGGCGCGGCTGCCAATTACCCAATCGTATCGCAGCTGATAAGGCGATCGCGTAATAACAATATGCTCGCTGCGGCAGCGGCAGCAGCAGCAGCCTCGGCAGCGGCGTCATCGTCGTCGTCAGCGTCAACACTACCGCCGCCCTGTCTGCCGCAACATGATGCAATCGCGCAGGCAGCGCTGCATGGCATCAGTGGCAACGATATCGTGCTGGTGGCAATGGCGCGGGTCATGCGCGAGAGCTCCTCCACACCCAACCTGAGTCTGCTGTGCCGCCAGCCCGAGCCGTACCAGCTGGAGTACCGCACGCGGCATCTCATCGACGGCAGCATCATCGATTGTGATCAGCGCATTGGCATTGTGGCGGGCTACATGAAGGATGAGGTAAGTGGCGGAGGAAGGAAGGCAGAGCAGAGAACAGAGAGAGAAGAGAGAGAAGAGAGAGAGAGAGAGAGAGAGACGGGAGGCTTATCTGGCATGTTACCTATGTAGTCTGTAGTCTGGTTATCTCTCAATGTCCGATGGCTGTAATGTGTGTTCCCTTTGCTTGCAGGTGCGCAACCTGAGCCCGTTCAGCTTCATGCATCTGGACGATGTGCGCTGGGTAATTGTGGCGCTGCGACAGATGTACGACTGCAACAACGACTACGGCGAGAGCTGCTACAGGCTGCTGTCGCGGAACGGACACTTTATCTACCTGCAATCGAAGGGATTCCTTGAGATCGACAAGAGCAGCAACAAGGTGCACTCGTTCCTCTGCGTCAACACGCTGCTGGACGAGCAGGCTGGCAAGCGGAAGGTGCAGGAGATGAAGAACAAGTTCTCGACCATCATCAAGGCCGATATACCCACGGATACTAGTCCCGATCTGCCCGCCTCGCGTGCACCCCAGCAACTGGAGCGCATTGTCCTCTATCTGATCGAGAACCTGCAAAAGTCCGCCGACGGCACGGCGACGACGGAGCACGGCAGTCATGAGGCCACAGCGACGCACAATGGTGGGGATGTCACCATGATGGATGCCATGGACGATACTGGCTGCTGTGGCTCGCCGGGATCCAGCAACGCCACACTGACGCTAGAGGAGCAGGCGCCTTCGCCATCGATGGCACAGTCACAGTCACAGGCGCTGGCGCTGGTCCCCCCGGCGCCGGGACATGTCAAGCATTCGATATCGAAGTCTGTCGATGTGGTGAATGTGACATCTGCGCGGAATCTACAGTACCAGCAACAGAAGCAGCAGCAGCAACAGAAGCAGCAGCAACTACTGCAACAGCAGCAACTACAGCAACAACAGCAGCAACAGCAGCAACACAGCCCCGCCTCGGGTGTCATTAGGCAGCTGAGCTGTTGCCTCAGCGAGAGCTCCACACTGTCGCCGGGCAGTGCAAGCAGCCTCGAGCTGCCGGACGAGGCCAACAATAGCGATGGCTCAACGCCGCCGCCGGCTCCGTTGTCGATTGGTGCAGCTGCGCCACGGGTCAGTGTGTTGCAGAGGCTAATGACGACGCCGACAAAGCCAACAGCGACGGCTGTGGCAGCAACGCCAGCAACATCGCCGCCAACGCAGTTGCAGGCAGCGCTGAGCAACACGCTGCGCAGCCTCGACACGCAGCTGGTCACCATTGCGGAGGAGGCGCAGACGCTCTACCAGCAGCAGCAGCAACAGCGCAAGGCGCTGCTGCCCAAGTTCGAGCGCCAGATGGACGCCATCATGCTGGAGCATCAGATGCAGAAGCAGCTGCTGGTCAACATCACAAGCGAGTACAATGCGACCGCGACAGCGGCGCCCGTTTCAGTGATAACCAAACAGACGACAACGTCCAGTGAAAGCGGCAACAGCAGAAGCAGAAGCACCAGCAGCAACTAGTGTGTGAATTGAATGCCAGTGTTGCAAAATGCGTGAACGTTTTGCCTTTTTCGGATTAGCTTCAATGTTTTATTTATTTAAGTCGAGAATAGCTCAGTGCTGAAGCTACTGCGGTCCCAGATCCACCCTCTCCCCCCTATCCCATACCCCGTACCCCTTCCACTCCCTGCCCCTTCCCGCCATTTCCACTGTCCAAGCAACTCTATACAAACCCAGTGCGAAGAGAGTACAAAATCATTTTCTTATAAGCAAAGCAACTCATTAAATTTTAACAGACTCTAAGCACACTAAAAAGCATGAGAGAGAGAGAGAGAGAGAGAGAAAGAGAGAGAGAGAGAGAGATCGCGCGCAGAAGAAAGAGATAGAGAGAGAGAGAGATTTAGAGATTTTGGTTTTAAAGTATTCTTAAAAAGAATTTTACTTTTGAAACTTGGCAGAAAACTAGATAAACCACTTACACACACACCACACATACACACACACACACACGCCGCACACAACTACACATATAACTAATACTCAACTTTACTAGATCGCAGTAATACACGAGACCCAGAAAATACCCCCAGGCACTCAGCACTGAGCTATAAAACATATGAAAGTCGTGTTATTGTAATAATACAATTTACTTTCTTCCCCCCTCTACCTCCACCTCCACCTTCCCCTCGCTTCTTTGTGCATTTTTGTATTTAAATCAAGCTTCCCTTACCTCCCCCTTCCCCATCACCAAATTTGTTCAACTACGTTTTAATTTGGCTATAGCACAGGCTATCCCAGCTAACACCTGATCGCCCCCAACCCCGTAGGTCCCGTCGGCACCCCCGCGCCCGCCACGCCCCGACCTGCTGTTTGTGCTCGACTAGATTCGGTTTCGGATTGGATTGGATTGGATTGCCTTATCAGTTAGCACCTTTTGTTGCATAGCGAAATTTACATATAAATACATATATATACTACTCTATATGGTGTGTATATATATATATTTTTGTAGCTATTATTAATCACATTTAGTGTAGTGTTTTTTTTCGTATTTGTATTTTATTTTGTACATTGTTTGTTTTGGTTTTCTCTCGCTTTAATTCTTCGTTCGTTCATTCGTTTCTCTAGTGCGTAGTGTAATCTTAATCTTTAGCTTAAGCCAAATGTAAAATTGTTTATTTTTTGAACGAGTTGTGCTCTAAAAACACTTTCGGGTTATGTGAATACACACACGTAGACACTACACAGCAGTAGTGCTACTGTAATACTAATACATACTTATAATGTGTATATACATACAAATATGCATGTACCATATATCTATTTGTATATGGTACGTTTTGTGTTCTTTGCGTATGTTGTTGTCTAGATCTTTTGTACCATCTAATTTATGAAACCAATAACAAAACAACGCAAGATTATAATACGCGACAATGATAATTATGTAATACATATACATATACTATACTATACATATAAATTAGAACAGATAATGACGATAAAGCAAAGCGCGTTACAAATGATTTTAGCAATTAAATCCCATAGCCTGTAATCTACAAATAATACAAAACAGCAATAAACAATAATGAAAATACAAAATTCAATAAAGAAAAACACTGAAAACTGACTTGTTTATCCTCTGCCTTACTTGTAGGATTATTGGATCATTAGATAAGAGCAAGATCAATTGCTCAACTCGTTACAGATCCTTACTTGGTATAAATAATCATAATAATAAATTACAATTCTGCAGATCGAACTTATAATCTCTTGAAAGCAACAAATAAGCTCTTGATGCAGTAAATAATCTAAATCAGAATAAAACTAGTAAGAAAAGAACAAGTCGCGCGGCACGCGACAGTGGGATACCCTTCGACCTATGTTTCGGTGTAGTTTAATTTCGTAAATTCACACACATACATATGTTATACATATGCACATGCTTTAAAATAATTCCCAATTGCCCGCCTCCCTTGTTTTATGCTCATACTTTCTCAAATAACTTCTGTGTTTATTGTTCGATGGGATTGCAATTTTGAGCATACGTAGATATTACCTTCAGCTTAATATATGTTAAAGCCAGAAAGTTGCATCTTTTATACAGCTCTTACAAATTGATTTCAAAAACAAAATTATTGATTTGCGGGTGTGGTGGGAGTGGCACCTAACATTTGAAATAAACTTAATCTGCGCCTGGTACACGTATACCTTCATGCCAAATTTGGTGCCCTAGCTTTTATAATAAGTGTGACCTGTGTGTTAATCTGGTCATCCGGACAGACAGATAATAATATATATACTTTATGGGGTCTCCCACGCCTCCTTCTGCCTGTTACATACATTTGCATAAAGTTAGTATACCCTTTTTTGACCATTTTCAATGGTTGAAGGGTATAGAAAAGCATTACACAAAGTAGTATTCACCTTTTTTGACCATTCAAAATGGATATAACTAGTAAGAAAGGTGCAGTCGAGCCTACCCGACTGTGATATACCCTCTACCCACCTGATCAGAACGATTTAAATATCGTATATAACTTCGTTTTTAGCGTATTTTGTATGTATGTCTATATCGATTCGGCTGTTGATACTGATTAGGAATACATTATATATAGCTTGTGGGGTCAGAGACGCCCCTTTCTGCATGTTACATACATTTTTGAGCGGCACAAAGTTATAATACCGTTATACCTTGACGATTGGAGTTTTTATAGCTGTTGTACTATACATATGTATATATTAAGTACATTATAAAACTCAGTAGTATTATATATTACCAGTAGAGGAACAACCGGTGGAAATTGAAAGATGCAAGAGTATGAAATCGTCGGAATGCCAGTCAAGATTTAAAAGGAAAGAAAACAAGCTCGTCGTTTAATGTATACAGTTTATTTATTTATTATAGTAATTAAATTTAAAGTGAATTCTTGTTTACATTGCATGGTTTTCCTTTTGTTCTTGTTGTTGTTATACCCTTCGTTTTTGTTTAACTTTATTTTTTGGCCTAAGATCAATTATGAGTTACTGTCTTTATCATATTCTATTTACCTTTAACTTTATGACTAGTTGATTCTGCAAGATGCAAATGCGATTTTAGAGTGTGTAAATGTGTGGGTATGGGTGTGTGTATGCGTATGTATGTGAGTGTTTGTGGCAGAGCCCATAACATGCATACAAGTAACTCTGTAGAATTGCTATTTATGTATTGTATATAGGTATACAAATATTCAAACGACATGTGTGAGTGTTATTGATGTTTATATAAATACATTAGCAAGTCGTATATATAGGCTGTATATAGTTATGAGTAAGTGCAGAAACATTTAGTACGGAGTCCCATTGATATTCGGGTGCCCCAAAAACTGTTATCGGAATCGAAGAGTTTAGTTGAGTTCGAATTTTGCCTTAGATGTTAATTGAACTATTTACGATGAGGACAAAAATTGATTTAAAACTAAATTTAAGAACATATGCATATACAATATTTATATTTATATATACTATATATATGTGTATATTTATATTGAGTATATTTTTGTTTATCAATTATTATTCTATGAGAAGACGTTAACACAAAAAAAATATATATTTTGATGTACGATTGGAAATTTGATGACTAGAATTGATGAGTATTTAAAATATTCTTTGTTTTTTTTGTAGACTAGAACAATATACAAGTAAGTGGGAGGGATATTGGTAGGGAGGGATATTGATAGTTCTTGGTGAGGGAAGGGGAACATAGCTAAATGAGAATTTCTTTTGCTTTTGTTGTTTAGCAACACCTTTCAGGTACTTATAAAATATTTTCGTTTATGCGTCGTGTGATTGTCGATATGCTGCGCCCGATGCATATATACACCCGATGCACGTATATATAACGCAAATGTGTATTCTTCGTGGGTACATATGATGTGCGCAATCGTATCGTATCAAAAAATGCACTAATTCTATGAGTGTGTGTGTGTGTGTTTGTGTTGGGATCGTCAAGCATTTACATGCGTGATTTTGGGAGATCATAAAGATATATATTTATATAATATTCCACAATTGCATTTGTCCGACTTCTTCTGCGGCTTTCTATTGTTCCATTATGATGGTATCCTCGGCCTTGACGTTGCCCGAACTGATCGCCTCCATGGCCTTGCTCAGTAGCGTTGCATCCTTAAGGCTCACTACCTGCACTAGCTGCGGCTCCTGGCCGGGTCCGCCCTGTATCATCATCTGGTGCATGCCCGGCGAGACAGTGATCGTTTCCAGCTGATCGCCGTTCTCCACCTAGGGAAGCGGAAACAAAAGGGATCGTTAATTGGAATCTTCCAAGATTGCATAAGTTCGAAAGTGTGTGAATTATTCATTAAGATTGTCGAGCCGCATCGCAGGATATATTGAAATAATACTCACGATAAACAAGGCAACAAATAAAGGAATTATGAGATCAGCAGACCTTTAAATAAACAACTGAGCTGCTAAGAAAAAAGATGTGATTGAACTGATTAAATGATATAAGTAAGTGAAATAAAATATGAAATTGAAAAAGTATCGTATAAATAAAAGAAAGACAACAAATCATAAGATCACAACAAAAAAGGATTTATTCAATAGATTTGTTTGGTTTCGGTTTTACTTGATTCGCACTCGTGTTCCATCGCGCTTAAACGTAATTAAAATTTTCTCTAAAACAATTAGCATAATCATAATCATAATAATTATACATCATCATCATAATAATAATAAACATAATCAGCAATAAAAACATAAAACACAATAATAATAATAAGTGTAATCAACATAAAATCATTGTACGCACTCAATTTTCTGGCAATACGACACAATATATAGGTATATGTTTGTATATGTACAATACATTCACAATTGGTTATATATTTTCGATTCTTTGTACGTTCCACTATCTCCAATGGCAAAATATGGGCGGTGTTTTTGGGGTTAGGTTATTAGTTGTATTACGCATATTATCTCAGCTACATTTTCAATGCAAATTGGCTACGTTGGACGACTTCAACAAGATGACTAAGACTTTTCCCGAGGTTCTCCATATGCATACTCGTACTTCTCCTTCCCCGTCTACTCTAAACCAACTACTTATACAGTCTAGCTAAACTAACAATTACAAAAAAAAACATTGCATAACATTATTGTGTTTGTTTCCTGGATTGCACAGAACAAAAAAGGGGGAGGGAAGGGGGGGGGTGAGTGCATAAGGGGGGCGTAGAAACAATCAACTAATAATAATGATAATAATTAAGTGAAATCAAATGTTACAAACTTTGTTAAACTAAATTAATATTTGGCTTGTGTTTCGTTCAACTATCGCTACAATTATTCATTGCGAAACAAACTAAATAATGATAATCATAATTTAAATAATAATAATAATGATAATGATAATATAGTATTCTACAAATTCTGCAATTTATGTGTAGGAACAGAACAGATTTTTCTTTGCGTTTCTCTTGTGCTTTTGGTTTCAATGTTTCAACTATCTACAAATGTTCTCTTTTGGTTTTGCATGTTAGGGGGGCTAAATTCATGTTAGGGGGCGTGTGTGTGTTAGTGTAAGTATCTAATTTATGTTCTACATATTTTGTTTATATTCTTTTATCATTTACTTTTTTGCTGCTTTTCATTGTTTTTTGGTATTATTTTTGTTGGCATTCACATTGGTTTGTGCGTGTGTGTGTGTGAGTGTATGTGTGTGTGTGTCTGTGTGTGGGAGTGTGTGTGTGCTTATAGCGCCGCTTTGACTAGATTAAATGGGTGCAGCTGTTAGCTTGTGGTCTAAGGTTGGGGGCAGGGTGGGGGCTAATCGATTAGTGTGTGTGTGTGTGGCAAGTATAGTGTACAGTGTCTTGTAAAAGTCTACTCCAAATGCTCCTGTTTTATCGCCTTGGCCGTCAGCTGCAGCTGCGTGCTGGCCGCGTTTGTTAGACTCGCGCTGTCCACGCAGCGTATGGCAGCAGCACCAGCGCCAACAACAGTTGCCGCTGACTTTTTGCTGCTATTTTTGCTGCTGCTGCTGCTGTTGCTGCTACCGTTGCTGCTGTCGGCCAATTTGCGACGCTTCTGCGCTGTGCTGCGACGCGTCGATGGCAACATAATTGGCATTGGCATTTTGGCACTGTTGTTGTTGTTGTTGTTGTTGTTAGTAAGCATGCTATTATTGTTGGTGTTGTTGTTGCTGTTGCTACTGGCTAGATTGAAGCTTGAACTATTGTTGTTGCTGTTGCCATTGGCAGTTGCAGTCAAATAGAAGCGTGTGCCCGGCGGCGTTTGCAGTGTAATTGCCGATGCTGCTGCTGTAGTTGCTGTTGTTGTTGTTGTTGCAGCAGCAGCAGCTGTAGCTGCCACATTGCTGCGTCTTGTTAGCGTCATTGCGCCGGCACTGATAACGGGAATGCCGAGCAGCGTTGTGGCAGCACCAGAAGCACTACTGCTGCCACGTGCAACACTGTTGCTGTTGTTGTTGTTGTTGTTGTTGCTACTACTACTACTACTACTACTACTATTGTTGTTGTTGTTGCTGGTGGTGCTGCTATCTACCTGCATCGGGGCCAGGCAAACGGTGCCATCGCTGTTCTGAATCTGCTGCATGTTGGCCATGACGGATTGGTACATGGAGACGGGCACGGAAATGACATTGCTCACAGACACGGGATACCCTGCAAAAAGAGGGGAATAGTGTTGGCTGAGTCTGTGTGTGCCTCGGCGTGTCGTACTCACCTTGACCATCCTCGGTGGTTATAAAGATCTGACCATCTTGCGCTTCAGTTAAATCCACAGGAATATTCTCATGGCCATTGACATCGGTTAGGCTTTGCACCGTTTGAATGGTAGCACCGCCTTCGCCCTGATGCAGCTGAACGTCAGAGAGAGAGAGAGAGAGAGAGAGAGAGAAGGCATTATGAGACTGTGGTTTCACATTTCTGGTTTGCCAGCCCCCCTTACCGTTGCCACGCCCTGCACCTGAGCCGTTGTGCCATCCGGCAGCGTTATAATGGGATTGTTAGGATCCACGTGGATGAAGGAGACAGTGCCATCGGCGTTCTGCGACAACATGGTCTGCGTGGTGTACTGTTAAGTAGAGAGCAAAGTTCATAGTCAGTCAAAGGGTAAAAGCAATACAAAACAAACACAACAATAAAAAACGAAACAAAAATGGAGACAATGCAACAAAATTACAAGAAAATTCAACAAAAATTGCAATAAAAAAGGTGCAAAAATATATATTTATTTTTCGAGATCGCTTTGATCTTGCGGTTGTGTGCGTGTGTGCGAGTGTTTATGTGTATGTGTGTGTATTTACATGTGTGTGAGTGCTTTAATTGTGTGTGTTGTTGTTGTTGTGGGATGTGGTCGCATATAATGAAAACCAAGTTAAAAAGCGGCTGCAAACGAGAACAAAATAACAAAAATAAAAAAAAAAACGTATGGCAAAAATATATAGAAAAATCATATAAAAATCGTTGGCAAACGGAAATGAAGTTAGATATTAATTGCTATTAGCATAAACATCGTATAGTATTACTGTATCATTTAATATAAAGAATATTTAAAACATAATTCACATAAGGCAGATCAATCGAGTGAATTTAACCTCAAAACAAAAGTTATGAAACAACAATATCAAATCAAAGCAAAACAAATTAATTCTACAAGGAACTTAAAAACAGGGCCTGGGCAATATGCACAAGACATCTTGACCTATCACGGTCAATATAGTTATACATAACATAACTGGGTTTTATATGGTATATACCAGGGCTGTCAGGTTAGCCTTTTTCCGGACAGATATGTCCCTTAACAATCATTCGCAATTTTGCTCTCCACAATTCTGATTCTCAATAAAGTGTTTTGAATACGATTTGTATTAAATGATTTAAAAATAGACACATGTATATGCAAATTATAATCCTGGTTTATCGATTCGCCTATCTAGTTTTAATCAGTTTGTGAATTATAAAAATGAAAGTGACTGGGAAACAAATATTTAAAGAATCTTTGCTAAAATTGATCGAAATTGAAATTTGTGTAGGCACATCCTCAATATAAAACAAGCACGAGGCTACACGATTTCTTAAACAAATAAATAATAGAAGTATATACTATTATTAGCGTATTTTGTGTTGCATACTTTAGAGTGCGGTTTGGAAATAAGTAACTCTGAAAATGATTTCTCAAATAACTTCTATGTTAATTATCCGATCGCAACCAAATGTTCAGAAATCATTTGGCCATTGATAGTTATTGTCTTTACCAAAAACTGAACTGTCCTGCAGTAAAACTACGCTTGCAATTCGGTTTTTATCGATTAATGGGGGCGGAAGGGGGAGTGGTCAAATTCTAAAACAAACTCGATCAACATTGGATCTTAAATTAAGATTGATTTCGCAGTCCTAGCTCTTATAGTCGCCGCGACAGCCCTGGCATGTATATTGTCTATCGACATCTATTCGAATTGTGCATAATACCCAGTAATATACCCTGCAGAGCTTAGCCTGAGAGGCATTATCAACTAGAAATCGTTTAGTTACAAGTTCTGAGAGATTAGTACGAACATCAACGTCGCTGAGCGTAATGGGCTCGATGCAAACTTGCGCATTGGCGATCTGCTGCGCAGTCACGGTTTGCGCTGCGGCATTCGACTGTTGCTGTTGCTGTTGTTGTTGCTGCTGCTGCTGCTGCTGCTGCTGATGCTGTTGTTGTTGCTGCTGTTGCTGTTGTTGTGCTGCTGCCGCTGCAGCAGCAACCGATGCACTCACTGCTGCTGCAGTCGTTGGCACTGCCGTCGCTGTCGCAGTGCCACTTGCCGTGGTCAATTGAATCGTCTGCGGCTGCGCCTGACTCACTGCCTGTATGTGCACCGTCGTGTTGCTGGCCGTTGAGGTGTGATGGAGATGTTGGTGATGCTGCTGCTGCTGCTGCTGGTGGTGGTGATGCTGCGGTGCCGGCGCCTGGCAGATCTCGATCTTAGTCGAGGCCGGCAGCGTGGCCGTTGTGGTCACGTGTTGATTGTTCGTGCTCTGGATTATTGTTGGTGCCGGCGTGTTCGACTGGGCCGTGTGCGTGGTGATCACTGTGCCGGCGCTATTGATCTTCACCACGTTCACCTGTTGCGGCTGCAGTTGCACAGGTGTGTGTGTGTCATTATAATCATGAGTGTGTGAATGGGTGTGAGTGTGTGTGTGTGTGAGCAATGAGTGTAAGATTATTAGAAGTGAATGCAAGACTGATGGGAGCCCAGCCACATCAAGGGGAGAGCAGAGAGAGAGCACCAAGCACTGCATACATAATTCAATTGGACAAGAGAGTGACCAGAATTCATAGGGCTCTCTTCTGCATTGAATTATGCATGCGGTGTGTGCGGAGGGTGTAAGATTGAAAGAGAGAGACGTCGCCATCCTCTTCGCTATCCTCTTTTCTGTATGCTCGAGGGATTGACTTACTTGACTTGTGGTTGTGGTCACCGCCGGCGTCACCGTTTGCACCGTTTGTATTGTCGGCGTGTTTGATAACTGCTCCATGTCCTCGTCCTCATCGCCCGACTGTGAGATTAGCGCATTCACCTTATCCTCGTCGTCGGCAAACGTGGGCAAGAGATCCTCCCGTCCGTGGTATTTGTAACAATTGATCACAATCTTGCGCAGCGCATGCGTCCAGCTAATCTGTTTGGGTTTCGTGTGGGGGAAGGGACGATTAATAAGACACTATTCAATATGCTGGGGTTGGCTGTTGAACACCCACCCCACCCACCTTCTGCTTGTCATCCTCGGAGCGAGCATCCATCCGTACATTCGCCCAGGGCAACTCCTTGGGCCACCAGGGCGGACGTGTCGACTCGCGGCCCCAGCCCGGCTTGCCACGCCCCGTCGAGTACTTGAGCATCAGCGGTATGAAGGCACGCAGCTGCGCCTGCGTCATCTTCTCCACGGGCGTCGGAATGCCATCGATCACCAGGCCAGGCAGCTCGAACAGCGAAGGATCCTCCTGCGGTGGCGGCGGTGCCTGTTGCGCCAGCGCATTGTCCAGCTCATCCATCACAATGTTCTTCAGATTGCGCAGCACATCCTCCAGCGGCTTGGCCCCGAACACCTTATAGCTGGTATTCGGTTTACCCGGCGTCGCCACCAGCACCACAGCCTGCTTGCCGACGCGGCCGGTGAACTCGTAAATGATTCCACGCAGCTTGCGTAGCAAACGATTCTGTTGCCGCTTGCGCACCGACGGATTCGTCTCGAAGCAGTGCGGCCGCTTGCGTTTCTTCGAGCTGGCAATGGCGGCAGCCGCTGCCACGCCCACTGGCCCGGCAGCAGCCAGCTGGTGGGCAACATCGTCGTTGACGGCTATGGTATTGAGATCACCATCGTACAGACTGCCCTCACTGCTGATCAGGTCGTCGTCGTCCTCGTCCGTTGTCTGTATATCATCGTCCAGCATCTCGATCTTGTAGGTGGTGCCATTGCTCTGCCCGCCCGACGATGTCGACTGCGATTGTGAGCCGCTGCTGGTTGTTGTTATTGTTGTCACATTGAGGCCGCCACCAACGGTGACTGTATTGCTGTTGCTGTTGTTGCTGCTAATTGTCGCATTGCCACCGCTGCTGGCGACGCCGCTTGTGACGACCACATTGCCAGCGCTCCTTTGGCTGCCGGCCGGCGCCACAACCAGCCGATAGCTTGTGGTGGCCAGCTTGCTGCTTGCTGCTTGCTCCTGCCTGCTCCCTCCTCCTGCTCCTGCTGGTGACGTTCTTCGGCTACGCAGCTGCTGCCCTGACTGCACTGGCGGAGATCAACGTTGAGATCGAGTTGAGAAGCGATAAACAACTCCTACAATTCTCCCAAGTGCTATAATGAAAGAGAGCGAGAGAGAAAGTAATTGTAAGTTCGTTGTTCATCACTTTATCCCTGTGTGTTCCCATGTATCTTAGGGATCCCCAGTATTCAATGCAAATCAGTGAAGCGCCACGCTCTTGATACTCGCTAACCATGAGGTACGAGGTACATTGTTAGTTTGTGCCAGCCAGTTTGACAATGTACAGTCATGCTCAAATTAACAGGTCTGCAAATTATCAGTGTACAATTGTTGAAACAAAGTATTGCCCAGATAGTATATTGATCCTTTAAACTCACACTATATACCTACAAATAAGGAGAATAATCCACTCACAAAAGGTATTGCCTTTTGGTAAATTCATTAGAAGGTAGCTAGTAACTAATATACATATAGATAACAGCCGAATCGATAACTAGTAACGCCCATAATACGAGGGTCGTTTGATAAGTCCGTGACTTTTTGAATAAAATATATTTTTTTCGTCAAAGAAGCGTTTTATTTCTCAACATAATCTCCTTTTAGCTCTATACATTTAGTCCAGCGTTTTTCCAATTTTTTTATTCCTTCCAAATAATAGGTTTTCTCAAGGCCCTCAAAATAGTCGTTTGTTTCTGTGATGACCTCTTCATTTGACCCGAATCTCTTACCGCCGAGCCATTTCTTCATGTTTGGAAACAAAAAATAGTCACAGGGGGCTAAATCTGGAGAATATGCTGGATGGGGTAGCAGTTCGTAGCCCAATTTATGAAATTTTGCCATGCTGACTACACACGTGTGCACCCGTGCATTGTCCTGATGGAACAGCACTTTTTTTTCGCCAAATGCGGTCGTTTCTGCTTCAAATCAATATCGAATCTGTCCAAAAGCTCTGAATAATATTCGCCGGTGATCGTTTTACCCTTTTCAAGGTAATCGATGTGAATGATACCTTGTGCATCCCAAAAAACTGTGGCCATGACCTTGTTGGCCGACAGACCCACCTTGGCCTTCTTTGGTGCACGTTCACCCGGAGAAACCCACTGTCTTGATTGTTCTTTGGTCTCTGGTGTGGTGTGGTGGATCCATGTTTCGTCTACGGTAACGAAACGGCGCAAAAATTCGTTTGGATTGCGGTTGAACATCGCCAAACACTCCTTTGAAATGGTCACACGGTTGCGCTTATGGTCGTGTGTGAGCAATCGCGGCACCCATCGCGCGGAAAGCTTTTTCATGTCCAAATATTCATGTAAAATGTGATGTACCCGTTCAGTTGAGATGCCTACAGCCTCAGCTACCTCACGCACTTTCATTCTCCGATCATCCAATATCATTCCATGGATTTTGTCGACGATTTCTGGCATGACGACCTCTTTTGGGCGACCTGAACGTTCGGCATCACTTGTACTGGTACGACCACAACGGAACTCAGTAAACCATTTCTTAACCATTGAAATTGATGGTGCAGAGTCCCCATAATATTTATCAAGTCTTTCCTTGGTTTCGGTGATGGATTTTTTACGCAAAAAATAATGCTTAATTAGCACACGAAATTCACTTTTTTCCATTTTCGTTAAAATTCACGAGATCGTCTGCTTTCAATGCCTATAAAACGCAAACTAAGAAACGCAGCTTTCTCAAAATTTTACAGTCAGCTGTTAATCGATAACTGCTGACAGGAGCAGTGTTGTATTTAGAGCAGGTGCGCGGCAAATACAAAAAGTCACGGACTTATCAAACGACCCTCGTATCTTTTAAATTAAATTAAATAACGCCCAAATGATTGCTGGAAGTTTGGTTGCGATCGGATTATTACCATAGAAGTTATTGAATAAATCATTTTGAAGAGATACTTATTTCCAAACCGCACTCTAAAGTATGCAACACAAAATACACTTTCAAATGTAAGCTCTATATTTAAGAAATCGCTTTGGTCAGGTGCTTGTTTTCAAAAATTCTGTTTTATTTCTACAATAAGAGTTAAGCCCCGAGATATTAAATGGGATCGAACTTTGATAATTGTCTAGGCTACTCAAAGGAGTACATCTTGCTTTCCCGATATCAATCCTTTACCAGATTACGGACCAGGTACTCCCATGAAAAGCAGCCTCGGGCCATCAACCTAAGGACTCAATCTTTTCTCTTTAATCTTTACATGCAATTTATTGCATTTAGCTTGATAAACATTCCTCGTACTGCCATTCGCACTAGACTGTTTAATAATAATAAAATAATATTAGCATTTTCACCTCGACGACAAATTTAAAGTGGAGATCCCCTACGATAGATTTGAAACCAAAAACCTAACTGATAGATTTGAAACCAAAGCAAGTTGCCGACTAGTTTCAGCTGCTACAGAAGCCTCAATTCGGTTTCTATCTGTTCTGGAATACAGGCATGGGTCCTGATTGGCCGAAGTCGAAGCCGAAAAGGAATATTGGTCAGAACTAATCATTGGATTTGTCCTTAAATTTACCTTGCATAGTGTTAGTTTATGGAAAACAAAAGTATATCTGGGCAATACTTTGTTTTAAAATGTTATCCTAATTATTCGAAAATACCAACTTGCACACCTATTTATTTGACCATGACTGTATGTGACCCGCAGAAGAAGGCATCTCCGACTCCTCAAGGGAATAATATCCTTGATTAGCGTCAACAGTCCGTCTGATTTCAGACACAATAAGATCAATTTTAAAATTCAGGTCACCGTCAATCAATCAAAATGGAATTTGGCAAACAGATTTCGCTGACAAATAAGTTACAAATTTTATAAATAATATTGGTGGAAGATTAAGAGAATATGGGGTATACAACAGTCTAACATGAGTATGTTGTATGTGGAATGACTGTATCATTCTTTATTCAGTTTATTCGCTTTATTTAGTTGGCACTTTCTAGCTTTATTAAACCTCATGATCTGGTAGCATGAACTATTGAAAAGCGTACCGAAACATTCGAAAATCTATTCCCGAACAAAGCTTCTTATCTGCGTTGTTCTTCACTAAGGCAAGTTCCATTAACCGAAAACCGAAACGAAATCAGAGTCAATTCCAAAAATGTAACAATCAATTTGTAATAGTTTTCAATTTATTAAGTAAAACCGGCTTAAGATCTTATCAGGGTAATAAGTCTGGCAGGTGGAATGAACAAATGAAACTGCTCTATGCTCTTCTAGACAATTATGTGTAGAACATTCTGTTCTCATTGGTTACCAGGCAAACGACGCGGAGTGTGCGCATGCAGCCTAATGAAATAAAAAACACGACAACGACAACAATAAAAAAACCCATTACTGATAAGCGAGCAATGAATCAGGTCAAAAGCGCGCATGCGCAACATTCGAGAACACAACGGAAACAATGAAAACAACAACAACAACAAAAACAAAAACAAGAGCACAATAAGCTCTATAGACTATATAATGTACAAATGTTGTATATAGATACGCACACACAAGTGAACCCAATGAATTACAAAATATATAACTTGTATACGATAGGTTCAGATCATAGGAGGAGTACAGTTAAGATGCCAAGTGGGTGAACAGAGTCCAGTATTCATGGCATACTAAAGTTAATACACAAGAATACTCAATATTCATCAATCAATAAATGTATTAATATGTTCAATTAACTTTCCAATGATCCTTCGAGCTGGATAACTCCAGGAGGTTATCTCTTCGACATTTACGTAGTTTGTTAATCTTAAGTTGTAGATGAATTATCTAGAAGACTTCTATTAATATGCGAATGCGAATTTTTATAATCATTTCAAAATTATTACGTTTAAAGCATCTGTTTATCGTTTTTATAATCATTATTCATTATATTTATTTACAATATTACGAACTTGCCACAATCAAATTGTATCAACTTTCTGCACTCTATTTCTCGATTCAATGTGCGAATCTATTAATTTGACAAGAACTGTATATATGTATATTGTGTATACTATATAGAACACTCGACTTCAAGTCACTTTATCGTTGCTGCACTGTGTGTTCTCTGTTATCTGTCGCTCAAACTGATCGATTGATTACAAAGGCAACAACAACAAAAATAAAAAGCTTTTGGCTCACAAAAGCTTTTGGCTTTCCTCCCTTAAGGCGGTGGGTGAGTAGTGAACTTTTGTCGTCTCTCTCTCTCTCTCTCTCTTTCTTTCTCCTGTTGTTGTGTTTGTTATTGTTGTTGTTGCGAGAAACGTTTCAAGAAATTCTAATTGATTTCGTTCAACACTTTTGCTAACTTATTCAACATTTCGAAATCCGAAATAATCGAAGTAAAATAAAAACAAAGTGTAGAATGAAATCACCATAACGCGCAGTCTCAGCAAGTTTAGCTGCATTTCTCCCCTTCCCCTTCTCCTTCTCTGCTTCCCACCCCCATCCTCCTACAAAATGCACCCCAGCTGCACGTGCGCATTGCAGACGATTTCAATTTTTCACTTTTTTCTTTTGTTCTCTGTGCTTTTGCTTATAAACTTTACGATATTCTGCAGGCTTATAATTATTTCACTTTGTATTTCTTATTTCGCTTGCCTTTTTTGCTATTTTTCTCACTTTTTACTCTCACACACACTCACGCACACAGAACACAGAGCACAAGAAAAAAACTTCGAAAGGGAATCGCGGTCGGAACGGAACGGAAGAGCGCAAGAGTGCAAGGTATATGATTGACTGATACGGCCAAGTTTTGTTTTGTTATTGTTTAGCAGTTTTGTTGTACTTCTCGCTGCTCGTACTGCTGCTGCTACGACTTCGGCTGCGGCTGCTCTGCTCTGCTCTTGGTTGGTGCCTTTTCAGCCTGTGCACAGTCGACGTTCTATTTGCGTTTGCTCAGAACGTACAACTACAACAAAGGCAACGAGAGCACAGACGTGCAAGCAGAGGCAGAGGAGGAAGGAGAAGAAGAACAGAGACAGAAACAGAGCAAACGCGACGCGAGCGACACACAACCGGGAGCGCGACCACACTGCGCCAAACCACCCCACGGATTGACGCTCTGTGCATGCATTTTCGGTAACACGGACGCGGACAGCGACGGCAACGGCAACGACGCAGGCGGCGGCGGCGTCGACGCAGTTAAAAATCAATACTGCGCCCATGCGTCGACGTTGTCGCTTTGCGACGCGTGAGAGATGGCGACGGTGGCGGCAACCGTTGCGACGGCAAGTGAAGGTGCGACAGAGATGGTTGTACTACTACAACAGAGCTCTGCCTCTGTGCTTGCTGTACACATATGTGTGTGCGTGTCTGTGTGTGTGTTTGCAAGCGCGCTTGTGTGGCTGTTGTTGTTGTTGGAGCAGACGGTCACACATAAAAAAAAAAATAAAAAATGACGAAAAAAGCCTTTTGCTTGCTGTATTCAAATAACAAAAAGAACCAATCAAAGATTTGCAAGTTCAGCGGCAATGGGAGAAAAAAAGCTCTGCGAAAGCTGCTCTTGGCACGTCAAAAGCTCTTGTCACTTACATGCGTGCCCAGCCTAATACGCCTCCTTCCCGAGTGTGGAAGAGAGACAACGATAGTTGCGCCTTGCTGTGTATGCGTAGATGAAGAACTCTGCCTGCAAGAGACATCAGAATAACGGGGCTGCGCAGCTACTACCCCCAAAAGCGAATCAGAAACATCCCCCACGCTGGCAATGTTAAGGTAATAATAAAATACACAGTGAAAAGCAGCAGCAACAACAACAACAACAATAACTACAACTGCGCACGCAAACGCATTTAGCTTGGGCCATAATAATAATTCCAGTTTGCTTCGTTTTTCTCCACTGTTATCATAACATGTGTCTGTGTGTGCGTATGTATTGTGGCATATTGGGCTACGCATGCACTGCTCGCACCACACACCACCCACCACCAAGTGGAATTGGAACAACCCTTGGCAGGCGACGGCAGTGCGGGGTAGTTCCCTGAGTAAGCTTGTTTCACTTGCGCGTGCCGGCCAGACGACAGCACAGCACAGTGGTGGCCGTACAGAGCGCACAGTGGACAGCCATAGGCAGAGAGAAATCGCTGACGCATCATGCCGTGTAACGGTTACCAATGCGTTCTCTTTAATGACAAATATTTAATTTAATTTTAGTAAAAGACAAACACCAATCAATAGGTTAATTTTGTGGAACATATTCAATCAATAGGTTCATTTTATGGAACATATTCAATCAATAGGTCCATTTTGTGGAACATATTCGTCCAGTATTAACATTTATTACAATGAACTATAAGTATTTATTTCAGAGTCCTAGACAATCTATTCGACTAAGAACTCTTCTACAACATGTCTTTCTATCACTTTTCATTGATTTTTTCGATCTGATTAAATTTTTCCGGTAAAATGTTAGATCATCTAATTTGTTATAATACCAGATTAAATTACAAATTATATAGGTACAAATCTTATCTCATTTGTAATCAGCTTAGTCAGAATTTATTCTAAGTTAAGTTAATTTGTGTTTAAATCTTTATCTGATTTTACTTAATAATTAAGCCGCTTTCTGTTAATCGGCCTCAAATAGATGAATAAATGTACTTTTTAGTTTTTAATTTAATGAATATTATCACGATTTAATAGATATTTAACCTTTAACAATCTATAAGCATCTAATGGCCGGAGTTTCTTAATTAATTTCAAATAGCAAGCAATTGTGTTTCATTTGCAATTGAAATCATGCAATTATTTTATCTGCTTCAAAACCTTTGAATTTTGCAATGTTATAAATCAAAAAACAACAGAATTTGTCGATCAATTTCTTCTTCTCTTTAGCAAAAACTCTTGCCTTTTTACTATATGAACAAAAACTTCGATATGTGGTTAAACCAGATGGAACCGGGCAATAGATCTATTTAGATACAAAGCATACTGCAAATGCACTATAAATTTAAAGATTGACGAGATCGCTCATAAGGCAAAAACATATGCAAAATGCACTGTCATTTAACTGCCATTTGCTAAAATTATTATATACAAAATTAAAGAATTTATTATAAATCAGAGATTATGAATTTAATATGTATTGCGGATTTAATTATATAATATATATTTTTATGCAATGTTTTAAAATTTAAATAAAAATGTTTTTAATAAAATTAGTTATAAATAGTTTTTATTAATTATTTATCTTAATTTAATTAAAATCTATGGCTTATGAACAATCCAATTATAAGCTCGTATAAAATCAAAGTGACTAGCGCCATAAAAATAAGTTGAAATTAATCGCGCTAGAATAATCATAAAAATTTAAAATCAAATGTCGTTGTAAATAAAGAAAAAAGATAATGCTCTTCAACATTTCTTAATTTTCTAGGTTATTTTTGTGGAATAATGCAGAAAATTCTATCAGAAAAGTGCAGCGAGCTCCGTCGCATTTTCTGGCCAGCACTGTTAATGCTGCTCGCATGTTGTCGTTGTTGTTTTTGTTGTTGGGTGGTGCGTGCGCAATGTAGACATGCCAAGCTTGGTGTTTGTGTATGTGTGTGTGTGTATCAGTGTGTGACCGTGGACGTGGACCAATGCTGCGCAAAGTTCAGTTATATGCGCTGAGAAGCATGCTACAATGTTTCCACGGCAGTTACGAAACAAACACACACACACATACACACAGAGGCCTGAATGCATAAGAGTGTGACCAGCAGTGCGTGAAGGCGACTGTTTAACTGTTATGCGCCAGCGCCAATTTCTACATTCTACAAGCCAACGACAAAATTTAAATTTTTTGTTTTTTGTTTTTAAATTTAACTTTGTCTGAGTGCAACAACAACAGCAATAATAAGACATGTGATATATGGCCGATAGCCAGAATGAAAATTGCATTTGTATGCAAATATGAGGGTCTCACTTGGCGCCTGCGCTTTGGTCACACTTTTCGATTTTATTGTATTGAATGTGTCTATTTTTATGTACATTTCAAGAAAGAGAAAGAAAGAGTCTGTTTTTTTATTCATATAGAAATGAGATTTGGTTTCTGCTGCTTGCATCGCTGCTCTCTGTGAGTGTGCGTGTGTGTGTGTAGGCGTGCATTTGTTTGTAAGTGCATGCGCCCGCCGCCTAGAATTCTATCTAAACGCACACACTCACACACACAACAATACATACTCGCAGTAAGCTCTTCCACTGCGTCAGCGCGCTCATCGCCAACACACACACACACACACAGGCAGAGAGACGATACAGTGCTGTGGCACTGCTCGGCATTGCGCTCTACATTATAAATAATCAATAGCTCTCTCCCACTCTCTCTCTCTCTCTTTCGCTCACAGAGAGAGCTTCTGTACTGTTCACATGTACATATACACACACACACACATGTACTTGACGCAAACGTCTACAATAACAGCAACAATAAGATTATAAAGTGGAAAAATGTGGGAAACAAACCCAGCGAAAAAAAATTAAGTTACGCATGCGGCGGCCCTGACGGCGGTGGCGACGGCGCACACCCAACAATACCCAACAGACCCCAAACCGAACACGAGTACAGAAATATGCTCTAAATATGCGTGTGTGTGTCTGTGTGTGCACATAGCATGTTTTTCATTTTAATTTTTGTGCAAACGAAGAAAATAAACAAAACACTCTGTCTGTCCGTCTGTCTCTGTGTTGGTGTGTAAATGCTGAAAGCATTTCCCAATTGGAACTGTACTTGTTCAACTGGGAACACCGAAACTAACAACCCCCAACCCCTTCCTTGAAAGAGGTTGTACACACTGGTACACTGGTGTCCTATTCAATGTGCACACAATTTTTTGGTTGCTCTTGCCATATACGGGCTGCTGTGCGCTGTGTGTGTATCTGCCCTTATAGCAAGGGTGGGCAGTGCTCACCAACCCCCATTCATACACACACACACCCACACAGACACATTTACGCACATGCTGTCTATACCCGTATGGCCAGCCAAAAAAATTCAAATTGGAATTCGCACTTGGAATTGGAAAGAGGAAAACCACAAGATGAAAATACCTGACATTTTGTGTGTTACACATACGCCCTGTGTGTAGGAAGATGGTGTGAAAGAGGAGAGAGAAGAAAAACGATGCGCAGGGAACGGCGCATGTTTGAATTAAGGACACTCGCAGTAGATGTGCTGATGGTGTGCCCCAAACGCGCCGCTGCCAACAACTGCAGTCACATCTACGTATGTAGTTGTGTGTTTGTGTGTCTGAAGCGTTAGATAAGCCAAAGGCTCAATATGTATTAGAAAACAAAAGCTTTACATGCCCCAAGATCGCATTGCATTGCCTTGCAGGAGAGAGACGCCATTTTGCGTGAATGCGCCAGATGAATTCAATTAAATCACACACACAGCAACAAAGCATGATATACACATACACACACAGACACACATACATAGAGACAGCTGAGACAGCGCACGTTAATTTCTGTTGCATATTGTAATTCGCATTTCCCTGCGCTTTTCAATGTTGTTGTTGTTGCTGTTTTTGCTGCTGGTTCGACTGCCCTGCGCTGCTCAATTGGATTGGATTTTGCGTGAAAAACTTTTTGCTTACTGCGGCTGTCTGCTTTGAAAGTTTCGCGTTGCCCTGCGCGAGCGTTGTCTGTGTGTGTGTGTATGCACATGTACCCATGTGTTGTGTGTGTGTGTGTATGTGGCTGGCGCGGAGCAGGCCCAGTGTGAAATTGCAGTGGAAAATCGAAAATTCTTCACGGCTGCGTCGCGTCTACACTGACACATTGCCGTAGACTGTCTGTATGCATGTCTGTGTGGGTTGTAAATATATGTACTGAGAAACGTGCCAAATGGGGTACGCACCTGCGTGTAAATTGTATGGTGATTTTGCTGGTCCGCAATATCCAAAATTGTAGCAAGCGCCGAGTTATTCTATTGATAACACACACAGATACATATGTATGTGGGCATGCATGTACATATGCGTATGTATTATGCTCACACATATACGCACGCACGCACACTGTGAGCGATTGGCAACTGACAACAAAAAATATACACACACGCGCGTTAGGAGTCGCGTTCTCGACGCCGCCGCCAACGTTGTTGTCGATTTAGCTTATGGGTCGCGGCTGCCGCTGCGTCGTCCAGATTTATTATCACAGCGGCATTTTACATTTGCGCACTGCTGTTTCCTCGTCGTTTTCGTTATATTTTGTTTTCTTTTTTCGTTCTCTTTTTTTTGTTCTAGCTCTAGGAGCCAGACAGAGCTGCACGACAATCGATGGCACTGTTCATATTATCGATGATTCTGTTAAGAACGCAGATAATTCGTGCAGGTGTGTGGAGCACACACTGTTAAGTGAGGAGTAATGCCCAGTTGGCTCACTGCCGAGCTCTGCTGTTAAGTGAGGTGCAATTCTGTTAAATTACAGTCAGTTAAATTACAACTATCAGTTCGCTGTGGGCGCAAATTTTCAAACTTGCCGCCGGATTATCCTTGTTCAATTTTCAAACTTAAATTATCAGTTGGTCTACAATCACACGTAAGCCCTTCACAAGGCAGCTAGCAATATCGTAGAGGAGCTAAACCCGCCAAATGAGGGACTCACATGCAATGCGCTTGCACATCCACAAACAATATTAAAATCCGCATTGCGCGTTTATCGAAAAAAACGACGCGATCACTTAAAAAAAATATCTGTACAGTTCTCAAGCACTTGTTGAAAAAAAAAACATTTCAGAACTGTATATAGTTCTTGAGACTTCAATTCTATGCAGGATCGAGGGTACTGTGTCCCGACTGTGGCGACAAACCGATGTTAACTGCTGCCAGCTAAGGCAAAGTGACGGCTTTATAGAACGGCAAACGGCGGCTTGCGGCTTCACACACACACACATGCATTTTTATATGTATTGTACATTAGGATACCGCCTGATAAAGCGCGAATACTAAGCAACAATTATTTCTACGGAAATCTTGACTTGTCGTCGGCCTGGACCACCACAGCCCGCACAAAGCAACAAAATTTCTCTTATCGCTTCGAACCTCACCCACACTACAAGGTTGCTCATTTGCTCGCTTATATAAATACATAATATATGTATGTATATTTGGAACATAAATACACTGTACAAATATCCAAACTATGTACCAGACATACAAGTATGCTGCTATGTATGGATGCTGCTTTTGTTCCGACTGCGTTTATCATGCACTTTCAATTATAAGTAAAAACACACACACACACACTGGGAGTGAGCTGTTATTACTCTCACTTATCAGGTCGGTTCCAGCCGTTTCAGACGTCACTGCTTCCTTGACCGACGGATTCATGTTTATCGAACTTGGTGTGTACAGGCGTGTGTGTGTGTGTGCGACCGTTATAATTCGCTTTCTGGTATGTGGGCTTTATACGCATAGTCCCCTATAATCCCGACTCGTTTCTGTGTAAGAATTTATAAATTTAGCACAACACATTGCCGCAAAACCCCGGAGCCAACGTAACCCGGGTCCGCAGATCTGATAACGGCCTAACTAAATCTATAATATGTTTCTGTATGCACTCTCCAGGAATTGAAACCCATTGAAACTATCTTGACTTTCAGAATTGCAAAATGTAATCTAACTTCGTCAATCGGCACTAAAAGCTGGATAGAAATCTGGGGAATATTGCGAAACAGAAGATAAATATCGCAGACACATTTCGTTCTAGATCCTACCGGGAAAATACCAACTCGTTTTCTCTGTAGAAGAAGCTCATGTTTGAAGAGAGATAAGAGTAGCGAGAACGGAAATACGAGTATGCCATAATTATAACTAAACTTCCGCAATATCTGCATTTCATTTCATGACATGTGTTTCATGTTAAACTGGAAAGGGAAATTCAACATTAGTAGTTTCTTCGATTATGGTATGCGTTATATAGTATACTATACTATACTTTAATATATATATATATAATTATATATTATGTCAAATAAAGTATTCTTGCTGTCATTAAATTCTATTCTGGAGTTGACAAGATAAGCGACAGCACGATTTAACCTATTTCTATAAGATACAGCCTGTCAAGTAACTCTTTACTGCCATTCACATTAACATGTACATATAGTGTAAAGAGTAAGTCTTTACTCAAATGCACATGTTAATGTCATGTACATACATACCATATGTATGTGTAAAGAGTTACTTGACAGACTGTATGTGTGTTTAATATGTAATTCAGCTTTTTTTTTATTGGTTGTAGTGCCTTATAATGTTAGTTTATCCATTTATCAAACATCTTCCCATTTTGTGGGATACATTTGCTATTTTAAATATAAAAAACAGATTTTTACCATATTTTTTCACTTTAACCTCAAAAGAAAATCGTGTTTAACGTGTTTAGAATGTAAATAAAACTTGGATTTTTTCGAATTTTACTGTTTATTTTATTCTTATTTCGTCAATTTATCGAACATATAGTTTTTACATATTCTTTTGTTTTTGAACTCCGCACTATAGTTAAGCTATCAAGGAAAGGGAGAGACAGGGAGAAAGAGAGACAGAGAGAGAGACAGAGAGAGAGAGAGAGAGAGAGAGAGAGAGAGAGAGAGAGAGAGATTGAAAGGCATTGAGCCTAGAAGTATAAGCTAAATCTATGGAAACATGATGGATATGCTCGTATCGTGTCGTTTCTTTGCTCGTGTCACGCGGCAAGCAGCACGCACTCATCGCTAGGAAATCGTCTTATCACCGAATTGGGCTCACGAGGCGTCTGGTTAAGCTCAGGCAGCAAAAGTGATTTGCATGCTACATGTGGCTGGACTCGAGGGAAGTGGTTAGGGCAGCAGACAGACGGATACGAGTACGGAGGGACAGGCACAGAGAGAGGCAGCATGCGGCACGTTGAAAGATAAGAAACGGTTAAGATGTTGTCCCTCAATTTTTCACCATTAAATAACAACAACAATAAGAGTTGCGCCGGCCGCTACGCTGCGTTTTCATATTTTATCGCAGCGAGCAATTACACGGAACATTTTACATTAAACGCACACAACAAGAACAACAGCAACATCAACACGCGAACACGTTCCCGCTTCTATTAACGTTCGCGTTCCCGTTAACAGCAACAATAACAAGAAGAAGAAGAAGAAGAAGAAGAATAGCGAGAATAAATATAAAAGAAAAAGAACAAAACAAAAGGAAAAAGTGCAGAGCAAAAGGCGTTGCTAGAGAAGAGAGCTCCGAGTCGCTCGCTGGTCAGATTACAATGACGGGGCCGGACGGAGCCGGGCGCCGCGAATCCGCTTACAACTTTCGGATATCGGTTTCGATTTCGGCTCCACCTGACAGATGGCCATGGCCCCACGGACACACACACACTCGCACACGCACACACATAGACAGAGATACAAAGAAGCACAGAGAGCGAGACTCACGACCCAGCGACCCAATAACACCGAGCGAGGAGGCACAACCGTTGTAGTACACGAGGTACGAGGCGTGTGTAATTGTAAACGTGAGTACTACGTGCCACACACACACACATACACACACACACACATACACATATTGCCCATACGCAATGTGGACTCGTTTGCGCCTGCGTGTGTTTTTAAAGACATTGTCCTGTTTGGCCTCATTGCGCTACAGTTGCGCGCTGAGTGCATTAGCTAATTAACGCAATAAATATAAACTAATAATAAGAAAGTGTAAGTAATAAAATTACAGCAAACAAACAGAATAGGTAGTTTATTAAGTATTTACTTAGATATAATTACGATTTAAATTGAATCAGCTTGTGCTTGCAGCGCATTGCGCATTCGTCTATGCCTTGCTCGGGGCAGTGCTGTAACCTTGAGCTTGGTCCTTTTGCACATTTTACGCTTGTTTGTTTGGCCTTGTGCTCGTGTTTGTTATTGTCGCTCTTACACAAACACAGCTGCACACACACGTACACACAGAGGCTGGCTTGGCTGTGAATGTATTTGTATGCACACGCCCCCTATTACAGTATGCATGCATGTACATATGTATGTGCACGTGTTTGTATGTGCATTCTATGTGGCAGTTATTATTGATTATTTGTAATGACCCCAGCATTATCCCTGGCTATTGTTGTTGCTGTTAACTTAACTTAACACTGTAATAAGCCAGAAGACAAATGTTCGTTATTTTTAAGCATGTTTCTATAGTAAATACGTACACACGTGCGCGTGCAGAAATACACGCACACACACGCAAGTGTTATTAATGGCGGGTAACTGTTAATGTGCTGTAACAAGCAGCTTCTCTTGCCTTACCCCTGCAACAGACTGTCTGTAGCACTCAGCTTTAGTCATTGTGCAGGGCACTATGGTCAAGAAACTCGAAATTTTGGCATAAGGTCCATTGTATCTATAAAACTCAACATATATGCATGTAACAGGTGGAAGGGAATGTGGCAAAGTATTATATATATGTATATATATATTATATTATATATTATTATATATTATATTACTTTTGATCAGCCGAATCGATATAGACATGTCTGTCTGCCTGTCCTGTTCGTGATTTCACAGACTATGAGCGCTAAGGCAATCAAATTTAGTAAAAATATGTCTTAATATTGCAAGTAGATCATGTTTATTTTAGAATTTGCCCACACCCCTTTCTGGGTCCGTTAATTGATAAAAATCGAATCACAAGGTCGCTTTTACAATAGTAAAACTTATTAAAAAAAATTATTATAGGTATTATTCCTATGACAGTTATAGGATAGTTGTCTGATTTTAATGAAATGGAAAAAGTATTCGCTGATTACTGTCTATCTTTGATTTGCATTATACTTCATACTTCATAAAAAAAACCCACATATCGGCCGATTATCTCTATGACAATTATATGTTATAGTAGTCCGATTTTAATGAAATTATGCGCTATATGCGTATCATTTAAAAATTACGATGTAGCAAATTTGGCTACAGTATTTGCAAAATAAAAAGAACGGTCGAAAGGTTGTATGGATCGATATATCGGTCCGATCCTGCTTGGTTTAAAGCTGAGAATCTAGTGTGCGTTGCAACAGACAGACAGATAAAGTTACTTTGAATCACCTGTTGATGATGACTCAGAATATATATATATCATACTTTATTATGTCGGAACTGTTTTCTAACCAAAATGAATGCAGAACAAAACAATCCCTGAACTTTCCTGCCTGTATACAACCAGCATGTCGAAGGTTACTTTTTAGAAATTATTGTTTATTTGGTGTGGTTCAAATGCGAAAAATATAGTACAAAATTTGAACACTTGGTTCAAATTTGAGCACGATGATTTATTTTTATATCGACTAAAATCAGTCCCAAGCCAATTTTCAAGAAAACTCTTAGCAAATTCATCCAACCAATCTGCCAAGTAGATTTATTTAACTTGGTTTTTTATGTAAATATGTTCATATTTTGTTAGAAGTTATTAATTATAGTTAAAGTATATAACAATCTATAAATAAAAAAAAAATAAACTAAAAAAATAGAAAAAACCACGCGCTGCACGCGACAGTGGGATACCCTTCGACCTACATATGTTCCGGTGTAGTTTAATTTGTTAAATTCATACACGTATACAAATGCGCATGCTTTTAAATTATTGCCGACAGATGGCGCTCGCGCTTTGCGCTCGCCCGCCTCCCTTGTTAGCTGATACAAGCACTTGGTTTAATGCACATACTTTCTTAAATAACTTCTGTGTTTATTGTCCGATCGGATTGCAATTTCGAGAATACGTAGATATTTTAATGAGCTTAGTATTTGTTGAAGTTAGAAGTTGTATCTTTTATACAGCGCTTACAAATTAAGTTTAAAAATTAAATTATTGATTTGCGGGGGCGGTGGGCGTGGCAACTAACATTTGAAATAAACTTGATCTGCTTATGGTACACAGGAGTCTTCCTGAAAAATTTGGTAACTCTAGCTTTTATAATAGCTGAGATCTGTGCGTTCACACAGACAGACGGACAGACGGACAGACAGACAGACATGGCTCAATCGACTCGGCTTGTGATCCTGAGCAAGAATATATATACTTTATGGGGTCTCCGACGCCTCCTTCTGCCTGTTACATACATTTGCACAAAGTTAGTATACCCTTTTTTGACCATTTTCAATGGTCGAAGGGTATAAACAGACGACTCAAAGTTAAAAGTAAATGATGAAATTTATATTGAAGTTAAATTAATTATTTACATTAATTAAATAATTTATATTTAAAATTAATCGAAACACTTGGAAAGCTAAATAAAATTATATGAAAACTTGCCTGCTGGCTTCTTGTGCAGGTGTTCACAAAGCGTTGGGTGCAGAAAACTTTCCAATAGAATACAGAGATAATGTTTTCAATGATCTTTATTTCTTTATAGCTAACCCGTCATGTTTCGCTTCTCCTTAAACCATTTCCTTGGAGTGTTTTCGGATACACAATGTTCTTTGTCTCCCCATCTGGCGCGCCTACAAATAAATCTGAAGTTTTCTGACCCGTGAGATAGTAAATGCTGTTGGACAGTAGACAACTTCGTCTTCATTGATATTCAAAATAATACCAACAGATTTGGAATTCTGGCAGATAATAATGACGATCCAACAACTAGAACTAATGACGCAACTAGCACTGATGAAAGCCAAAGCATCCATTTATATATCTACATTTTAGAGAGCCCTACTGTCTGGCTTACTAAATAATTGAGCTCATTGGTAAAGTCAACTTGCACATAATACCCGAAACAAAGGGCTCTATTCACAAAACTAACCTTTAAGTAAAAACCGAAGGGAACTTTAGGACACTTTCAAAATATCTCAATGAAAACAATAATAACTACACGCACAAATTAAAAACATTAAGGGCCTTCCAGTCGTTCTCAAACGTATAGTGCCTGGCGAATTGCCTGCTGAGATAATGAAAGCATTGTAAAATAAGGGGATTATCACGAAAACGGTCTATAACATCCTAACAAAGCGAGCAATCCGCAACCTATTTTTAAAATCGAACTCGAACTATAGATGGTGTAGTTTAATTTGGTAAATTCATACATACATACATGTGCATGCTTCCAAATTATTCTCACTAGATGCCTCCCTTGTTAGTTGACACAAACACTTGGTGTTATGCTCATATTTTCTTGAATAACTTCTGTGTTTATTGTAGGACCAAATTGAAATTTGGATGATACGTAGATTTTATAATGAGCTTAATATATGTTGAGGTAGAAAAGTTGTATCTTTTATACGCCGCTTACAAATCAACTTAAAAATTAAAATATTGATTTGCTTGGGCGGTGGGAGTAGCACCTAATATTTGAAATAAACTTGATCAGCGTATAGTATACAGAAATCATTTAGCCAAATTTAGTGGCTCTAGCTTTAATAATAGCTGAGATCTGTGTGTTCACACAGACAGACGGACAGACAGGCAGACATGGCTCAATCGACTCGGCTAGTGATCCTGAGCAAGAATATATATACTTTATGGGGTCTCCCACGCCTCCTTTTGCCTGTTGCATACATTTGCACAAAGTTAGTATACCCTTTTGGACCATTTTAATAGTCGAAGGGTATCATATCTTGACAAATAACAAAAATCTATCGACATTTTGTTTGTCGGTTATATGATATGTCGATCAGATCCGACTCGTTCCGACTTATTTATAGCGTGCAACAACAAGAAATATGTGTCCCAAGTTAATCAAGATAGCTTTAAAACTGAGAGACTAGTTTGCATTGCAACAGACAGACGGACAGACAGACAGACTAGATGGATTCCCCATATCATGCTGATTTAGAATATATATACTTGATGAGGTCGTAAGTTGAAATCCTTAATATCTTCATTATTTGCATTCCGATCTTAATGAAGTTTCCACAAAACGTTCGCAATCAAGTATTTGTTGTTTGTCTACTGTGATTGTTAAGTTTAAATTGCAGCTGAATTGAAGCTTTAAAAAGTAATTTAACAATACTTACATTTGTTGTTAGAGTTAAAGATTAAATTTGGTTGCTATGACTGTTTTAGTCTCAGAGACATACAGACAGACAGATGTCGCTCAATCGACTCGGCTGCTGAATCAGAATATATATACTTTAAAGGGCTGGAGATGCCTCCTTCTGCCTGCTACGCAATCGTTACATTCCAACAAATATGTTACAATAGACAATAGACCAATCAAATAGATTTATGCATGTTCTTTAAAAAGCACCAAATGGTTTAAAGTTTAAACTATTGACGTCTTTAGAAAATATTTTTTTTTAATACAATGAATGTATTAACAAGTGGTCCAACGGCACCAAGCCGATGCTTGTTGCGCGTGGAACCCAGACAAAGTCCACCTCCCGCCTAACCGACCGAGAGGCACCGTCGCATAACGGACGACACGGAAACGCGGTAAAAATGCGAGTAGAAACGCGATGAGAAATTAATGCGATAGGGATAGAAAAATCGAATAGAACGCGGCATGCAAATATAAATGAAAGATACAAAAAAAAGATAGAATATCTAGGAAGAAAATAATACTTATTACGTGCTTGATAGACAAGAATTAAAGCCTTCATAACAGCGATACAGTTAGTACTAGCTTACTTCTTTGGACTGGCTCGAGAGAATGTCATCAGCTTGCATTGAGAGCTGTTCAGGTTTAAAAAATTGGCACAACACCAAGAATAAAGTATGAAGATTTTCATGAAATCCATCCACAAAGGATGTCAGCTCAAGCAAATTTGTCGTAGTTGAACGACGTTTAATAAATCCGTGTTGAAAAGGCGAAATAACGGACCTACGAGTACAAGAATGATGCAAGTGAGGAGTTATAACATTCTCGAAATATTTAGGTATAGCCGACAATTTAGAGATACCTCTATAACTGTTTGCATCAGACTTGCTGCCCTTTTTAAGCATGGGAATAATAAAAGATTCGTTTTAAATGGAAGGAGTGAAGTTTCTAAGGACAGCGAAAATAGTTTGAGCAATGGCTTACTTAAGGAGGTAACACAGAACCGAAGAATACAAGCGGGAACACCGTCAGGGCTTGGTGAGAAAACTGGCTATACTAAATAAAGATCCTTGACAAGTGAGCTTTCGTTTAGAAAGGGAGAGAAGATACCATTCGAACTTGGAATGTTGTAAGGATAAAAGTGAGTACTATGTCTAGAAGGTGAATAAGTCGTTTGAAAAAACTTTGCTAACAAACCGGCCATGGTTTGGTCGGTATCTTCGCTAGCATTTTCAAACGTTAATTTAGTTGGAAATGTGGTAGACTTACGCTTCGTGTTAACAAGACTATAAAACTGTTTGGGGTTCTGAATAAACTGAGCCTTACAACGAGTTAAATAATTCTTATAACATTTCGCGTTTAAGGCTTTAAAATCTGACCGCGCTCTTAGGTAGCGGGAAAAGGTTGAAGGCGAGTTACTGCTTTTATATTTTTTAAAAAAGCTTGACTTTAAATTGTGACAAATCGTGACAACTGTCTTGTTAACTATGGCGGCTTACTCGAGGATTTTGGATAAAAGCACGGAACACAAATATCAAAAAAAGAGTTAATTGTGTTAAAAAAAAATATTGGTCGCTACTGAAATATCAGTCGAAAAATACAGTTCTGATTGGTCGGATTGGGAAATTAGCGTATTTAATAAGTTATCAAGTTTATCAATACAAACGCTTAAATCAAAAGTAACTTCAAGAGTGGGATGGTAAGAATCTTCAGGAAGAGAAAGTGGTTGTGTTTTGTTTAGATTCACTCTAGATGGATCGGAGAAAAAACATAAGCCTAACGATCTGTTACTACAGTTTAAGACATGATTGACCTGCGACAATGACATAATGACAGACCGTCAAAAAGGTCATGTTGCCGTGAGGGCAGCAGAAAATTTGAATCAACACTTATTGTCTAATTACAATCTGGAATATTAAAGTCCCTAATGACTGAAAGGTGATCTCTGTCTGATAACATATTAAATACAGTCTTTATTGCGGACAAATGTTGCAAATACACTGATAATTCCGATGACGACGGAATATAAGAAAATGTTATATAATAAAAAAAAACCGGGAAAGTGCAATTTTACACAGAGGAATTCAATACCAAATTGAATCTCCGGTTGTTAAAATTCCGAATTGATGGTGGAATCCACTGCAATAAGAACCCCACCACCACGTCGGTCAGGTCGATCACACCTATAGGTTGTGTACTTGTTTGGCAAGACTTCGGAGTTTAGGATCTCTGGCTTTAACCAAGTCTCAGTAAACACAACAATTTGAGAAGAAAAATAAAGACTGTTTAAATATAAAGTTGAAAGTTTAGTACAAAGACCTCTAACATTTTGATATGAATGAGTTAAGGAGCATGTTAGTTTTTTTTTGTTTGAATTTGTTTGGGCTGATGCTAAAGAACGCAAAGAAAGTTTAATTGGTGGGCGATTTTTCTTCTTCTTTGCTTCGAACTCTTTAAACATTACATAACACATCGACGGTTCAATGTTATTTTGCTTAAACTGCACAGAAAAAATGTAGAGATTTCGAAAAAATTCCTATTAAATTTCTATAAAATCCCAAATCCTGCAATTCTTGAAAAAGTAAAACTCAATCCTTGTATTTATTCATGTTTTATTGTTTTGTCAATTACATTTATAATTATAAATATGTATGTATGTATATAGTATGTATGGATGCACGTGTATATTTGTGAATTTATGTTTTTGCACACGTTTGTGCACGTTTTGATGTACGTATAGTTTATGTAAATATTTGAGATATCCAGCTGAATTGTGAACCTATCGAATTCGATTCTCGAAATACTCTTTCCTTTGCGGGGTACATCTAATTTACATTTATATTCAATTATCCGCATACACGAGCTTAGAACTCAGGAAACAAAAAAATTAAAAAGTCGCGCGGAGAATTACAAACGATCGTGTGTCTTCTTCTTTTCTTTTCTTTTGCTTTGCTCAAAATTGGACATATCATATCAGTTTTCATTCATTTTTCGCTATCATTTTGGGATTTCTCAGCTAACGACGAGTACGAGTAATTTTAAGATACATAAATATGTAGACATACATTCGTATATGTTATATGCATGCTATGTGTTTGTATATAATGTCTATTATTTCCC
The DNA here is from genome assembly GCA_018904165.1 of Zaprionus camerounensis. Classification (NCBI taxonomy): domain Eukaryota; kingdom Metazoa; phylum Arthropoda; class Insecta; order Diptera; family Drosophilidae; genus Zaprionus; species Zaprionus camerounensis. The sequence continues at coordinate 1,228,212 of JAEIFS010000002.1, read as the reverse complement.
ATCAATAAAATGTCGTTTCGAAATTACAGCGGCGTATACAGCAGACACAACCTTAAGCTCCAGGTTAAAGTACAGATCTAGATATACATATATATTTTGTTAGGTTGTACACTTAAGTAACTAAAGTGTTGCCAATTGCCAAAAGATCAACGCCATCTTATCTATCGTCATAGTCAATTCTATTGGCCCTGCTTTCGTCTTTTTGTCGCATTTTCAAAAATGGTTTCGCCAAATAACGCACTGTGGATAGGGTTAGTCTGGGTGAGAAGTAGTTAAAGTTCATAATGGAAATGAATGCCCAATTCATTTATTGAAATAGAAGGGAAAAAGTAAAACAATTTAACCACAGTGCGCTGCCTAATTAAATAAATCACATAATTTTCGTTATAAATCTTGCGTGTCTTTTGGCTTATCGTTTTTAATACCTTGTACCTAATGCAAATTGGTTAGACGCGTTAAGCTCGCGATAAGAGAAGAGTATATGTTGTATGTCATCTTTTTATGGTAATCTGCTTGTATTTGCGCTTCTGGGTACAGGGTATCTTTTTGTCGCGCAATTCATTTCCTTACAGTAGGTTTTATGCACTTATACACATATAAAATTGTCACAGAATTACGCGCTACGATGTTTATTTATTTTATTAAATACATAAATTCACTTAGTATTGTTATTGTAACATATCGATCGATCGAGATTAATATTAATCAAGTTTCATCTAGTTCTTTGCTTTCTTCTTCTTCTTCGGGTGTACAGGTATCTCTGACACGCACTGACCTCATAGTCATCATCCTTTGTTATTGTTCAAAGTATTCTCGATAGTTGCTGCTTTTCAAATATAAATATATATTTATTTGATTCATTCGCCTCATTCCGATGCTCAAAAAAATTGTTTTGTTTTTGGTTTAGATTCGATAAACAGGATGAAGAATAGCTTGCGTAATTTGCTTAATTAGCTCTGGTATTTTTTTTGATGATCCCCAATAAAAAGCAAACAATTTATAAGTATGTACGTAGTATTATCAATAAAATCGTATATTTTTGGTACAAGTTATCTTTTCAGGCTTCCCCGTGACAATTTAAAAGATTTCTGCTGAAGTCTGTGTTCGTATTTTCAGTATTTATTTCTTGGTTGTTTTTCAGTATTTCTCAGTATCATTGGTATAAATATTAGATCTGGAGTTATCTTTTGTTGATTAAGTTTTGTAATGTATTTAAGATTATAATCCGAGTTTTTCTGTACTCTTATACCAGGCTAATTAAACATATTGTGCAATCAACGATCCTACAATATACATATATGTATGTTTGTATGTATTATATATATGTGTGTGAATATATATTCATATATATATATATATATATATATACATATATATGTAAATTTTGTATAAAGACACAGACACGCACACAGAAACATGAAAATACACGTATTTCTCTACTTTATTTGGTTAGCTTTCACTTTCGTCGTTATAACATTCGATACCTCCATATACATACATATGAATACTATGCATTATATACCATATACCATATCATCCATTAAATGGCATAGGTTTAGTACAGTTTCCCGTCTTGTCTAGTTGCTTTTGGTTTCTATGTTTTGGCCTTAGTTTCGTTTGGTTTGGTGTTTTCATTGCATTTTCAATCTTAACCTTTTGTTGCGCTATCTTATACTCTTATAAATCTCTTATATGCATTTTATACTCCTCCTATACTCCTCTTTTACATCTCTTATAGTCCCTCTATACCCCTCTAACACTGCGTTTCTTCTTACTTTGTTCGCCTAGCGTACATAAATATCCGACTACATTACGATATCTACTAACATTCAATAATGATAAATTACGATAATAGTAATGCAACTGATCAATGAATCAATAAAGTTAAATTTCCTATCAACATTTATTCTATATGCATCTCTGCCTAATTTCTTTTTGGATGCTATTTCAGATAGAGCCGCATCGTCTCGTGTCTATTCGAATGAAAACAACATTTTTAGGAACTGGCTCGGAGAGAAAAGTTATGAAACCGTTCCACAACATTCACACCGAATACCTAACAATCCTATTTTGGATGGATACTCTTCAAGTTCGAGAGGAAAGGGAAAGTAATCGAGAAGTTTCGACCTTGTGTACATTAATAGCATTTCATTATAAATTGCAAGCATAGAACATTGTATCCGCAAGTCGAGCACTTGTGCATGGGGCTGCTGTGCGTTTCGAAGTACAGAGTAATTGCTAATCGATTACTTTCAAACAAAAAAAGCTTTGCTTCAAAAGCTCAGAAAGCGAGTGCAGTTTCCGACCTCTTAGTCGATACACGAACCCCCCTTCGCAAAGAAAGAAAGAAGGTCGCTGAATATGCAGCACGCACACAAGCACACAGACTCAATTAAACACACACTTGCAGATGCACTAACATTTAGAAAGACGTTCCGATTCAAAAGTAGCTTCGATTTCAGGATTCTTTCTTATGTGGAAAGTATTGTAGTACATGAATTAGTAACTGTTTACAGGTAGTAGTATATTGCCCGGATTGGGTACATTTTTTCGATTACATTATACTGTATTGTATTTTTTGTAGATATAAGTTTTCTAAAATTTTCATTTACGCCTCTCTCTATAAAGTGAATTTACTGTGATATACTGACAGAGAATGCTGGAGACTGACAGAGAATACGGGGAGACAGAGAGACAGATAGTCTGTGTGAGAAAGGCTGAGCGAAAAGTTGCTCCAGATAGGTACTAGAGTTATTAGCGAGAGGTACAAGGAGTCCTGACTATAATAGACCATAAATAGATAACTGTAAATTGTTTTTCTTTTATAATTTTTGATTACTTTGTTTTGGTTTTTTAGTTTCTTTTCTAATTTAGGTTTTGTTTTTTGTGTTTTTTGTTTTTGTGTTTTTGTTTTGTTATAGTTTGACGTTTTGCTCTTTTGTTTTATTTGTGAAACATTGAAAACCATTAGTAGGAGACCGTTTGTTCAGTTTCAGTTGCAGTTTAGGTTCAGGTTTTGGTTCAGATGCAGGTTCAGGTTCAGTTTTGCTATAGTTGCTTTATAGGTTAGATCGCGTAGCTGTTTAAGAAATGGAGCAGGAGTTGCGCTTGGTGCCCAAGCTGCGCTCCTGTATGCGCTGAAGGTGCTGCAGCTGTGCTGGTGTCGGTGTATGCGATCCATGTCCGCTGCCGCCAGCTGCGCCGGCCGATGTCGAAGCCGATCCCCCAGGACCGTGGGCTACGCCCGAGTGCGGTTGGTGCTGCGACTGTTGCTGCTGCTGGTGATGGTGTGCATGATGATGCTGGTGATGGTGCAGCGGGGTGCCGGGTCCATTGTTGCCGATCTGCTGAGGCAGCGACTGACGGCGCCGACGCAGTGCGGGGCTCAGATTATAGGTGATTTTTGCCTGGGCCAGCAGCTCCTTGAAGACCTGGGAAAGAGAGAAGCGATATACACTTCCATCTTGGCTCTTTAACGTGCACGTACCTGCGTCACATTATCGTTGTTGGCTGCCGAAGCCTCAACGAAGCCATTTTCCCAGTCCACTGTCACCACAGACTCGGTGGTGGCATATTCCACCTGCAAGAAATAGAGAAGGAGCACGTTTGAGTAAGATAACTTGTAACTAAATGAATTGTAAACAAGACTACGTCCCAAAAGGTCTTTGCTCGACTATAATTTATACATTGGTTGTCAATCGACTTTTATTGATTTGACAGGACTACTGCTGTTATGCCATAATGTGGTAAGTATTGTATATGATTCTCTGTTCGAGTTTGTAATACTATCTATTGGATAGAAGGCTATTATACATGATATATGTATAATCACCTCCGTCTGGATGGATCTTAATCTCAGAGGCTATAAAAGCAAAAACTGACGGTCACAATGTAACTCTAACTAGTATTCATATTTGTAATATATTGCTATACTTAATTATCATGAGAAACATATATATAAATAAAATTAATCGTATGAAGAATAGTATTGATTTTCGAAATAACTTAACTTATTACTCCCAATAAAAGATAGACAGTCATCGACAAATACTTTTTCAATCGCATTAAAGAAAGGTAAATAATAATTCGATGAATATGGACATTATTTGCAAGGATAAAGCACAAATGCCCAGAGAAAGGGTATACACCATAAACTGGTGAACAATCTCAGTTGGCACTGCTTTGGCATTAGACTGGTAGCAGTGAGGCGTTGCTTTTCGCACAACTCATACTTCTCCACTGACAGGCACAGCTAGGAACAATCAGAAAAGAAAAAGAACTCTAACCAAAAACAGATTATGGAAAACGGGAACCCGCTACCGGCCATTGGGTCGGAGCGGGCCGAGAAGTTGGCGGCCATGAAGAGTCGCAACAATCAAGACAATCTCAACAAGGAGAACACTTTCTGGCCAATGATGGTGAGTCTCCGTGCAGTCTTCTGCTCTTTCGTTTAAGTAGTCTCGTTCTTCTCCCTTTTGGAGCAGAAGGAGGAGCTGCAAGATCATGTGCCAAATGCCGAACTGGACGCCTGGCTGCGCTGGCATCGTGAGCGTCAATTTGAACACGAGCGGCAGCAGCACTACGAGCCTTGGCGTTTCACAGAGGACGCACCCGATCACAAGTCAGACCCTCCATCGGACTCCTCGGTGTTGTTGCCCATGCTGAAGACGCCGTCGTCGTCGTCGCAGTCACAGTTCCAGTCGCAGTCGCAGTCGCAGTCACAGTCTGAGTCGCTAAACCAAACTCAGCCAGTCGACGAGAAGCAGAAGTTGACCGTGCAGCTGCTGCATGCACAGCAGCAGACGCGCTGTCTGGTGCAGTGCATCGATCAGATGCTGCCGGCGTTGCCGAATCGCCAACTGTTCCAGCAGACGCTGCAGCAGCTGCGCCAGTTGCACTTGCTGTTGAAGCGGCAGCTTCAGTGGCAGCAGCAGGAGAATTCGACGCGAGCCCAGACGATTTTGCAGCAACAGCAACAACAGCAGGATCCTGTGGAGCAACAGCTTCTGCAAGAGAAACAACAACAGCAGCAGGAGCAGTGGCAACAGGAGCAACTACAGCAGCAACAACAACAACAGCAAGAACAGCAAGAAAAACAAGAAAAACAACAACAACAACAGCAACAGCAGCAACAGCAGCAACAGCAGCAATTTCTACAACAGCAGGGACAACAGCAGTTGCAAGTCGAACTGCAACAACGACAGCAGCAACAGCTCGAGCTGCAGATACAACAGCGGCATCAGCAGCAGCAGCAGCAGCAGCAGCAGCAACAACATCAGTTACGGCAACAGATGCAACAGCAACGAGAGCAACAACAGCTGCAGCATCAATTGCAACAACAGCAACAGCATGACGAGTTGCAGCACCAGCTGCATCAACAACAGCAACAGCAAAAGCAGCAGCAACAACAGCAGCATCAACAGCAACTGCATCAGCAACTGCTGCAACAGCTGCAACAACATCAGCAGCATCAACTGATGCTGCAACAACAACTGCAGCAACAGCATCAGCAGAAACAGATTTTGCAACAGCAACAGCTGCAGCAGCAGCAGGCACAGCTAAATCAGCTGCAACTGCAGCATCAGCAGCAGGTACAGCAGCAGCAGCAGCAGCAGCAGCAGGCACAGCAAGCACAGCAGCAGCAAGCCCAGCAGCAACAAGCTCAGCAGCAACAGCAGGCATTTCAGCAACACTTACAGCAGCAACATGTACAGTTGCCACAACATCAGCATCAACAGACACTTCAACAGCAACAACAACAACAACAACAACAACAACAGCAGCAAGAGCAGCAGAAGCATCCGCAGCAACGACAGCTAGCCCAGTGCGATCAGCAATCGCAGCAACAACACCAACAGCAGCAACAACATGAATACCATAAACAGCAACAACAACAAATGCAGTTACAGCAGCAACGGCAACAACAGGATCAGCAAAAGTTGCAGCAGGAGGATCAATCCCTGAAGCAACTGCAGAAGCCAGCAACTCATTCATCTGGACTCAACGTGAGGGCGCCCGTGTTCCTCAGCAACGGCAACGGCGGAGGTGCCGCAACAACACCATCTGGCGGACAGTTCTACTTTTGGTATATGCAACAGACGGCAGTGACCAGCCAGTTGCCCTTGAACCAATGGAGCCAGCAGCAACAGGATAATAGCAGCATCAACTGCAACAGCAACAGCAACAGCAACAGCATAAAACAAAGCTTTAACGGCAATATCAATAGTACCAGCAATGACAAGCCCAACAACAGCAGCATATGCATTACCAACAACAACAGTAATAACTGCAATAATAACAGCACTCTTAGCAACATTAATAACACTATTAACAACAATAATAACAACACTATCATGGACAACAATAACAACAACAGCAACAGCGACCTTACATGCAAGAATGAAGGAAATAACACCAATTCCAATAATGGTAAGCTTAGCAATTCCAACACTAGCAACAACAACATTATATACAGAAGCAGCATCAGATACAGCACTATTAGCCGCGGCAGCAACCATTTGAGCAACAGCAGCAGCAGCAACACAACTGGAGAGCAAAAGGCAATAACCACAATTTGTGACAATTTCTCACACGATCATTAGAAACATATTTGGGATAGGTCGGGGCGGAAATTGCTAAATACTATTCCAACTATATAGAGATGCAACTGGAGGCAACAATCAACAACACTAATAAGAGAACACTAAACGGAGGATCCATCATGCGCCATGTAAAGTCAATTTCCAAGATTATTTAATTCATTGGCTTTTTATTATATTGTGTTCAAAATTTACTTCAGGCTGCACATGGAGCAATAAAAAAATATTCGATTTCAACGGTTTGATTCGCAAATCGCTGAGCTTACCTTTGGATTTTATATCATATTATAGATTCCAGACTAGGTATTGCTAACATATATAATTATACCCTTCGACCATTGAAAATGGTTAAAAATAGAAAAAACCACAGTCGCGCTGCACGCGACAGTGGGATACCCTTCGATCTATATTCATATACAAATGCGCATGCTTTTAAATTATTGCCCACAGATGGCGCTCGCGCTTTGCGCTCGCCCGCCTCCCTTGTTAGCTGATGCAAGCACTTGGTTTTATGCACATACTTTCTTAAATAACTTCTGTGTTTATTGTCCGATCGGATTGCAATTTCGAGAATACGTAGATATTTTAATGAGCTTAGTATATGTTTAAGTCAGAAAGTTGTATCTTTTATACAGCGCTTACAAATTAAGTTCAAAAATTAAATTATTGATTTGCGGGGGCGGTGGGCGTGGCACCTAACATTTGAAATAAACTTGATCTGCTTATAGTATACAGGAGTCTTCCTGCCAAATTTGGTAACTCTAGCTTTTATAATAGCTGAGATCTGTGCGTTCACACAGACAGACGGACAGACGGACAGACAGACAGACATGGCTCAATCGACTCGGCTTGTGATCCTGAGCAAGAATATATATACTTTATGGGGTCTCCGACGCCTCCTTCTGCCTGTTACATACATTTGCACAAAGTTAGTATACCCTTTTTTGACCATTTTCAATGGTCGAAGGGTATAAAAAAGGGTATACCAACATTGTGAAAATGTGTGTAACAGACAAAAGGAGGCGTGGGAGACCCCATAAAGTATATATATTGCTCAGGATCACTAGCCGAGTCGATTGACCCATGTCTGTCTGTCTGTCTATCTGTCTGTCTGTCTGTGTGAGCACACAGATCTCAGTTATTAAATCTTGAGTTACCAAATTTGGTAGGGAGACTCGTGTGTAGTATACGCTGTTCAAGTTTATTTCAGGTGCCACGCCCACCGCCCCCGCAAATCCACAATTTAATTTTTGAACTCAATTTGTAAACGCTGTATACAAGATACAACTTTCTGATTTCAACATGTACTAAGCTGAATGAAATATCTACGTATTCTTCAAATTGCAATCCGATCGGACAATAAACACAGAAGTCATTTAAGAAAGTATGACAATAATACCAAGTGCTTGTGTCAGATAACAAGGGAGGCAGGCGAGTGCGAAGCGCGATCGCCATCTGTCGAGAATAATTGTATTTACAATACTATATGTATGAATTTAACAAATTAAGCTATACCGGAACATAGGTCGAAGGGTATCCCAGTGTCGCGTGCCGCGCGACTCTCGCTTTTCTTACTGGTTTTTCAATATTGTACACCACTTTTTACTAGGTAAGATTAGATTTGCTTACTATAAAAGCTATATTATCGTACTGTTACTTAGTTGCCGTAAAAACAATCGGCTGTTATTCATTTTTCGGAAATCGCAACTTAACTTGCACAATAATATTGTGTGTATTTGTTGACAGATATAATAGCTTCAATCCACTGGGAAACATTCTTTTTGGCATTTTAATACTCACTACCCGTAGGATAGAACGAATTATCACGTTGTGCCAACTGAACATGTATGTAAAAGAGAGAAGAAGGTGTGACTCAAATATTGCTAGATATGGCTCCACGATCAAAAACTTTGTATTTTTGGAGTGGCCAGCCCCATCCACGGACCTAAATACAATACTATAGAGCACTTGAAGGGAGTATTACAAAAATAGTTGAAGGCATTTAATCCAAAAACAAGAGAGAACTTTGACAATCTTTCTTGCTCTAAAGGTGGGCAGTGACCTCAGCGACATATTCTTTATGTACCAGTTGAATTGAACAGAACTTTTTCACAAATTTGGTCATATTTTTTAGCTAAGTATTGAGTGCATGTTTTTTTAATAGAACTCACTGAAAAAAACTCAGAATATCGCGGAATTGTGGCTTTTCAGTTCAAACACGGGGTCATTCCCTTTATAGCAAGATCCCCAAAGTATCAAAAGTCAAATTGACCCAAAACGAGGCGGTACGGGTTAGTTCGACTTCTTTCTGGATACTGATTCAGAATATATATACTTTATAGGGTCCGAGATGTATAATTATATATAACATATAATAGTAAAATAATAATAATAACAATACATTGAAATAGGTTCAATTTAAATACCGTTAGACAACTATTCAAAGTTAAGCTGTCTGTATAGGTCTACAAGTAGATCAATATTTGTATCAGTGACATAGGACTAGTTGGTAAAAAGACTTAATATGCCTTGTGCATGTCGAAGGTATCCTTTCTAACTTGCACAATATATAATATATATTTTCTGTTATTTTCAATTTATATCTTCAGCATTTAGGCATTTGGTTAGGTGGTACTCCCAGCACCCAGCGTCGGCAAGGAGTCCATTATGCGTCTCGGCATTATTTCTTATCGGGAGAGAAACGCACATAGACGTCTAAATTGCGTTGGTAAGTGAAGAAAGAATAAAGTGAAAATAAATAATGGTCAATGGAGAGGCAGCCGACAGGCGACAGACAATATAGGCGCAAAGAGGAGCCAACAAACTGCTGACAGGTTGCCCCATCACAATGAAAATAGATTCGCATATGCGAATGGGGGTTGTGCAAGGAGGGAGGGAGGAAATGACAATGTGGAGGAGGGCAGATCCAGAGCAAGTACTAAATGCGAACCGAACTATACTGAACTGTACCGCACCAAAGCGAACTGAGCTGAACTCGCGTTCAAGGGTACCTCGCCTAATTCTTCCGAATGAACAAACCCAAACATAAAATGGCAAACCGTGCGTGGCGCCTTTCAGCTGCCCGCTTTCCCAGCCTGTCAGCTCTGCAGCTCTGCAACTCTGGATACTAGTCCCTTTTTTCGGCCAGCAGCGGGGCAGGCCATGTTGGCTTTAAAACGGCCAACTCGTCTAAGTGTGTCCTCGCATAACCTAAATACATAGTAAAAGCCGAAAGCGTTAACAAAAAGTTAAATTCACTTCGTTAAACAAGGAAGATACCCAGCGACAGATAGCGAAAATAGGAGGCCCACACTTGCGTCCTGAACGCTCGACTAGCAGGTACCCTGTAGCCAGCAACCATGTGGGGTGGAGCGTAAGGGGCGTTCGCCAGCGTAACAGCTGCAATAAGCTGGACATGCCCACCTCCGCGACAGTTTGCCACTGTTACAGGGTATTGGAAAACGCGACACTTTGCCGCTGCTGCTGGCGGTGCTGCAATTTGCATTTTTATTATATTAGAAGTCGGTTAAAGTCAATACACGCAAAAGAAGACACTTGCCAGCCGGAATTGTCTCGACTATTGAAACTGACAATACACACACACAGCCATGCGCTATGTGCGTGTGTGTGAGTGTGGGTGGCTGTGGAGTGCTTATCTGGGGATGGTGGCGACAAAAAAGGCACGCAGACGGCAAAAAAGGGGCACAAAGTGAAACATCAAGTATGCGCCAAGTGGACCAACAAGAGCAGCAAAAGGGATAAATTAAAATTGAAATTTATAAAGCACAAGAACAACACCAACAACAACAACTTCAGGTTAAGGAAAAAGGGTTTTTGTTCCTTTGAAATTGTCGGACGATTTTATTTAAAAGTAATTTCAATAATATAAGTAGATTTCGTGTGACAGTCCCGTGATTTATGCCCGAGATGTGGCTTAGTTGCTGCAGGTTGGGTTCTTCATTTGGACAGTAACAAAAACACAAAAACAATAAGGTTCGTGCTCTACTAGGTATGGGTACGTCGGTCTTTAAGATGTATGTATGTATGTACTGTGAGGTTAGCTCCGAAGAGTGCCGCGCAAAGTAATATTCATTAAATTTGGTTTATTTCCAAAGTTGTTGGAAATTTGAATTTCATTTAATTATTTTTCAATTTGATATAGGTTTGTACTATCTTGTCATCTTCTCTTTGTTCGAAGGAAGCATATAAATAAATAAATAATAATAATAAATATTAACAATAATAAATAATATAAAGTATGTAGGTTATGCGGTCCGTATACCAATTTATTTCTCTTTAAAACATTCTTATGATTCTTATAATGCATAATTTGCTTTAGGTTCTTTTTTTATCTTACTACAATATTAAATATATTTTATGTGGGACTTGGGTATAAACTATTAGCAGAAAGCTCAAGTCGATTGTTTTCTTATTAAATTAAATGGTTTTAATCCGTAATATTTCAATGTAGGTTTCTTAAAATGTGTTAGTTCTTTAGGCTTTACGTCGTTGTTGCTACACTTTTTATACCCTTCGACCAGTGAAAATGGTCAAAAAAGGGTATACTAACTTTGTGCAAATGTATGTAACAGGCAGAAGGAGGCGTGGCAGACCCCATAAAGTATATATATTCTTACTCTGGATCACTAGCCGAGTCGATTGAGCTATGTCCGTCTGTCTGTCCGGATGTGCTGATGTCCGGATGTCCGTCTGACCAGATGAACACACATATTTCAGCTATTATAAATGCTAGAGACACCAAATTTGGAATGAAGGTTCTTATGTACTCGGCGCAGATCAACTTTATTTCAAATGTTGGGTGCCACGCCCACCGCCCACGAAAATCAGTAATTTAATTTTTTAAATCAATTTGTAAGCGCTGTATAAAAGATACAACTTTCTGACTTTGACATATAATAAGCTGAATGAATAATCTAAGTATTTTTTAAATTACAGTCCGATCGGACAATATAAACACAGAAGTTATTCAAGAAAGTGTGAGCATAAAATCAAGTGTGTTGCCCGCTTCCCTTGTGTCAACTAACAAGGGAGGTGGGCGAGTGCGAAGCGCGAGCGAAATCTGTCGGGAATAATTGTAAGGCATGTGCATATGTATATGTGCACATACATAGGAACATAGGTCGAAGGGTATCTCACTGTCGAGTGTCGCGCGACTGTTGCATTTCTTACTGGTTAGTTTTAAAGATGATCGTCGTTTAATGATTGATTGAGCGTCAGTCTTGCTCTTTCACGTCTTCTCTCTTCGCGTCGTCAACGAGAACTTCGTTTTCTACGTCTACGTCGTTGCCAGTACGTCAACTGTTACCTTTGCCATCTGACTTGGCGTTGCCAGATCATTCCCACATATATACCTGTTTTTCCTTCATTTATTTTATTTCTCTCTTCTTTTTTTTTTGAACCTTTTTAGACTCATGTATCAAGTTAATCGAGTCGATTTTGGTTTCTGTTTTTAGTAAATTTAACAGCAAAAACTGATTTGAATCCTGTGTGTGTGTATGTGTGTGCAGCGAAGTGTTCCCAGTACTCAATTTCAGAGATTAACCAGCCCCGGGGCAAAGCGCAGCTGGTCCCCTCGCAATTTGCATAAACTTATACAAAATTCCATTTGGCCATTCGCCCTAACAATGATCATTTAAGATATGCCACACAACATACACTCACACACACACACCGAGGCAACCACGGAACTTCACCTTATTACTGTGTATTACTTTTATGTTTTCCTGCTGTGCTTCGGTATTCGTCAAATAAAACGAAATGCGGAAAACAACAATAAACTGCAATTCGCAAAAGTTTGCCTTGAAATGCGCCCGCCCAAGTTGGACGATATACAAGCGAATTGAATGGAATATGCACTCGCACTCATCCCCCCTATATGGGTATGCATATGTATGCAGCACACACATACATACGAATATGTGTATATACCGAAAAAGAGACTGTACATTTCTGAATATGTGAGATGAAGAGGCGATGGAAAGGGGTAGCGCTATTCAGTTATGCAAGTCAAATGGGTTCTGAGTGCACAGTGACTAAATACTATATGCAGCATTTGCTATATCTATTCAGGTTATAATAATTCCATTATATATATTAGGGTTGTTTCTTCTGAATTCAAATTTATATAGAGCTTACTTAATGTTTCTGCATACGACCCTATTTTAAGTTCACTTCGAAACCATCATTAACTTCTGCCATAAGGGAAAATTTTGGTTTTCATGAGAATAATATGCTCGGGTATGATTCCAGTTAATATTTTTCACTTCCGGTTTCTGTTACAGTTCCGTTTCCGGAAGGGCATTCTCACCTGCTGAAGATTTTATCAGCAGCGCGTCAATGTGCAACAGTCGCTACGAGCCATTTGGTTGGGTGGCACCGTCACCCCTTTTTCTTTGCCCTCCACTCCATTCCGCCATCCAGTTTCCTCTCTTTATACACGTGTGGCAGGTGTGTTGTATGTTTGCCTTTTGCTGTTGCATGCTGTCGTGAAAGTCGTGTCTCACTAATTATGCAAAACGTTTGATGATATTTTATTTCGCGTGACATTCTCGCTTAGTTTGCACTTCATTCGCATTGAGAAACTTCGTTTCCTTTTATTTGAATTGATTTTATTTATATTTGATAGGAATAGATGCAGAGCAGCGTTGGCTTGGCGACCACTTGGTTTGACAATAGAAATCCGGAATATACAATAATTCTCGATATATCCAAATATATAATTAATTGACTCATATATCGCTTACTAATCAGCATCAAGAGAAAGAATTTGACATCCTTTTAGTTTATTATCGAGTATCTGAACGCAACTAGAAGGCTCTTTATTGGCTGTGCAAGTCCACTATGTGCTTTCTCTTGCATTCGGTTGGTTCATTTAGTACTTCACTATAAGTAGCAACGAATTAAATTTGTTCTTTGCTGGAAGTAAAACTAATGATTTCCGAAAAACAGCGCTGAAATATAAGTTGACTTTGCTTAGTTTTCGGTAGAAGCTTTTCACTCCTTTTCGCCAAATGAACCTTGACATTTCCGTATCATATGTGGCGGAAAGAACTTTAAGTATTTGGAAAACATCTGCCAATCAAAATCGAAATATGATTTTTAAATTCTCGTTAAAAGTTAAGCGAAGTTGGGCTGAGATGCCGCTAATGGCTGAGCACTTCGAGCAGTATTTATATAGCGCAAACGAGAGAGGGTGAAATTGTTTAACTAACTTTCGGGGGAGGCTTTTGGCGATTTGTTTGCCCAAAAATGTCTTCATTTCGCAGTAATTTGGCATTCACACAACGCCACGGCGTGTGGTCTAGGCCCGCGAGAGTTGTGCGCCTAAGATCCTCTACGGCCTAGTCCGCGTTGGACCGGCTTCGGTTTTGTCCTTATCCTACTTGCTCCCCCCTACCTGCTTCTCCCTCGACAGTCACATTGGCGATGGTCACGCTTGACAAACTTTACATAATTGCTTGGGCCGAAACAAAAGCAATTTGCATAGCTTATAAACGGGTTACGAGTTACTATGCTTTGTGTCTGTCTATGTGTGTGTATGTGTGTGTGGTGTGTGAGTGGGTGTGTGGGTGTGTGTGCACGCCGATTATTGTATAAACACTCCTTTGAGTGCTTTCGCCAACAACAATTAAATCAGTTGAAATTGCTGTTGTCATTTTGGACCAGAAGGCGCTCCGCGAATTAAATGTCAACATGCAGAAATAATAATAAGCATTAAGCAACGGTGATGACCCAGTGGAGTATGCATCACTGGTAGATACCCTGTAGGCGTGCGGCTACCCAATCCAACATCAAGGTTAGCTGATCAAAGCTTGGCCAAATTGAAAACATCTTGTTAGACAAAAACCTTGCTGTATCTTATTTGTATGTGAGCCTTAAGTATGTGATATATATTCATGAACTATGCGATGCACTGAGCCGATTTAATTGTTTGTGTTCATTTTTTCTTAATTTTGATTGCCAGTAACAACGTATCAGTAAGGTACAAAACCACCCAATGAAAGATAACTATATACTATATATTATTTTATATATCAGCCAAAAAGTAAGAATAGATTGTGAAGCCAGACAACTTTATTGTGTTTATTTTAAAGAAATAAAGCGTATTTAGTTAGTATGATATGCTGTTCATAACTATTATGTATATCTCTCTAGTTCTTCACTTACCTCGCGCAGCTCACCATCCTCGGCGAGCAGATCAACTTTGTTGCCCACAACCACAATGGGCACCGCTGTGGTTGCCTTCGTCTCGTGGATCTGATCACGTATGGCGCGCACCTCCTCGAATGTGGTCGCATCGGTGACATCGTAGACCAGGATGAATGCATCTGCCGATGATATGGACAGGGCGCGCATCGCTGGGAACTGTCATGGCACAGATGGAGTAAGAGAGACAGACAGAGAGAAAGAGTGTTGAACAAGCGCTTAAATTACAAATAAAAACCTACCCGCCTGAATTTGCATAATATTATTGTACTTTCATACATATACACTGACAGCACACACCCATACTCGTTAAAATAATGACAGATAATAAAGTAAATTTCGTTGAACGTTTTGACGCCACAACTTGCCTCTATTTTTGTCAAGCCGCGAATTGCGCAATTTTCAAATAAAATTGAAAATTTTCCTCTTTCAGCTGTTTGTTGTCTGGCCGTGTCAGTGCATGTCTGTGTGTGTGTGTCAGTGTGTCCACATGGATGTGCTTCAAACTGCAAAGGCAACTGCTGTAGATCAAACGGAACCAGAACATTTCGTGATGTATCAATAATAATAAGGTCGCATTTTGTGGTTTTTGTTATCCATGTTTCCTTTATAACTACGGAGATGAATTTAACAAATAATTTATTGTCATTCTTTTGCTCTAGTCGTGGTCCTTGATTGGTATAACTAATCGAATTTCAATCTGGTTTCTTACATTTTATTTAAAGTAAATGTTGTATATTTTAATATGGGATGCCAACCATTTTTATACCCTTGCAGAGGGAATCGGCATCAACAGAGGAATCGAACTAGCTCTGTCCGTTTGTCCGTTTATCGATGTGTCCGTCTGTTGCAACGCTAACTAGTCTCTCAGTTTTAAAGGTATCCTGATAAAACTGTGTACACATGCTTATTTTTGCTGCAAGCTGTATATAAGTCGGATCGAACCTATATATCGTATAGCTGCTATACAAAAAATCTGCCGATTTTGTTATTTGCCAAAATATTGCATACAAATTTACTACATCAGATTTGTTCTTTATATAATATATAATATAATATGCATATATATATATATAGCATATAGCTGTCATAGAAACAATCGCCTGAAATTATTGTTTGTGTAAGAAGACCTGTTTTTAAAGTGAGACATAATATTGAATAAACACAATCCCTTTCAATTCTGCACCATTATATTTATATAGCTAGTATTGGAACCATCGGAGGATATAAAAAACCTAGAAGGGTATAGATAGAACTTTCGGCATGCCGAAGGTAGCTTTCGTTCTCGTTTTGTATTAAATTATGTTCTTCTTTACGAAGGTGCTTCTCATTAATATTTTCAAAATAAAAAACTTTAAAGTAGATTCTACATCACGGGAATAAGCCTACGATGGATGTTGATTATGATTATTATTATTATTATTTAATATTTATTTAACAACTTCCCATTTTTTACTTTTGTTTCATTTGGACTCGACTGAAGTTACAGAACACACAAATCACAAATATTGTATATTACTTAGTTAAGGCACACTAACTGCGGACTTTGTATTATTTGCTTGTAAAATAGGTCATGATTGTTCTTTTCGATTTTGTTATTTTTTTATTATACGGTACTGTGTGTCAGAATATGGCCAACAAAATAAAAGGAGATTTAAGAAACTCATTTTCAACACATAATCACATTGTTTTATTAACTTTAATCGCACATAAATCTATTTCAGAAGGCGCTTAAAATGAAATGACAAATAATTTAAAAAAGTCGAAGCGTTGGGAACATTTAAAATTTTTTTTTTTTAAATATAGAAAAACATACAAATTCTCAAAATGTAAAAATAAAATCGACTTCTTAGCAATGTGCATTGGGGTTAACTCATCATATAGTAAAGAGTTGATTTCCATCAGAATTTCGCTACATTTAATTATAAGCAAATCTCGGCAAAATACATTTACATTTTCAAACAAATTTCAAAACTTTTTCAGCTTTAGAGTCCCATATAAACCTTCATTTTGCATGCCTTAATTACGGGTCCTTCGTAAATCCGCAACCGTCAAGTGGGACCAAAGCTGGGTCGTCGTATTTACGAGCATGTTCCTCATATTTGTCACACTGAGGCAGAGACCGCCATCACACACCAAACACTGAAAACACTCGGCCCGGCCACACAAATTGTGAATAATGTTTTAAATCTTTTAGCAGTAGCCAAAAGAACCAAAAGTGCTACCCGACTTGGAGCCGTTACCAGTCCCGAGAACCCGTGCGCATGTCCACATCGACGCAATCATAACAATGCATGTGTCTGCTGGGACGTGGAACGCATTTCGTACACACAACTCAATTAAGCAAATTTCAACAATAAAATAAAAACAAGCAATATAAGCTACAGTCGACCACACCCGACAGTAAGATACCTTTTGCCTACTTTAGATCCCAACAACATGTGTTAGTCTTCTGCTGGCTTGGAACAAATGAACATTAAAAATCATACTAAAAAAAACCAGAAAGGAAAGCTACCTTCGGCAGCAATAACCTCTAATCACTGGACAAACCTATACAATTCTTTTATGAACATACCCGACTGATTGTTTCTATGAAAGCTATGGGAGAGTTGTCCGATTTTAATGATATGGAAAAAGTATATACACATATGTAACTATATAACTTTGATTGGTACTGATAAGTTCACTTATTTCAAAAAAGAATATTGGTGTTTGTACAAAAACTGTAAATTCGGAGGATTGCTCCTGGCCGCTATATATGTTATAGAATTCCGATATATATGTTATATGCCGCTATATATGTTATAGAATTCCGATTTTCATGAAATTTTATGAGCATATAACTTACAAAAGAAACTTCGCGATGTTTCAAATTTGCAATGTTGTTGTAAACAACAAAAGTAGTTTGTACAGCAAGTATACGATATATCGTTACGATCTGGCTCGTTTCGAGCTTTTTACCGCCATAAGAAGCATGTGTGCCAAAACTGAGGGGCTTACATATTTTGCGTTGTAACAGACAGCCACACGGATAGGACTAGTTCGACATATCTTATATATTGTATATATATTATATGTATATTCTTCTTAGGGTTGCTAACTTCTGGTCAAAATATACCCTTTGCAAGGGTACACAAATTAATAATCGATTTGAGTGGGCGGTGGGCGTGGCCTACCTGCGTAGGACGTACAAAAACCTCGAGATCAATATAAGTTTTAAAAAATTAGAGATGTCCACGTTCAGGCAGAGGGGGAAATATAGCTTGATCGATTCGGCGAGTGATTCTGAACAGGAATATATATGCTTAGTGTCGCCTGCCACACTGCATTATGTTTGTTGCATTCATTTGCACAAAATTAGTATATCCTTTTTAAAACATTTTCAATGATTTAAACAGGGCGCAATGTCGACCGAAGTTGCAGAAGAGCTGGAAAAATGAATACTCTATGGGCAAGAGAGATTTTCAATTTGGACATTTAAAAAAAAATATAATTACTATAATTGCGATACAGACTCATAATTAAAGTCCGAAATGATGGCGAATTTTCATAAAAAGAGATAATCAATACGCATATCTATATATATGTGGGAATGATATGGCAACGTCAAGTCAGATGGGCAAAGCTTAGAACAAGAGGAGAGGGAGTTGTCGTAACGAAGCCAATAGTTACGACATTCAATCAATTAGCGACGAACAAATTAAAGATAAACGATTAACTCAAAACAATTTAAAAACTTAACTAAAGAACGAACTACTTTTAAGTTACCCACATTCAAATATTACTTCATAAAAACATTTAATTTATTATAATAATACAAGAATCGTGAATTTAACACAATAAGTGCGACTTGATTTTGAAAGCAATAGTTTATACCCCAGATCCACATATATGATATCGAAGTTTATGTTACTTGCGGTCGTGTACTCGCTTTGTTGCAACATGGGGACACCCTGAGATCAGGTTAGGAAAAGCACTAAATGGCAAATGAAACGAATTAGGGGAACAGACATCGAGTTAGCAGCAAAGTACCGGGGCCGAGTTACGATGGGGATGAGATAGGCACAGGTTTGCTGTTGGTTCAGTTCTTTCAGGTGTTTCGTTTGTTCGTCTGCCTGGATGTTCGCCGGCCACAAGACCGCAACATTTGGGGCAAGTATGTGGCGTCGGCTGCTGTTTGCTTTCAGCCAACACTAATGGCTGTCGAAATCATGAGCGCACTGCAGCTGCGTTCAAATTGAATGGTCACCGTGTGCCGGCACCGGTGCAGCTTCTGGAACGTTAGAGCGTTAGTTGTCGTACCCGCACCACTAGCATGACCAGCAGGAGCAACGGGATCTATCTGGCTGCAGTTTTATTCCGCTCTGTGTTGCCTCGAGGCTAGTTAATAAAAAGGCAGCCATCGAAATGTGTGTGTCACGGAGAGAATGGAAAATGGAAAATCCGAATGAAAAGAATGACAGTGCCGCATGTAACAATGGATGCTCCCCACATACAATCACACACGTACACAGCCACCCTTTGCCAGGTGGCACTCTCAGGTAAGCTCTATGGTTGCATCAGCAGCATGCAACATGACTGACCTTGCACCTGAACCTGCCACTATCACTGAGCAACTATACAAACCCCCACACCTCTTCCCCACACGCTGTCCACGGCTCTAGGTGCACAAATCTCCCAGTCGAGACTGAGTACAAAGGGACATTAATCAATAATGTGTTGCCTAACAAAACGAGTGCTTTATAAGGGAACACATTCAATTTTGGTTCAATTTTTCCTACTGATATCGAAACGGAAGGCAGAGGTGGACTAGAGGGAGCTGCAGCCTGAGCACACAATTTACAGGGTTTTAAGCCAGAAGCTGTAGTTTAAGGCGCATCTCAGCAGATCAGAAGGAAGGGTTCTCAAGACGAGAGACTCCATGTCATAATTCCGTCTGTGTACATTTCATATTCGTGTTCTGTTTCCGTGTGTGGCGAGTGGTGGGAAAAGAAGACACTAAAAAAAAAAACACTAAAAAGCTGTTGCCAGCCGCAAAATACAGACATCAACTCACAAGTAGTTGCTACTCCAGTACCCTGGACTCGGGCCCATAGAGTGGGCTGGGAATATACAATATATAAACTACATTAGTGTCTAAGCAGCTATTAGTATAAGTAAGAGCTCCGCATCCATGCAAAGGCTCACGACCATCGATCGATTTCTTGATTTAACGGTGCATTTTTTAAATTCCTATCCAAGTTTTAACCTATTACAGGGTATTTGCGTGTACAGCTCTAGCCTTGGCGCAGTGGCAGCAGCTGCCATTGTTATTGTAACATATTATTGTAAATAACTCGATGAAGACAAGCTAAAGATACAACAAAAGGACGAAGAGCGACCACAGTCATTGTGGTCGTGGAAATGGAATGGGGGCATCCGCGGTGCTGCGAATCAGCTTCGGCTGGGGCCGACCTGTCTATAAGTGACCCCATTTTCTTGCTGACTTAACTGGGACGGAAGCCTGAGGTACCAACAGGCAGACGCTTGTGTCTTTGGCTGCTGCCAAAAGCCTTCCGTGGTACATGCAACACGCTCTCAGCGTTGCTGTCATCTCATGTGACGTTGCGGTTTCCGCTCGTTACACATTCACTCACACACACATTCACTGACACACATATGCACAGGAACCGCAAGGATGCCCGAGTCGCTCCTGTTCCTCCTGATACACCATGGCCCTTTCCCACCTCGCAGCTTCCCCCTGCTGCTGCTTGCTGCGCATATGTTGCCGCTTGATTTCTCAATGGAGTCGAAATTGTTGCCACTTGTCGTGCAGATTTTGTGTGAAGTGTGTGTGTGTGTGCGTGCGTGTGTTCGTGTGCATGTGTCTATGTGCCTGTGAGAAGAGTGTGTTTTTCCCTTTCAATTTGTGAAGTTCAGCGTTTTTTCGGTGGCAGCTTTTGAATGAGATTATCAACAACAGCCACAAAAACAAGAGCAACTGTTGCTGCTGCTGCAACAACTGTTGCAGCTCTTAGCCGGATTTTATTGTGCCGAAGTTGGCCATTGGCTTAACTCGTTTATTGGCTCTCAAAAGTTAAGCTTCGCCATTGAAATTGAATAAAAGCAGCTCCAAATTTAATAAAAGTTTCACACACGAGACACACACGCACACTAACTTACACTGCATGCACTCGGTTAGCCAAAAAAACACAGCTCAAGAACTTTAAATTTGCTACGAAAGCCACCAAGGACTTTTCTAATTTCATTTGCAGCGAGGTGAGCACGACCGTGTGTGCGTGTGCGTGTGCCTTGTGTGTCTGTGAGCGTAATGTAAAATGGAACCACATAAAATACCGTGCAGAGAGATATGAGACCCAAATATACGAAACTTGATTTCGATCATTTTTGACAAGAAATTGCACATTTAAGTCGATCGTTTGTTGTGGTAATTACCTTGCACATAGCAAGCAGCCTTCGATGATAGTCTTTAACTCGTCAGCCTTTTCACGGACAGATTTTTCGTTTTATGATTTTGTCTGCCAAAAAAAATCTCGATGTATGTTGACAGAGCACAACATAATTTGCGTACAAATCCTTATCCCGGCTTAGTAATCTTTTGTAAATTATAAAAATTAAAATAAACAAGACATAAATATTTCAAAAATCTTGGCTTAAATTGCCCAATCTGGGTCAGGCACATCTCCAGTATAAAAAGAAACATGCACTTAGAATTTATACATATATTTGAACTTAATTTTTGATGAACAACTTACTGTCCTGATTGTTTACCCTTGCAAAGGTTATATTTATTTTGACCAGGAGTTTGCAACGCACCTGAGGAAACATCTCCGACCCCACAAAGTATATTTAGTATATTCTGAATCAGTATCACCAGGGGAGTCGATCTGTCTGTCCGTGTGTCTGTCTGTTGCACTGCAAACTAGACTCTTAGTTTAAAGCTATCTTTATGAACCTTGCTTCTTATTGCTGCACGCTATAAAAGAATCTTAACATACTGAATCGTACCGATACATCAATATGTACCAGGCAAAAGGAGGCGTGGGAGACCCCGCGTCAAGATCTCAGCTATAATAAGAGTTAGAGAATTCAAATTTGGCATGAAGGTCCCTTTATACCCTGCGCAGATGAAGGTTATTTTAAATTCTTGACGCAAATTCAAAACGGATTAAAATAATTGAAGTTGAATTCGATTTGTATGCCACGTATTAATGCGACTTTGACATATACGTAGCTGATAGAAATATTAACGCCACTTCCAAGAAAGTTTGAGCATAACATTTAAGAAAGAGCTATGGCACCCTTCTATTTCATATAGTAGGCTCTGATTTAATTATATCTATTTAAGGGTAAAAAGTTTTATACATTTTACGCCAACATAGGTCGAAGGGTATCCCACTGTCACGAGACCCTCGACAGTTGCTCTTGTTCTATATATATAATATAATAAATCGGACAACTACAGCATATAGCTGCCATAGGAACAATCGGCCCAAATGATGGTTTTTGTAAGAAGAATAGTTTTGATTTTAGAAATAACTTAACTTGTCAGTGCCAATCAAAGTTGGACGAAATATTGAACGTAAACAATACAATTTAATTTTGCACTATTCTATATCACTATATCAATATCACTAGTGTCAGAACCTGCAAGAGTATATAACTATTGTGCTGTTTATACCCTTCGACCATTGAAAATGGTCAAAAAAGGGTATACTAACTTTGTGCAAATGTATGTAACAGGCAGAAGGAGGCGTGGCAGACCCCATAAAGTATATATATTCTTACTCTGGATCACTAGCCGAGTCGATTGAGCCATGTCCGTCTGTCTGTCCGGATTTCCGGATGTCCGTCTGACCAGATGAACACACAGATCTCAGCTATTATAAACGCTAGAGACACCAAATTTGGAATGAAGGTTTCTATATACTCGGCGCAGATCAAGTTTATTTCAAACGTTGGGTGCCATGCCCACCGCCCCCGCAAATTAATAATTTAATTTTTGAACTCAATTTATAAGCGCTGTATAAAAGATACAACTTTCTAACTTCAACATATACTAAGCTGAGTGAAATATCTTCGTATTCTCTAAATTACAATCCAATCGGACAGTAAACACAGAAGTTATTTAAGAAAGTATGAGCATAAAACCAAGTGCTTGTGTCAGCTAACAAGGGAGGCGGGCGAGCGCGCAGCGCGAGCGCCATCTGTCGGGAATAATTTTCAAGCATGTGCCTATGTGTATGTGTATGAATTTAACAAATTAACTACACTAGATCATGGGTCGAAGGGTATACCCGAAGGGTATATGTCGCGTGCCGCGCGACTGTTGCTTTTCTTACTGGGTTTTTAAACTCGATTTGTATGCGTCGTAAAAAATATATAGCTGTCTAACATTAACATATACTAAGCTGATGGTTATATCTACTTATTCTCGCAATTTCAATCGGATCGAACCATAAACACAGAAGTTATTCAAGAAAGTATGAGCATAACTCTAAGTGTTTGTGTCAGCTAACACGAGATGGCGCCATCTGTCGAGAATAATTTGAAAGTATGTTCATATGAATATGTATGAATTAAACAAATTAAACTGCACCGAAACATAAGTCGAAAGGTATCCCACTGTCGCGTGCCGCTCGACTGTTGCTCTCGTTTTTATTATTTTTTGTGTTGTTTGTCCCTTTTTTTGCGTATTTTAGTCTTCATCTCTTCTCATTTCGTGGTGGGTAGCTGGCAGCCCTAATAGCTTTCTTGCATACTCTATTTCATTTCAGTTTTAATATACTTTTATTGCTGCTTCTTTTAATAATGTCTTACTTCAAGGGAATTTCAACTTTTCATAAATTGTTCTCTTTTTATTTTAACATGAATTTTCATTTGTGTAGCTTGGCAACCGGTTCACAATGACGACATTTAATTGCTTACAAAATGTGCAATAGAGAATTGCAAAATACGGCGTAGCATATAATATATTATGTATTGATGTGTTCATTAAAGCTGTTTTCCGCTTTTGCAATTAATGCAGAAAGTTGTCATTAATATTGTATTAATTGTATTTAGTCAGCGACACTTGCTAATTTGCAGATATAAAATATGTAAAAGCCTTAAAAGGCTTGGCAAAAAAAAAACAAAGTAAATAAGAGGGGTCATATTCGACTGTCAAATACACTTATTCACAGCCTTTGTAAGGTGCCATACAATCGTTTTGTAGATATTTCAATAACATAAAGCAAAACCGAGCACGGGGCTTTTTTAACATATCCACAAAAGCAGTTTTGTTTGTATAACTCACAACAGGGGTACAGAAACCACACAGGATGGAAAGCTACTCTGATAAAAAACCACATAATAAATACAAATTTAACAATAAAATACGAGAGAAATGGCAGAAAGTGTCCATCCCAATGGGGGAAAAATCAATTACATATACGCAAAAACAATTGCGAATTAATCAATGTAAAAAACATATTTCATTTGGCTGAAAATGGGAAAAGAAATTAATAAAAATGTGAAATGAATTGAAAGCAAATAAATAACAACCGCCCAAAGGTAAACCAAGGAAAGCAGTGTGCAAGGATAAAAACAGGTGAAACAGCAAAAAAATGTGCAAAATGTAATAAATGGAAAACCAAACACGATGATGATAGGTCACGCATTCTTTATATTGATATGCGTGAAGGTAAGCTCCAATTTTTTCAACTTACATGATTTTTTTTTAAGCATTTTATTTTAGGTATTTTGCAGGCTATGTGGTTTTTGTGATTAAAACCCACCGTTAATTGATTTGAAAGCCCTTAGGATATTTACGAATAATAATATTATTTGTTTGG
The DNA here is from genome assembly GCA_018904165.1 of Zaprionus camerounensis. Classification (NCBI taxonomy): domain Eukaryota; kingdom Metazoa; phylum Arthropoda; class Insecta; order Diptera; family Drosophilidae; genus Zaprionus; species Zaprionus camerounensis. Next base: position 1,203,554 of record JAEIFS010000002.1, on the reverse strand, counting down.
TTGTTATGTTATTAAATTGCCATAAATATTATTGTTTCGGAAAGTCAACTAAGCTCCATTCAATGCCGTTTAATGTCAATAGAGTTTCGCATATATCGATACAAAAATCGATTGTTGTTGATGTTTAAGTTCGCCTAATGTATTTTAATTAATTTCAAGAGACACAAGTCGGAGTTATGCCTTAAGTGTGTGAAAAGTTTAAAGCGAACATCAGATATTGCATATCCTATGTCCAGGGAATGTTATCACTTTTGTCAGGACGTGCAAAAATAACTCATACGTACTGTGTATCGCAGCTGTTGCAGTCGCCCATGTTGACTGCGCTACTATTTGCACAATGGCCACTGGCATTTGTGCTTAGCCAGTGGAAAGTACCCAACATACATAATATTCCGCACGGATGTCTGCGCACACACACATGCACTCAACCGCACAGAAAACTGCCACCAATTGAGGCAGCCTGCAACAGTTGCAGCTGCGATAAGCGCACAGTCAACGTCAGCAGCTGATAACCTGCGACGCAACAGCTACTCTTTGCTAGTGTGTCCGGGGCTGTACGGATGTGTGCGGTTGTGTCAGCTAAATGCCACCGCACAGTGCTGTTTATTACGGCTACTTGGGTGAAAATGTTGCGTATACACGCCGTGTGCCATGTGCCAGTTACAGGTTTCCAAATTTCGTATGGAAATTTACTTCGACTCGAATCGCCCTTACCCAATTCTACCTTACTTAGAATAAATATGCGCTTTGCATGTTTAAACCCGCTACCCATAAGGTGAAAGGGTATTACGTATAACTTTGTGCCAACTGTCTGTCCGTCCGCATGAAAACCATATATCTGATACTATAACAGCTGGGGCTACCAAATTTAGTGTCAAGTTTGTTTTAGACTTTGAGCACTTCCCTTTTTGAACTCGTAATACGATAAAAACGATTTCCAAGCCTAATTCTAATGCAGGACAGTTCAATTCTGGTAAACACATTAACTATTAAGGCCTTGATGATTTCTGAAAATTTGGTTGCGATTGTATAATATAAAGTTATTAAAAACCAGTAAGAAACGTAATAGTCGCGCGGCACGCAACAGTGGGATACCCTTCGACTTATGCTTCGGTGTAGTTTAATTTGTTTCATTCATACAGATATTAATATGAACATACTTTCAAATTATTCTCGACAGATGGCGCCATCTCGTGTTAGCTGACACAAGCACTTAGAGTTATGCTCATACTTTCTTGAATAACTTCTGTGTTTATGGTTCGATCCGATTACAATTTCGAGAATAAGTAGATATAACTATCAGCTTAGTATGTGCTAAAGTTAGAAAGTTATATATTTTTTACGACGCTTACAAATAGAGTTTAAAAACTAAATTAGTGATTTGCGGGGACGGTGGGCGTGGCATCCAACATTTAAAATAAACTGCGTCGAGTATATAGGAACCTTCATTCAAAATTTTGTGTCTCTAACGTTTATAATAGCTGAGATCTGTGTGTTCATCTGGTCAGACGGACAAACGGACATCCGGACAGACAGACGGACATGGCTCTATCGACTCGGCTAGTGATCCTGAACAAGAATATATATACTTTATGGAGTCTCCCACGCCTCCTTCTGCTTGTTACATACATTTGCACAAAGTTAGTATACCCTTTTTTGAACATTTTCAATGGTCGAAGGGTATACAAATAATTTTAAGAGTTACTGATTTCCAAACCGCTCCCTAAAGTATGCACCCACAAATTTGCTTAAAGTTGAAGTTATACATTTAAGCGATTGTTTTGGTCAGGTAGGTAAAGGAAATATCACAGTGCTGCTTTTATATGTATGTTTATTTATTATCCAAATTGAACGAGTCTGTGAAAATTGAAAAGTTGAACTTATATTAATTCTGCTTCATTTAAATTTATATTTGGCATGAAATACGAATCAAACCATATAATAATAATCGCTTTCACGGCAAACTTGATGAGGAAACTGAAGTGCACTTTGAACATAAAGTTTTCATGTGCATTATCCATTTTGATATTTACCTTGACAAGCTTCACATACATATGAGCGAGTTTTTTTACGATACATGTATGTATGCATATGTGTATTATATATTATGTACTCATAATGCTCTTGTGCTAGATATTACAGCACGGGCAGAGCACATAGAGAAAAGCCTTTTTAGGGACGCTTTCTCCAAACGAATATGCAGTTGGTCTAGTTTCAGGCAGCCACTAGATTGTTATCTACTCTTTCACTCTCAGACACACATGAGTATACACACAAAAGACACACAGACAGAAACTATTACACACATAGGGTGATTTATGTGACGCTTCTTTCGCAAAGTAGCAACGCCTCGGGAATATATTCAACACCTCGTAAAATTTATGAGCAATACGCAAATGTGTTAAAATTGTATGGGAATTGAAGTACAACACCAAAGAGGAACTAAGCTCAAATGTCAAATGCAAGTCTGCTCGACCAGAGGTTACCTTGTAGGCAGGTGTCAAGTACTTGATTCATTCTTCTTTACCTCTAAGTGACCTATGGCTCATGTCTGTCCCCATTTAGTCTTCATATCGTAATTCCTGATTTGGTATTCATTGCCGAAATAAGTCAGTTAACTGCGGGTTGCAAATTATCTGGGACTGCCTTGTGCTCAATCGTGCAATGGTTTCGACTTTATTTTCTCTCTCAGCTTCCTAAATAATAGATATCACGTTTTCCCCGTCCCGGTCCCGGTCCCGGTACGGTCTGGTTTGGTATTTATTTATTTATGTGGGAGCGTATGATGATTGCTGAAAATTGAATTTGATTTGCCTGAACAGCGCATACTACATGTACATGCATGTATGCATGCATGAGTGTGGGCCAAAAGGTGTAGGAGTGTGCGAGAACTCGTCGGCCGCATTCACACGGAAATGCCCACGTGTTGAATGGTTGAAAGCAGTGCAGCATTGCACAGGGTATTTTTATTTAGCCATGAAGTGTATTGTGGCTTTAGAGATGGGCTGGATTACATACATAACTAATGCCACAATCGGATTAAAGACTCTATTTTGCTACTCGCTCTGTATTTGTAGCAAACAACTGAATCAGGCTTAAGTATATTGTTGCCCATCATAGAATCAGTTGCTGGGTACCGTAAGGTTATTATTTTATGTAAGATTCAGGCGGCTCTTACTGCAGTGATTAGCTTTGGTAAGATCTTATGCCCTTGTTAATTAACAGGGTTGCTTGGGAACGTTTGGTATGCCTGACTACCTTCTGAACTAGTATCAGGTGTCTTCTTCCTAAGGTACTCAAAGGGACGAGCTCGACTCCGCTGTGCTTGGCCGAGCTGTGACTGACCTTCGTTCGCATGCACAGTGCGCTTCCGTTGCCAGAGTCCAGAGTCAACATAAACATATACACAGTCACATACAGCTACAGAGTCCGTACATGGTGCAGACTCCGTTCATCTCATACAGCATGTAACATTCCGCTGGCTTTGGCTTTGGCTTCGGCATCGGCTTCGGCCGCCTGCTGTTTGCCTGTCCGAGCACGGAAATTGCGAGTGA